>JAGFNQ010001647.1:499187-877297 GCA_024364735.1 Boesenbergia rotunda
GAAAAAGATTAAGAAGAACTCCCCCTGTATCCGACACAGTCTGTCTTTTATCTAAGTTCCTTAAGGGATATCAGTGTTGACCAGGTTGACTAGGATTTGACTATGTTGACCAAGGTTAACTCAGTTTACCTAAGTTTGACCAATTAATAACTAAATCAAACAGACCTTAGATTCTATCTAAAATGTGTCTATTGTGATATTTAACATGAAATTCACTATTTTGAAAAAAATAGTGATACAGTAAACTAAATTAATTTGCAAAATAAGATAATTTTGAATAACTTTTGCACACCTTTTTATTTAAAAGGATAGTGAATTATGCTTTTAGGTCCTAGATGTCTCACCCAGTTCTACGTGATCAAGCATTTAACCTATGGGTTTTATGAGACAAATTTTAGTAGAAATAAGAAGTTATTTTGAAAAATCATGATTAATTTTGAAAAAGTTAAATTAATTTTGAAAAGCAATTGGTTTTGAATTTATTTTGAAAAAGAGTGTTTGAATCTATGATCAATTGAAATTTGTGTTAGATTTGAATTTGACAAGAAGTAACTTGAATTTGAATTTCAAATATTGGCTTCCAGGTCTTGGCGAGGCACTAGGTCTTCTTTGGCCGTAGCCTTATTGGATTATCAACCCTTTTCTTGACAAAGCCTTTTAGTGAAATTTCATTTTCAAAATTACTTTTTGAAAAATTCTGGTCTAACTAGTTTGGGTCTTGGATCGATAGCTTCGGCTAGTTCCACCATAAAGGTTTCCCTAACGTACTATCATCTCACCTCCACCCAATACTATGTTGTTCAAATTTCAGTTAAACCATTTTAGTCCTTAATCTAACCAGTCCTAATTCTAAGCAAAAAAAATAAATAAAAAGCAACATACAATTAAAGCAAACAAAAAAAATGATCCAAGTTACATCATAATCGAAATAAAACTTTGGTTTTTTAAAATCAACATAGTTGTGAATTAAATTTTCTAACGTATTAACCTTAACTAATTTATAAGATTCAATCATATTATTCATGGTAAATAATGGATTTTGAAATACTATAAATTTACCTCTAAATTTCTTTATGGAGGTCTCCCCCTTGATTTTAGTCATCTTTCTTTTGCTTGATTGTTTCTTCAGTAATTTGTAGTGGTCGCGAGTCAACCGGACCAGTTTGGGTCGATCTCCTCCATTGTCTTCTGATTCCGAGTCTGAGTCGGACTCGGGTACAGGTTGAGGCTTCTTCTTTGATGGTTCTCTTGGAGCTTTTCTTGCAATATAAATTACACCTTCCTCGACCATTACAACATTTGTTTGATTACTTAATTGTAATTCAAAAAAAGTTCGAAATTGGTTACCATTTTTGTCTCAGTCAATTCGTCTTCTGACTCTGGTTTGGATTCGTGTTCGGACTCTGACTCGGCTGTTTGTGCTTGGGCCGAAAATGCAAAATCTTCTTGGATCTCAATATTGGAGCTCTCTTCGTGTAGATTGATTAGTTTATCCCAAATTTCTCTAGTACATCTGAATGGACCTACTAGTTTGAGTTGGTCCTTGGTTAGGCCACATTGTAGGATTACAGTTGCCCTTGCATCGGTCTCGATTTGATTGAGGGTATGTTCATCCAGTTTATCCCACTCGATTGATGACTCATCTTCTACGGGAGAAGAGAATCCCGTTTGGATGATCCGCCATAAGTCCATGTGGGCCTTCAGAAGGGACTCCATTTGACATCTCCAAAACTTGAAGTTCTCGCCGGAGAATAGTGGTGGACGGGCACTGTTCCACTCGTGGTTGGCCATTTAGTTTAATCCTTGCACACAAAAGAAATAACAGAAATGTACCAAGACTTGGTCTTGAATTAGTAGTGCGGGAGAAGGGAAAAAAATAGCCCAAAATAAATGTTGCACGAATATCGAGGCGAAATAATAAT
Source organism: Boesenbergia rotunda (assembly GCA_024364735.1). Classification (NCBI taxonomy): domain Eukaryota; kingdom Viridiplantae; phylum Streptophyta; class Magnoliopsida; order Zingiberales; family Zingiberaceae; genus Boesenbergia; species Boesenbergia rotunda. Next base: position 501,110 of record JAGFNQ010001647.1, read on the forward strand.
AAAATAATAAAAACAATTTATGATAAATTTTTGAAAATGTTGATTTTGTCAATTCTGATTAATGATGAAAAGGTAGGAATTTAATGTTTTAGGAAAAAATTTGCTTAGCACGATTTTCAAGAAAAATATTAAAATAATAATAAAAAAATTTTATGACAAATTTTCAAAAATTGTTTGTTTTATCAATTCTGAGTTATGGTGAGAAAATAAGAATTCAAAATTGAAAAAGGCATAAGAATATTTTAAACATACCTACAAATATTATTTATTTGAAATAAAGATCGAGTGGTGTTGCACCACCTCGATTAAAGAAAAAGAAAAGAAATAAAATAAAAAATTCGTAAAACCGAAAAAACTTTCAAACTGGTGGTTGCACCAAGTTTGAACTTCCCCGCTCTGATACCACTTGTTGGATCGAGAGAACCGATAGAGGGGGGTGAATATCGGAAAGCGTTCAAATTTGAAAAGAGAATGCGTAGCGAAAGATTAAAAACAAAAACACGCAAACACAGATATTTTTACTTGGTTCGGAGCCTAGGTCGACTCCTACTCCAAGGCCCATGGTCGCTGACCGTTTACTGCGGGCAATACTATAATCGCGTAAAAAACAGTTACAGAAATGGAATTACAATTTAAGTACAGTACTGAAATTGAGCTCTTCTTTTTACCGACGCCCGATGTAGATTACTTTTTCCGGAGCAGTAGGACGTCGTCGGCGCTTGTATCTTGAGTCGGGAGGTTGCCGGAGCAGAGCGCGGAAGCCGAAGAGCGTAGAAGCGTTGAAAGAATTTGTTGTCCCAAGCCTCGGGGTCGAGGGCCCTTTTATAGGCCCTGGGGGCGCCCAGAACGTCGGGGGCGCCCCCCACGTGTCGGCCGATCCGCCTTTTCCTCGGTCAACTTCTGATCCCTTCAAACTCGGGATCACATCTTGACCGGGGCGCCCGGGACGCTGGGGGCGCCCGGGTTGACCGGGTCAAATCTTATCCCTTTGGCTTGGCTGACTTCTCTTCGTAGGCTTGCACTGGGGGCGCCCGGGAGCACGGGGGCGCCCGGGAGATGAGCTGTCGAAGCCTGCCTTTGTTTTGTGTGTTTTGTGTTCACCTTGGAGGCGCCCGGGACACTCCGGGCGCCCTGGTCAGCTGTTGCCTCATTCCTTTGAGGCTCTCTGAGCTGCAGACACTCGTTCCTTCGGTCCTGCATCCAGGGTTAGTCCAAAACACCATAAAGCAATAAGATGTTAGTTTATACAGCCTTAGCTGTCTTGGTTCTGACTTTGGGTCTCCAAAATGGAATCCTAGGTCGAACCGACGCCTACTGTTCCCTCGACGGGGAACGCGTCCTCACCTACTCCTCTCGGGAGAATATACCTGATGCCAACCGGCTCCTTCGGTTGGACTTTTGCCTAGCGGTCTTTCGCCACGTCTTGGATACCAAGCTGTCCTTCTCCCAGTGCCTAGCATTCCTTCGCCAGGTCTTCAGTCCCAAGCTGTCCTTCGCCTGGTGCCTAGCATTCCTTCGCCAGAACTTCAGTACCCTGGCATTCCTTCGCCAGATGCCTAGCTGTCCTTCACTAGGGCTTTGTACCCTGACATTCCTTCGCCAGTGCCTAGCAGTCCTTCGCTAGGACTTTGTACCCTGGCATTCCTTCGCCAGTGCCTAGCAGTCCTTCGCTAAGGCTTTGTATCCTGGCAGTTCTTCGCCAGGTGCCTAGCAGCCCTTCGCTAGGACTTTGTATCCTGGCAGTCCTTCGCCAGGTGCCTAGCAGCCCTTCGCTAGGACTTTGTATCCTGGCAGTCCTTCGCCAGGTGCCTAGCAGCCCTTCGCTAGGACTTTGTATCCTGGCAGTCCTTCGCCAGGTGCCTAGCAGTCCTTCGCTAGGACTTTTCCTACACACTCGAGTAACAATATTAGATCACAAATAATACTTAACTTTGAACCCTTTGCCAATATCAAAACAAGGTTCGATATGGTGCTTCCTGCACCAACACCTTGGTGATTAATGCCAATGAAGAAGACGATGAACCACCCACAGATATTCTTCCTGCCATTATCATAAAAATCAACCCTGCAGAAATCCTAAATCCTACTTTGAAAATGCCGAGCAGTCTGGACTTCAACGTTAACACTTAAAGCCGCCTCAGGATCATACACTAACACTTTCGATACTTGCCTATGTTTTGATTGGGCCGAGGGATTCGAGGGATGTGCTCGCGACTAAAGCACAACTAGGGCATGCACAATGTCCTTCTCCTTCGACAATACTATTTACGTTGTTGCGCTGAGAGAGAATGAATAAAATTTCCACTGTCTACCCATCCGAACCACTAATTATTATTTTACTATAAAAGTGGTTCGGATGTCTCGAAATGTGAATCGAAAAAGGTATTTTATGGCGGGAGGGGTATAATAAGAAGTACACTTAAGGTGCTATATCCTTTGGTAAATTACAAATCATGATATATCTTTTGGTAATTTCTAATTCTTAAGTACACTGGTAAATTATCGTATATTTAATCCACGATCGTCAGGATAATTTTTCAAGAGAAAGAAATACTGCTTTCAAAAACATATAAAGTTGACTTATTTTTTGAGATTTTTGATATACATTATTACTTTAATGGTTCAAAAAACATTTGTACATAGTAGGTGCATTTTTGAAAAAAAAACATGCCAAATCTAGTAAATATAAAAAGTTAGTGCGTGATTTGAATATTAGTGAAAGTCAGATACATGGTTAGAGCTCTCACATCGACGGATAGATGATTTATATTAATCATTCGTATAAATTAAAAAGTATTCGTGATGAATGATCTAAAATATCAGCGTCTCAAAATTTACATCTCATTTGAAAGAAAAATTTCTGTAAAATATATCATAATTAAGAATTGAACTACAAATATTTAAAATTATAACTAATTACTCTACCGCTAGACAATAACCCGAGGCCATAATAACGTTCATACGATGTTAGAATCAATGGTAGCGGCATTGTTAATCTTATAACATTAAACGCGTTCGATACAGTTTGTTATAAAAAAATAATTAAAAAATTAAAAAAAATGCAATACCATTGAGAGTAGGGTGAGGACATGCGGCCCACCCATCGTTGGTTTTTATTGGAATTTAATTAAAAAATAAAAAAAAATTTTAAAATTAAAATCCAAACTGAATATTTTAATAAAATTAAATTAAAATTTTTAAACGATTAATAAATTTATATAACGATTAGTCAAAGATTATTTTAAAAAAATTAAAATTTTATCTATAATTATAAATAATTATTACTGTTAAAATAAATATGAGATAATGAATATGGTAATATAATATATATGTGATATATGGACCTCATAAATATGAATATTAATATTAAAATAAATATGAAAAAAATGAAAGTGTTAATGTAATATATATGTGACGTAAATTTTTTTTTATGAGATAATAATATAATATGAACGAATGTGGATGCTATTAGTAAATCCCTAATTCTTTTTCCAAATCATGTTGGGTGTATTTTCATGCATTTTAGTATTTTTAATATTTAAAATATAAATTAAGAAACAAATAGGATAATTAAAAGTAAAAAGACCAAACAAAAGTGGGCACAAGGATATAAATGCATAATCATAAAATAAGTAAACAGAATATCAAAATAAATTAGGATTATTGTTTGCAAAAACTCTCGAATATACAATCAAAAATTTAGCATCTTGCCCACTCGGGCATGATATGATTGATAATGATTTACTTGGATGATCCTTTACTTCTTAAGTTTGATTCCTCCCTGATAGAGTATGTAGTATATTGACGGAAAAAAGCATCATAGACTGCTGCGTGGTCGGGCCATCGGATACCGATATCAGATTCTTCCCTGGTAGAGCGCGTAGTACGCTGACGGAAGAAATCACCACAAGCTACTGCGTGGTCGGGCCATCGGGTACCGATATCATCAGTGGTGAAGTTGACACGTGTATTCGTCGGGCGGATTAGTCGGGCGCAAGCCTGGATATCCCTTGTAAATAAAAAAAAAACATCTTCAATGAATTTTTTTTTAAAATATGAAATTAAAAAATAAATAAACAAATTTGAACCATTATGAAATGAAATTTGAGGTTTTTTTATTTCAAAATTAACTAACCATATAAATGAATCAATAATTTACAAAGAGATTTTTTTTTATTACGAAGAGAATAATAAATTTTTATGTTTATAATATAATAGATTAAAAAAAACTCATTTAAAACTTAATCATTGAAGATGCTCTCAAACACTCCTAAAATTCCCCACTAATGAAATTCCTCAATCAAGACAACCACTACCTTAAAATTGCAAATTCAACTACCAATTAACTAAAGCCAACGAACTCGCCCGCCAATTCTTCATCATCAATTCCTCACAATCACTCTCACAATTCAACATCATCAATAAAATAGAATTAAAATGACCAAGTAGGAGGGGAAGGGTGAATAGATGGTACAAATTCTCGCATAAAATAAATACTTTAATGCAAATGTTAGTAGCAAGTACACATGTGCGATAATATAATCATGATTGCCGAAGTAATATAAAGTACGATTTTTTATCCAAAGACGGCTTCAAAAATTGATATTTATCAAAATATATACTATAGTTTTTTTTTACCAAAGAATATATCCATTTTAGTAAACTTCTTCTTATATCCCTCTCGTCAAGTAATGCTTTTCTCTTTCTCTTTTTCAATAACGAATTCCGAGACATCTGAATATGTTTTTTCAGATTTTTTATTTTAAAATAATATATTATGGAATCAGCTAAAAAACGTAAGATAAAGAAAGAAAAAAATATTTTAGTTAAAAAAATATCTCTTCCAACGTGATTTCAAAAATATAAAGAGATGATTTTTAATATTTGATTAATATAAATTAATATATTAAATAATATTTAATAAATATATTAATATATAAAAAAACCTATTAAAACACGTAATTTCATATTCAAACGTAGGACTTGAAATCACGCTAAGAGAGTCTGAAGTCATCTAACCTCAGGCCCTCCTTGGGCTTGAAGTCATATGACTTCAGGCCCTGCGTGGGCTTAAAGTTAGATGACTTCAGGTCCTGCGTGCACTGAATTTTTTTTTTATTTTAAAAATATTTTTTAAAATATTTAATCATGATTTATTAAATTAAATAAAAATATTAATAGTTTTAGGAGATGGTATTTTTGGTCTCCAAACTTCTAATGATTATAAATTATGAGTTTTTTAGGTCTATAAGTGAGTTTTCACGAAACCCACTGATGGACCTAGGATATTTAGATTTCCCAAAACTCAGTATCAATAGTTAGAGTTGAGCTAAGAAATAATATTTTTGGTGTCCAAACTTCTAATGATTATAAATTATGTTGCAATAGGAGATTTTTAGGTCTATCAGTAGGTTTTCACCAAAATCCACTGATAGACTTAGGATATTTGGATTTCTCAAAACTCAATATCAATAGTTAGAGTTGAGCTAGAAGATGATATTTTTGGTGCCCAAACTTCTAATGATTATAAATTATGTTGCAATAGGAGTTTTGTAGGATGAATCAGTGGGTTTCGGTGAAAACCCACTGATGGACCTAAGATACTTGGATTTCTCCATACTTGATATCTCTATTTAGAATTTACTTAGGAGATGTTATTTCTGATGTGCAAACTTAGTACTAATAATTTTCAGTTCTGTTCTCTAACCGTATCAGTTGGCACAGAAAGATGTATAAATATGACTGCATCTCGGGCACAAACATCTCTTTCAACATGATTTTAAAAATAAAAAGAGATAATTTTTTATATTTGATTAATATAAATTAATATAATAAATAATATTTAATAATATATTAATATATAAAAAAAACCTATCAAAACACGTGATTTCAGATTTAAATGCAGGACCTGAAGTCACCCTAGGAGGACCTGAAGTCATCTGACTTCAGGCCCATGCAGGGCCTGAAGTCAAATGACATCAGGCCCTGCTCCACTGATAGATTTCCGAAGGCCTGATTGACCATAAAAGGATAAGTTTAGTAAAGGTTACTATGTAAGTCACATATGATTTACTGAAACAGGATCTACCAAAATACTTGATAGAAAAAAATGATGCATGCTATTAGTGAATAAAGGGCAGAGCAAATCGGAATCATGCGAGGAACTTAAGTTAAATCACTTACAATAGAAGAATTTCAACCCTATAAATAATTAATTTAATAAATCATGATTAAACAATATTTTGTTTATGCCATGAATGTTCTATGAATGATGAAGCATGTTAAGTAATTTATTTTTAAGAATGAGCTTGTACCGGACCGAAGTAAGGGTCCAAGAGATGTGCACCTTAAGAACGCCTCGGTTCTGGACTACCGAAGCTGTCCACGGTTCTGGGACTACCGTAGTTGTCCAACAGGGATGGGCACCTTAAGAACGCCCCCGTTTTTGGAACTACCGTAGTTGTTCCTACCCTCGTAGGTCGGGGCTCGCTACCTCGTATTTACTTAGGGATGCGCGCTTATGATGCATGTATGTGGTACAAGCCAGGGACCCCAATGATGTTATGATTATGTTTAAGCATTTAAAAGTATGATTTTAAACTAAGCATCCTTATGATATATGCATTTGACGCATGCATTCATCCATGTTATGCATTATGCCATGATAAGTATGTTTATGCAAAGTATGTCTATGCAAAGTTTGTTTATGCAAAGTATGTTTATGCAAAATATGTTTATGCAAGTATGTTAATGCAAAGTATGTTTATGCAAATGATTATGTTTATGTTCATGTTAAGTATGATGCCATGATTATATTTATGTTCATGCTAAGAATGATGCCATGATTGTATTTATGTTTATGATAAGAAGTATGCCATGATAAGTAGGATTTAAGCATTATGTTTATGTTTATGTGACGTATGAATTTTTGTGAGTAGGAAAGAGTCTTACTAAGCCTATGTGCTTATAGTCTTATTGTCTTATACCGCAGATCAAGCAAACGGAGGTTACTAGGTGAACCAGCAGGAGGGGCCAAAAGAGTGTGTGTGGTAGTGACATGGCAGAGGAAAGAGGAAAATGACTCTTCTATTATGTTTTGTGTGTTAAAACGCCTCTTTAGATTATATGCTATACGTATGATAAGTTACTTGCTACTTATGATGCTTATGGATAAAGTAAGAAATGTTATGCTTTAATGTGCTAAGTTACAATGCTACCATGTTCATGAATGATAGGTTAAGACATATATACATGTTCAAGTACTAGTTGCATGGTAAAACACATGTGTAAGAAGAAAAAAAAATTGATTCCGCTGCATTAAGATATTCCTATGCCGTATATATGTGTATGTATGTTAGCGTAACGCCATCTCTCTCGCCACACCGTAAGGTGTGGGAAAGGACGGGTGTTACAGGTTGGTATCAGAGCAGTTTGTCATCTCACTACACACACATCATGCCTCCTTCCTGCAGCTTCCAAGTAAGTACCTTTATGCATATTTTATGATAGTAAGTACTTTTAGGATACGGTTCATGGCACAAGCAAGTATAGATGATATGTTATAATCCTAAAATATGCAAGTATGAATAATACCTTATGATAGCAAGTATCTTTAGGATTATGGAATATGAATGATATTTTCATTAGAATTTAATATGCGGGTAGAGATAAATAAAAAAAAAATTTATTAAGGTAAGGGAAACTGATTTTATCTTGTGTGCTTTTCTCTATATATATTTGTGAATTGAAAAAAAAACTAGTTTTGTACTGGTTTTGTCAGTTTTGTACTGACTGTGTTGTTTTTTTTTTCAATTCCAGATGTTGCATGAGATCGGCACCATGAGTCGTTACCATGGGCGGAGTCGTGAGTTGATGGAGCAAATAGAAGAGGTGGAGTATAGTCCGGTCCGTGGGATCCAAGGCAATATAGGGAAGTTGGACCGGCTATTATGGAAACTCGAGCAGGAAGGGTTTCCAATCATGGATGACCATAGGATTGGAGCTCTGTTTCGTTCATTGCCCAATCGTGCGAGAGAGGTTGCTTATCAGATCTGGGGGCAGCATGGATGTCGTATCTCATATACGGAACTATGTAGGCAACATCTTCACCATGAGTTTCCAGAGGATCTGGGGGACTCTGAGGAAGATCCCGAGATGTTCGAGGAGAATCCCGAGATGTACGAGGAGGATCCCGAGATGTATGAGGAGGATCCCGAGATGATCGAGGAAGATCCGGAGATGATCGAGGAAGACCCCGAGATGCACGAGGGAGAGATGTTTGAGGAAGACCCCGGGATGCTTGAGGAGGATCCCGAAATGACCGAGGAGGTTCCCGAGATAGAAGAGGAGGATCCGATGGAAATGGTAGAAGATCCTGAGGCAGGCCAAGGGGAGATGAACGAGGGGGTGATAGTCACCGCTATGATATTTTTCATTATGGGCGTGATGGCAGCCCATCTAGTTCACTGAGTTCGGATAGTTTTTGTATATAGACTTATAAGATTTGATAAATAAATTTGTGTAAAGAATTAGTATAAATATGACTATACTAATTTACCGATTATATAGGTTCTTGATATGAGCCTATATACAGGTTGACCTGTATCCTTCTAACCTATAAGTTATCACCTACGCATATTATCCCATAAGCAATTATAGGTATTTTATCTATAATGAAAAAAAATAAATTATGATATTATGTAAAACCTATAATATAGTCACATGTAGAAAAAGTATCTGATAGCCTATATACATAAGATTATAACACTCTCACCTATGTTACCGTATACCATTAGTTCCATGATACTAATATTGATATAATTAATGGTATAAGACATACAGTATGACTTAGGTTGGTACGCATAGGGTAGGGTCCTAATTATATTAACACTTATTATAGATTATGGGTCCACTATATTTTCATACTAATTAAAAATATTAGTATTATCAACAAATATTCCACTGTTATCTTATATATAATATATAAGATTACCTTAAGTTATTTTATGGTAATATAATAAATAGGATCATACCTATCCTATGATAACCATACAACTAATATAATTCGTAACTCAGGTTGAGAACTAATATTTCGGAAGCATACTATTATTAGGTTTACCCATAATTAAAATAAGTATATACTTATGATATATGCATATAATTATATCGTGGAGTTATTAATGACACTAGCCCAATTATATGCCAAGGAGATAATCAGACTTCATGGAGTTCCCAAGACCATCATCTCAGATAGGGATGATCACTTTACCTCGCATTTTTGGGAGTGTGTTCAGAAGTCTCTCGGTACTAAACTACGATTCAGCACCGCCTTTCACCCTCAGACTGACGAGCAAACTGAACGAGTGAATCAGGTACTGGAGGACATGTTGCGAGCTTGTGCCTTGGATTTCAAAGGGGAATTGGTGCCAATATCTATGTTTACCGGAATTCGCTTACAATAATAACTACCAAGCTACTATCGGAATGACACCTTATGAAGCCTTGTATGGGAGGAGATGTAGGTCTCCGATCTGTTGGTACGAAGGAGGTGAAAAGAAGGAAATGGGGCTCACAATGGATGTCATCGACAGCACCACCCGGGCTATACAGAACATTCGACAACGGATAGATATTGCTCAGAGCCGGCAGAAGAGTTATGCAGATGTCCGGCGTAGACCACTGGAATTTAATGTTGGAGATTTGGTGTTCCTCAAAGTGGCTCCTATGAAAGGGGTGACGAGATTTGGGAAGAGAGGAAAACTGAGTCCGCGATATGTGAGACCGTACCTGATCCTGAAAAGAGTTGGCAAGGTGGCATATGAGCTAGAGCTGCCTCAGGAGATGTCAGCTATTCATAATGTGTTCCATGTGTCAATGCTTAAGAAGTGTATTCCTAATATGGACCAAGTGATCAAGCCATAGACAGTACAAGTTCAATAGGACCTAAGTTATGAAAGCCGACCTATCCATATCTTGGATCGGGAAGTCAAGAAGCTAAGGAACAAGGAGGTACCCTTAGTCAAGGTCCTATGGGAGAGTCAACGGTTCGAGGAAGCTACCTGGGAACGCGAGGACGAGATGAGACGCAAGTACCTGGAGCTATTCTAAGTTCGAGGACGAACTTTCACGAGGTATGGGGGATTGTAACGACCCAGAAAATTTTCTCAATATTTCCTTTAAAATATTGATCATGTCTAGATAGTTTCCGAGGAACCTAGGGATACTAGTATGAACTTTAGACTAGTAATCCATGATTTCCCCATTTAAATAGAAAAGCTAAGTACTAATGGGCCTTATATGGGCTTTTCTAGTATCATAGTTATAGGTGGATTTTAGGTAGAATTTAATATAAATATAAATGGGATTTTAATTAGGAATATTAGTAGGATTATGGGTGGGTCTTAGGGGAATTTTCAAAAATACAAATAAAAATAAAATAAAAATAAAGTGCATGCACCAAGGATTGAACTTTGGACCTAGCATACCACCATGCATGTACTAACCAATTCACCTAGCAAGGGAGTGCTATGAGGGAATGAAGTGGATTTTTGTTAAGGCTAAAGGAAGTGAAGAGTCACCATGAGAGGAGGCACCATGTATCTTCACTTGCCCCTCTTCATTGTGTATAAATAAGAGGAATGATAACTTAACCATTAAGATAGTTATTCCCTCTTCTCTTCATCCACCAAGCCTCTCCTTTCCTTCTTCTTCCCTCTCCTAGCCGAAACCCACAAGACTCCCTCTCCCTTGGAAAGGTTTCACAAGGGAACTTGATCTTGAAGATCCAAGACTTTCTACAAGGATACAAGGGCTAAAGAGAGGCCTAGAGTCAAGGTGCTTTCTTTTTGCTTCTCCATTCAAGGTGATAATCAAAGACAAACCAAGGTAAGACCCCCTCACCTGTGGTATGATTGTTCTTTGATGCTTAACAAGATTTAGACTTTTGTTAAGATTTAAGTTGAGGAAACCATGAAGTGAAGCCTCTAGGGTTTTGGCCAAGGTTGATGCTTGGGCTTAGGGATGATGTAAACTCTCTTTTGTACACTTAAATGCTTTATTATGATATGTAAGACATGGATCATGATGTAGGGAAAGTTTTTGGCAGCCTAAAGTTTCCTAGGGTTTCGGCCCATGTCAACCTAGGATGAGGTCTAACCTTTCAAGCATGTTTAATTGTGTTTCCTATGATTTAATGGATCTTAGGATCTTAATGGTGAATGATAAGAAATTTTTCCATATGTTTGTGACCCATTAGGGTTTCGGCCAAGGACAAATAAGAGGGCTAGGAAATAGGTATGGCTCCAATTATGGGGTTAAATGACTTACTATGACATTGTATAAATGTATGGGTTCTTCATTTCCTATGGACCTTGGCATGTTGCTTGAATGATGGGGTCTTTTCCCCTATTGAACTTTCAGCCAAGAGTATAAGTTAGGGTTTGGGTTGGGTTAAGTTTCAAAAGAGACTCGTTTATGGGTTACTAAGATGTATGTATATGATTAGTATGTTGTAGGAATTTTTATGTGACCTAAAACCTAACTTCATGTAAAATGTGTCCTGACTTTGTATATTAGGTCATATGCTATGATGATACACAAATGTTTAGACCACGTGCCATGAACCTAGGGAAATGTATCGTGTATGAAAAGATCTAGGCATGTTTTCTTATGTACCAAGACCATGGATGTTTTATGAATAATATGTATGTATGTCATGTTTTATGAATGATATGTATGTATGCCATGCTTTATGAATGATATGTATGTATGCCATGTTTATGCACGATATGTATGTAAGCCATGTTTTATGAATGAGATGTACGTATGCCATGTTTAAGAATGAAGATGATGAACGAAAATGATAACCATGGCCCTAAGACAAAATGATGTAAGCATGACATACCTTATGAATGAAGATAATGAATGATGATGAATGCTCATGCCTTTAAGGCATCATGATGTTAAGTATGAATGATGAAATGTTAAGTATGTTTATGTCATGCTAAGGGATGGACACGTTAAGAACGCCCCGGTTCTGGACTACCGAAGCTGTCTACGGTTATGGAACTACCGTAGCTGTTCCTAATCCTATGTCAAGTTTCATGAAACAATATTTTGTTTATGCCATGAATGTTCTATGAATGATGAAGCATGTTAAGTAATTTATTTTTAAGAATGGGCTTGTACCGGACCGAAGTAAGGGTCTAAGGGATGGACACCTTAAGAACGCCTTGGTTCTGGACTACCGAAGCTGTCCACGGTTCTAGGACTACCGTAGCTGTCCAACAGGGATGACCACCTTAAGAACGCCCCGGTTTTTGGAACTACCGTAGCTGTTCCTACCCTAGTAGGTCGGGGCTCGCTACCTCATATTTACTTAGGGATGCGCGCTTATGATGTATGTATGTGGTACAAGCCGGGGACCCCAATGATGTTATGATTATGTTTAAGTATTTAACAGTATGATTTTAAACTAAGCATCCTTATGATATATGCATTTGACGCATGCATTCATCCATGTTATGCATTATGCCATGATAAGTATGTTTATGCAAAGTATGTCTATGCAAAGTATGTTTATGCAAAGTATGTTTATGCAAGTATGTTAATGCAAAGTATGTTTATGCAAATGATTATGTTTATGTTCATGTTAAGTATGATGCCATGATTATATTTATGTTCATGCTAAAAATGATGCCATGATTGTATTTATGTTTATGATAAAAAGTATGTCATGATAAGTAGGATTTAAGCATTATGTTTATGTTTATGTGACGTATGAATTTTTGTGAGTAGGAAAGGGTCTTACTAAGCCTATGTGCTTATAGTCTTATTGTCTTATACCGCAGATCAAGCAAACGGAGGTTACTAGGTGAAGCAGCAGGAGGGGCCAAAAGAGTGTGTGTGGTAGTGACATGGCAGAGGAAAGAGGAAAATGACCCTCTACTATGTTTTGTGTGTTAAAACGCCTCTTTAGATTCTATGCTATACATTTGATAAGTTACTTGCTACTTATGATGCTTATGGATAAAGTAAGGAATGTTAAGCTTTAATGTTAAGTTACAATGCTACCATGTTCATGAATGATAGGTTAAGGCATATATACATGTTCAAGTACTAGTTGCATGGTAAAATGCATGTGTAAGAAGAAAAAAAATTGATTCCGCTGCATTAAGATATTCCTATGCCGTATGTATGTGTATGTATGTTAGCGTAACGCCGTCTCTCTCGCCACACCGTAAGGTGTGGGAAAGGACGGGCGTTACAGGTTGGTATCAGAGCAGTTTACCATCTCACTACACACACATCAAGCTTCCTTCCTGCAGCTTCCAAGTAACTACCTTTATGTATATTTTATGATAGTAAGTACTTTTAGGATACGGTTCATGGCACAAGCAAGTATATATGATATGTTATAATCCTAGAATATGCAAGTATGAATAATACCTTATGATAGCAAGTATCTTTAGGATCATGGAATATGAACGATATTTTCATTAGAATTTAATATGCGGGTAGAGATAAATAAAAATTTTTTTTATTAAGGTAAGGGAAACTGATTTTATCTTGTGTGCTTTTCTCTGTATATATTTGTGAATTGGAAAAAAAAACTAGTTTTGTACTGGTTTTGTCAGTTTTGTACTGACTGTGTCGTTTTTTTTCAATTCCAGATGTTGCATGAGATCGGCACCACGAGTCGTTACCATGGGCGGAGTCGTGAGTTGATGTAGCAAATAGAAGAGGTGGAGTATAGTCCGGTCCTTGGGATCCAAGGCAATATAGGGAAGTTGGACCGGCTATTATGGAAACTCGAGCAGGAAGGGTTTCCAATCATGGATGACCATAGGATTGGAGCTCTGCTTCGTTCATTGCCCAATCGTGTGAGAGAGATTGCTTATCAGATCTGGGGGTGGCATGGATGTCGTATCTCATATACGGAACTATGTAGGCAACTTCTTCACCATGAGTTTCCGGAGGATCTGGGGGACTCTGAGGAGGATCCCGAGATGTATGAGGAGGATCCCGAGATGATCGAGGAAGATCCGGAGATGATCGAGGAAGACCCCGAGATGCACGAGGGAGAGATGTTTGAGGAAGACCCCGGGATGCTTGAGGAGGATCCCGAAATGGCCGAGGAGGTTCCCGAGATAGAAGAGGAGGATCCGATGGAAACGGTAGAAGATCCTGAGGCAGGCCAAGGGGAGATGAACGAGGGGGTGATAGTCACCGCTATGATATTTTTCATTATGGGTGTGATGGCAGTCCATCTAGTTCACTGAGTTCGGATAGTTTTTGTATATAGACTTATAAAATTTGATAAATAAATTTGTGTAAAGAATTAGTATAAATATGACTATACTAATTTACCGATTATATAGGTTCTTGATATGAGCCTACATACAGGTTGACCTGTATCCTTCCAACCTACAAGTTATCACCTACGCATATTATCCCATAAGCAATTATAGGTATTATATCTATAATGAAAAAAAAAATTATGATATTATGTATAACCTATAATATAGTCACATGTAGAAAAAGTATCTAATAGCCTATATACATAAGATTATAACACTCTCACCTATGTTAGCGTATAGTATTAGTTCCATGATACTAATATTGATATAATTAATGGTATAAGACATACGGTATGACTTAGGTTGGTATGCATGGGTAGGGTCCTAATTATATTAACACTTATTATAGATTATGGGTCCACTATATTTTCATACTAACTAAAAATATTAGTATTATCAACAAATATTCCACTGTTATCTTATATATAATATATAAGATTACCTTAAGTTATTTTATGGTAATATAATAAATAGGATCTCACCTATCCTATAATAACCATACAACGAATATAATTGGTAACTCAGGTTGAGAACTAATATTTCGGAAGCATACTATTATTAGGTTTACCCATAATTAAAATAAGTATATACTTATGATATATGCATATAATTATATCGTGGAGTTATTAATGACACTAGCCCAATTATATGCCAAGGAGATAATCAGACTTCATGGAGTTGTAACGCCCGCTTTTTTTTTTCTTTTTCATAAAGCGGTGTTACGTTAACATACTTAGGGCATGTAGACATCATAATGCAGCGGAAACCTTTAACTTACACCTACATGCACTTACTACCCTTCCTAACATCATAACATGGGAACTTGACATATTAACTTTATACTTAGCATCATATCATGTCATACTGGGCATCATGTCATATCTAGCATCATGTCATACTTAACATCATGTCATAGAGTCATATTCAAGCCCATAATAGTAAAGGTAAAGTTCTGTCATAAGACGAGCAAACATATTGCTCCTTGGACAAGTCACTATCACACACAAGCTTTAAGGCCCTCCTGCTGCTTCCTTACTGTCCCCTTGCGTGATCTGCGCTATAAGGAAATAAAACTATAAGCACACAGGCTTAGTAAGACTCTTTCCTACTCACTAAAACCATTCATCACTTAATCATGAGCACATGAAACATTAACATACTTAGTGCTTTACTTCGATCATAAGCCTTTATGATCACTTAGCATACATTCAACATGGCATGAACATAACTTAATCACATTCGTAGCAAGGCATAAACATGAACATGAAAACATTCATAGCATGACATCATACTTGGCATAGACATAAACATCGTAAACATTCATAGCATGACATCATACTTGGCATAGACATAAATATCGTAAACATTCATAGCATGGCATCATACTTGGCATAGACAAAAACATCGTAAACATTCATAGCATGACATCATACTTGGCCTAGACATAACCACAATAAACAAAACTCATAAACATTCTTAGCATGAACCTAAATAAAATCATAGCATCCTAACTTAGCACAAACATAATTAAATCATGGCTTCATAAATTAGCATGGACATAAATAAAATCATAGCATCCTAACCTAGCATAAACATAATTAAATCATGGCATCCTAAACTAGCACAAACATAATTAAATCATGACATCATGAATTAGCATAAACATAATTAAATCATGGCTTCATAAATTAGCATGGACATAAATAAAATCATAGCATCCTAACCTAGCATAAACATAATTAAATCATGGCATCCTAACCTAGCATGAACATAAATAAAATCATGGCATCATAAATTGGCACAAACATAATTAAATCATGACATCATAAATTAGCATGAACATAAATAAAATCATTTGCATAAACATACCTTGCATAAGCTTACTTTGCATACTATTCTTATCATAGATATAATGCATAACATGGATGGATGCATGTAGCAATTGTGCATATATATATATATATATATATGGATGCTTAATCTTTAAAACATGCTTTTCAATACTTTAACATAATCATAACATTCATTGGGCCCTGGCTTGTACCACATTCATACATCATATGCGCGCATCCCTAAGTAAATACGAGGTAGCTAATCTCGACCTACTAGGATAAGGACAGCTTCATCGGTAGTCCCGAACCGTAAGGACAGCTTCATCGATAGTCCTAAACCGTGGACAGCTTCATCGGTAGTCCAGAACCGTGGACCTTACTTAGGTCCGGTACAAGCCCATAAAATAAAATAAAATGCTTTCACATGCTTTTTCATTCATCATCATTCATAGCATATTCATTCATTCATCATACTTAACATCATCGTTATGCCTTAAAGGCATGAACTTTAACTTCATTCTTCATTTTTCATTCTTAAACATGACATATGTACACATCATTCATAAAGCATGACATACATACATATCATTCATAAGACATGACATTCATACATTTCATTTATAAGACATGGCATACATACATATTATTCATAGAACATGGCATACTTACATATCATTCATAAATCATGGCACATGTCTAAACATTGATGACCTAATCATATAGTTCATGACATATAAACTAAGGGTTTGGTTAACATAGAAATTCTTCCACCTTACTTAAACATACATCTTAGTAACCTAAACCCAAGCATCTTTGTAGGTGTAACCCAACCCTAGCCCTAGGTTAGATCCTTGGCCGAAAGCCCCAAGGAAACCCTAGGTCCATGAAACTTCACATAACTTCCCAAAGAACATCTCCTACATACATACTAGGCCATAGGAAACATTTGATTCCATACTTAAGACCAACCCTAATCCTTTAACCCTAGTCTTGCTCTTGGCCGAAACTTCAAGGCCATGGGGGCATGGAGAAATTCCATTAAAACCCCAAATCAATTGCTTAAACACCAACCATACCCTACCATAGGGCCATTGGGGCCCTTACTTGAAATAAGTCCTAACTTTCCACTCTATTAGGGTACTTGGCCGAAACCTATAGGGTCTCTAGGCCATGGGAAACATTCACATAAACACCCTCCATCTCCCTTATATCATGATAAAACATAAAACACATACTTGAGGTTTTAGACCCAACCCTACCCATGGGTTCTTGATATTGGCCGAAACCCTAGGGTATCCTAGGGTACCCCAAAAATTCTCCAAAATTATATTTAATCTCTAAACATCATGAGAGAACATTAAACAACATTATCAAGATTTTTAGCATCATCATGGACCCTAAAACATAGTGGCCGAAACCCATAGGGTCTCTAGGGTGCTTGATTTTGTTTCTTTCAACAACAAGTCCCAAAAACCAACCAATAAATCATGCTAAACATAAGGAACTATTATACCATAGGTGAGGGAGTCTTACCTTGGTTGATCTTGATTTTTAAACCTTAAAAGAGAAGGAAATTGTAAAATCTTTGGACCCTTGAACCCCCTTGTCCTTGTATCCTTGGGAAGCCTTTAGATCTTGGAGATGAGACCCTTGTAAAGCTTTTCCAAGGACAATTCCTCCTTATGGTGTTCGGCTAGGATGAGGGAAGGAGGAGGAAGAAAAGGCAAAGTGATGGAAAGAAAAGGTAACTCCCAAACCTCCCTCTTTATAACCCATCAAGGAGGTAAATGAAGAGTCTCTCCATGACCCTTCATCTTCTTCTAAGCCTTAACCAATATCCACTTCATTCCCTCATAACATTCCCTTGCTAGGTGAGTTGGTTAGAGCACGCATGGTTGTACAAGAGGTCCAAGGTTCAATCCTTGGTCCATGCACCTTATTTTTATTTTATTGTTCTTTTTAATTCCCTAAAATTGCGAAAATCCTCTAAAAATTCCCCCATAATTATGTTAATATTTCCCATTAGAATCCTTTATATTTATATAAATTTTCACCTAAAATCCACCAATAATTTTGGTACTAAAAAGCCCATATAAGGCCCATTAGTGCCCTTTTTCCCAATTTAAATGAGAAAACATGGATTTTCTAGGCCAAAGTTCGCATTAATATTTCTAGGTTCCTCGGAAAATTATCTAGACATGCTTAATATTTTAAGGAAATATTAAGAGAATTTTCTGGGTCGTTACAATCCCCCATACCTCGTGAAAGTTCGTCCTCGAACTTAGAACAACTCCGGGTACTTGCGCCTCATCTCGTCCTCGCGTTCCCAGGTAGCTTCCTCGAACCGTTGACTTTGCCATAAGACCTTGACTAAGGGTACCTCCTTACTCCTCAGCTTCTTGACCTCCCTATCCAAAATCTGGATGGGTCTGCTCTCATAACTTAGGTCCTCTTGCACTTGCACTGTCTGCGGCTCGATCACTTGGTCCATATTTGGGATACACTTTTTAAGCAGGGACACATGGAATACGTTATGGATAGCTGACATCTCTGGAGGCAGCTCTAGCTCGTATGCCACCTTACCCACTCTTTTCCGAATCAGGTACGACCCCACATAGCGCGGACTTAATTTTCCTTTCCTCCCAAATCTTGTCACCCCCTTCATAGGAGTCACCTTCAGAAACACCCAATCTCCAACATTAAACTCCAGGGGTCTACGCCGGACATCGGCATAACTCTTCTGCCGGCTCTGAGCAGTTTCTATCCGTTGTCGAATATTCTGTATAGCTTGGGTGGTGCTGTTGATGATATCCGTTGTGAGCCCCATTTCCTTCTTTTCATACCGGACCACCAAAACTTCTCTTTCAGATCCTGATACATCTTGGTGGATCCTGGATGCATCGAATAAGGGGTTTTGCGAGCTTCCGTCGGTATTTTCCTTCGAAGCTCTAGATCATTAGGGATACATAGACGATCCCTAAGGTATAGTACCCCCCCTTCGGCGATACGAAAACCATCACCCTTTCCTTCGAGGGTCTCCTGTTTTATTTTCTGGAGACTCAGATCACCATTTTGTTTTTCCAATATGTCCTCAAATAGCATGGGTGATATTGTCATGGTGGAAAGTCGTCCGGAGATGACCTCGACCCCAAAATTCATAATTTCTTCGTTGAGTGGTCGGGGTAATATGGCTATGGACATCAGGGTGGCACTTGACTTCCGACCGAGTGCATCGGCCACCTTGTTTGCCTTCCCTGGATGGTAGAAGATCTCGCAGTCATAGTCTTTTACCAACTCAAGCCATCGGCGTTGTCTCATATTCAGGTCCTTCTGAGTGAAGAAATATCGCGGACTCTGGTGGTCTGTATAAATTCGACACTGCGCTCCGTACAGATAATGCCTCCATATCTTAAGAGCGAAGACCACCGCAGCTAATTCTAGATCGTGGGTGGGGTAATTCTGTTCATGTTCTTTAAGTTACCTAGAGGCGTAGGCAATGACTTTACCATTCTGCATAAGCACAGCCCCAAGTCCCCGTCGGGAGGCGTCGTTATACATGTCAAAGCCCTGGTTACTTTCCGGAAGGGTAAGAATTGGAGCACTTGTAAGTCTCCTTGGCATATAATTGGGCTAATGTCATTAATAACTCCATGACATAATTATATGCATATATCATAATTATATACTTATTTTAATTATGGGTAAACCTAATAATAGTATGCTTCCGAAATATTAGTTCTCAACTTGAGTTACTAATCATATTAGTTGTATGGTTATCATAGAATAGGTGAGATCCTATTTATTATATTACCATAAAATAAGATTACAGTGACCCATAATCTATAATAAGTGTTAACATAATTAGGACACTACCCTATGCGTATCATCTCCGGTTATGCCGTATGACTTATACCATTGATTATATTAGTATTAGGATAATGGAATTAATACTATACGCTAACATAGGTGAGAGTGTTATGATCTTATGTATGTAGGCTATCAAATAATTCCCTACATGAGACTATACTATAGGTTATACATAATATCATAAATTATAGTTATTTATCATATAAATTATAGGTATAATACCTATAATTTACTTATGGAATAATATGTATAGGTGATAACTTATAGGTTGAGATAATACATGTCAATCTGTATGTAGGCTCCTATTAAAACCTATATGATAGGTGAATTATGACAATACTTATATGATAAGGAATTAGTATGGTGATATTGATAATAATCTTATATTAGTACCTGCTCTCACATTATTATCATTTGCTTATATAATTTGATACCCTTGTGTGATATGATAGGTCCCTCATTGGTAATATCGGGTTCATGAACATAAGGTTGAAGCACACTCTCGACAACTTGTATTAGGACTAACTTGGACCTTATTGGTTCACAAAACTAACCGAACTCAATGAAATAGATGGGCTGCCATCATGCCTATAATAAAGAACATCATGGCAGTCACTGCCACTCCTTTGTTCATCTCTCCTTGGCCCGCCTCAGGGTCTTCCACTTTCTCCATCGGATCCTCTTCCTCCATCTCGGGAACCTCCTCAGCCACTTCAGGGTCCTCCCCAAACATCCCGGGGTATTCCTCAAACAGCTCGAGCATCTCGGGGTCTTCTTCAAACATCTCGAGATCGTCCTCGCTCATCGGGTCTTCCTCAAACATCTCGAGCATCTCGGGGTCCTCCTCGAATGGATCGGGATCCTCCTCGAATGTCTCGGGATCCTCCTCGTACATCTCAGGATCCTCCTCGAATGGCTCGGGATCCTCCTCGTACATCTCGGGATCCTCCTCTAGCGGCTCAGGATCCTCCTCCGAGTCCCCCAGATCTTCCGGAAACTCATGGCGGAGAAGCTGCCTACAATATTCTGTATATGAGATACGGCATCCGTGCTGCCCCCAGATCTGATGAGCAGCCTCTCTCGCCCGGTTGGGCAAGGAACGAAGTAGAGCTCCGATCCTATGATCATCCATGACTGGAAACCCTTCCCGCTCCAGTTTCCAGAATAGCCGATCCAAAAACCCTATATTGCCTTGAATTCCAAGGGTTGGACTGTAACCAACTTCCTCTATCCTCTCCATCAGCTCGCGGCACCTCTCAGTGAAATTCTCATGCAATATCTAGAATTGAAAAAAATGACATAGTTAGTACCAAACCGACTCAGCCAGTACAACACCATTTTTTTCCAACTCGCAAATATATACTGAGAAAGACACACGCAACTCGCTTTCTCCTACCCCTATGATTCTAATTATTTAATTCATAAAAGAAGATAAAACATCGCTCATCGTTACATATCTTAAGATACTGTCACGCCCCGAGACCCGGGAGCCGCTGATCCAATAGAAAATCGGACAGCACCTCCCCTGTCCGGCGGACAATTTACACATACACACAGATAATATAACACAACCACACAGTCTAAAGGGCCTCAGGCCTCAGATATATGCAGAAATAACAGTTATATAATTATAACTATCGAAAAACCAAATCCGAACTCACCTGAGCTGCCAGGAGGCAGGAACAAGCCAAAATCGAACGAAGTCCAACATAGGACTCAAAAGTACAATATCATCAAATAGAACGTGCATACATGTTCAAAACATAACAGCGGAAGCATAGGAATACTACAGGGTCCATAACAAAACCACGTAAACCAAAAAGAGCTCCTCTGGAGCTGGGGACTGGCTGCTGGGGATCTCCTGGCAGGCATCAACCTGAAATAAAATATATGGCAACGGGGTGAGTCCATAGCTCAGCGAATACCCAACAGTTATGCATAGAAAGTTATACCAACAATAAGGGTTCAGCTAATACGGTCTCATATCAACAGTAGGGATAGACTAATACTGAACATACTGAGGTAGATACATACCTGAATCCATTCTAACCTGTACAGAGGGTAAGAAATACCAGTGGAATACCAATAGACATATAAGCACAGGTAACAAATCTCCAGAATATGCAATGTCAAACAAGTGCAGCAAATAAGTGCAGCAAACAATGCACGATGCAAAATATGCACATGGTGCAATGCCATGGTCACCCCCTAACTCCAGTCAAGCCACCGAGACAGGCGATACTGTGTCGGCCGAGTGGGTAGAGCTGTGACACTGTACGCACTCTGCCATCACTGCTCCTGAGTGACCGAGTGGACAGGATGCTGTCGGGGGACCGCCCCCCTACCCCATGTATATATGAGGGAGCGTCGCTCTCATCTCCTCTGGTCTATGGGAAGAGAAGGGATCTCCGCCTGCTACCACGCTCCGAAGCCACTACCCCTGAGCGGTCGAGCGGAGCAGTACAGAGCAAATGCACACATCCTACGGTATCCACTAACCCATGAGTGGCCGTGTGCGCATATCATGTACCGGAAGACGATAGGCTCAACCACAAGGGAGTCGCTGATCGCCGGCATGCAACAATGCAAGGATGGTGTATGATAGATACACATACCTCCCTCCCAAGTCCTCAGTATACTAGGTCTCAGTCTGAAATCCTATAACAGGAAATACAGTTAACCTACAAGGTATACTGGCCGAAAACTACAGATCCCTCAAGGTCAAAGGCAGGAGATACATCACGATCTCTAAGCATACATATAGATATGACACTACCTGATACTGTATGGAACTAACAGCATAATAACTCAGCGATAAACCACAGGTATCTAGGACAGGCATAATAAACAGGGAGTCAACAAGTATCCAGAATAGGCATACTAACCAGGGATAACTAACAAGTATCCAAGACAGGCATAATAACCAGGGACAGGCATAATAACCAGGGATAACTAACAAGTATCCAAGACAGGCATAATAACCCAGGGATAACTAACGAGTATCCAAGACAGGCATAATAACCCAGGGATAGCGTATGATCTTATTGCTATCTATAACAGACTATGCATAACAAGATGACAATATCTAAAAGATAAGTCAAAGGGTACCCGCCTCCAAGAGTAGTAGTCGGTATCGAAAGGGGAGAATCACCCGTCCAATATAATCCGCAACCGTAAAGCAAATCAAGTCCCTGTATCAGGGGATAGATTTAATTAGCTATTACAAATAAAGATAATTAGCTAATTAATCCCTAATCCGTTCTAGGGTTAACCAAATCCATTTCTTTCTATTTAATTCCCTTTAATTAAATGAAAGGTTTCTAATTACTCTGTGTAACTAGAATTTGGTTCCTTCTAGATTAAATTCCCATTAACTTTAGCACATTTAGGTTATGAGCTTTTAATCTCAATTTAGACTTTACCTTAAACCAACTTCAATGGTTCTTGATGTTTTCTTTTTTTTTTTTTTTTTAACAGCTTAAGCACCTCGAATTCCAGAGTACCTCACGGCAGCCCAAGATAAACCTAACCGAAACAGAACGCAATTACACCAACTACAACACATCAAGGTGAAGTTCCACAAATCGATCACCACACAAAGAACACAAACACTTACTAGGTGAAGTGGCACGAATGCAATGTACCAATCCTCTGATTAACCAAGTTGGCAGCGCCGGAAGAATTCTACAGCAAATCCAATTATCAATCCTCAATCAAGCTTACCACCAAAACCAATTTGATCGATTCAAACTATCGAATCCAACTCTAGAACTCATCCAAGTTTAACCTAGATGATAATCCTTACCTGCGATTCGCGACCCCAACCCGCTGCGATCCAAAGGAGCAACTGGGAATCCCTCGGCTTCACGTGAAGAAGAGCAGTAGAGGCTCAACAAAGGCGGCGACTCTCAATCTCAATCGCAGGGAACGTGGAGGAGAGGAAGATGGATCAAACTCCGTGAAATCGGAGTAGAACAAGGAGGTGATCTCCCAAAGGTGGCTGCGGCACGCAAAGAAGCAACCGGCGGTGGTTAGGGCTTGCGTCAAGTGTGCGCGGCCGAAAAAGGAGGAGGAACCGTCGGCCTTGAGCTTGCCGGCTTCGTGTGGAGAAGACGGCGGCGCTCGATCGGGAGAATCGCGGCTAGGGCACCGGGGGCGAGAGGAGAAGCGGCTGTGGAGCGGGATGCGGCAAACCCAGCCCTAACCGGCTTTTATTTTGGCCTTTTTGCAATTTAGTCCAGCAAACTTCCATCTAATTGCAAGACTGCCCCTAGGTCTTAATTTCTCACCCTTTAAACCCCTGTATCCATTTGTTTTTATTACAGTTTAGTCCCTAATTTAAGTCCAAGGCTTCGGAAGCCCCGGAACCTATCCGGTAACCGGGAACCTATCCAATAATTCTCCGAAAATTTCCGGAACCTAATTAAAAGTGTCGGATTTAACATCCTCCCCCACTAATAAAAATTTGGTCCCCAAATTTCGTCATTGGGTACGGTTTCCACCAATAACTAATACTAACAACACTTACCATATAAGTGCTGACGGGTATTAATCCTACATTTCCAGGGTAAGGTAACAACCTACCGACACCAGTGGTCTCCCATCCACTAGTTATTGACCAAAATCTCTCCAACTAATAGGGCATCTCTAAACTCCAGGATCTAGCCGTAAACACTCGCTAGATCTCAGCCAAAGGTATCCGTGACGGCCACGAAATGGAACACTACTAATATCTATCACTATTTAACTGGAAATGCATGAATGACACATCATACCGCGATAAGTCGATCCCTCGGTCCGTGGTGTCTCCTCTCTGGTGGCAGCATATACTCGTCCCGTCTCTGGCGGTGGAGGTGGAACTGCCAGATACTGCTGTGGTTGTGGCGGTGTCACTGCCGAATACTGCTGTGGTTGACACGGTGGATAATGCTGATACGGAGGCGCAGTCTGATGCTGAGACCCTGAAGTAGTCAAGGGTGACACTGATGGGGTGCTGGAGTGCTCATATCCATACATACCATAAACAGCTGCTGGGGGACCGGTCCGCGGCTGACGGAAAGAAGGCTGAGTTCTAGGTCCTCCCCCCTGAGATCCTGGCAGACTCGAAGATACACCCTGTCCCGTAACTCCCGTACTCTCATGTTGTGCCTTCAGCGCACAATCTCGACTCAGATGTCCCGGTAGCTTGCAGTAGTAGCAAATAGGATGCTCCAGCGGGCAATCCCCCCTACTATGCTGTCGAGAACCACACTGTACACAGTGCGATCTATCAGTAGACTGCTCTCGACTCTGCTGATAAGACTGGTTGTACCCTCCTATAGTACGTCTAGACCTCTGAGGCCGCAATGATGTCTCAGAAGTGCTCTGAGCCGCCTGACTTTGACTGCCCCGCTTCTGTCCCGAGGTCTGCTGTGGCTGAGTCTGAGAAGAAACCTGAGCTGACTCTTTTCCCTTTTTCTTCTCCGCGTTCACCTCCTGCTGGGTCATCTCAATCAAAAGGGCTCTCTCCAAAGCCTCACAGTAAGATGCAGTACTAAATCCGGCAAGCTTGAGTCTGATATACGCAGCTAGTCCTCGAGTAAAGTGGATCATCCGTGACCTATCCTGGGTAACCAGCTCGGGGCAGAATTCAGCCAACCGGTCGAATTCTGCGCTATACTCCATAACCGTGCGAGTCCCCTGCTGCAGAGTCAGGAACTCCTGTCGCTGAGTCATCTGATAGGATAACGGAACGTAGTGACTCTCGAATGCCTCTCTGAAGACGGCCCATGTGAGATGCTGCTCTCCAATAATCGTGCGCCGCGAGGCCCACCAGGTAACTGCCTCGCCTCGTAAATGGTATGCGGCTAGCGCCGCCTTCTCCCACTCGGAGCAAGCCATGTAATCAAACGTACCCTCCAAAGTCTCCAACCAGTCACGGGCAGCCCTAGGATCAGCTCCTCCGTGGAATAATGTGAATCGGCCTTTCACCGACTCTGCTAGTGCGGGTATCCGTGCCCGGGCTCTGGCACACTCTGCCGGAGTAGTAGGGGGTACCAGCGGAGCTGCATAAGGTGCTAAGCCAAGAACAGTAGATGGAACTGTGAAAAATCCTGGAACAGGGGCCACTGGTGGGGCCGAATAAACTGCTGGAGCTGGGGCCACTGGTGGGGCCGAATAAGCTGCTGGAGCAGGAACCACTGAGGGAGCCGCAGAAACTCCCGTGAAAGGTACTGAGGGGTAGCTAACCGTAGGCATCGCCGGGGGAGTAGGTACTGTTGTGGGTGCCGCGGAAGCTCCCGCAAATGGTACAGACGAAGGCACCGAAGGGTAGACAACGGTGGGCACCACTGGAGGTGTAGGTACTGCTGGGTACGCCGTGGGTGGTGCTGACAGAGGTACTGTCGGGTACGGAACTGCTGGCACCGGTGCAGGTGTAGAAACTGGTATCACAGATGGTCCCGCTGAGTAAGCAGTAGCAGGCACCGGTGCTGATACTGTGGGAATCAACGGTGTAGTAGTCACGGGTGGTGCGGTCGGAACCGCTGACAGCAGTGGAGATGAGGGCCTCGGAACAACCGGAGGAGTCTGTCCCTGACTGACTGGCCCCGTCTCCGTCGGTCTCTCGGGTGACCTGGTCACCGGAGACCCAATAGTAGACTTACGTGGCCGTCCTCGACCACGTCCCGGTGCGGGGGCACGTCCGCGCCTAGTCATACCTGTTACAATATTAACCATTGGTTACTAAGGATATAAGTCACTAACCTTATCAAGTTATACATTTGCTGCCCGGAGATGTCCCGTCGCCGCCAAGTCCCCAAATTGCCGTCGCATCACAACCACGGCTTTAAAAATCCGTAATGTACTCGGATGAATAACATCAAACCCGAGCTCCGACACCTACCAGTTCAGTGTCAGATTTAAATTCCGAGAAATCCACGAATCGATGGTATCCCGCATCCTGGGCTTGATACCAAAAATACCAAAAATAAATCGGTATCAGATAACACCGTAAATCCAAAAGCACTCAAGGTATCCGACAACCTGAGCTCTGATACCAAAATAAATTGTCACGCCCCGAGACCCGGGAGCCGCTGATCCAATAGAAAATCGGACAGCACCTCCCCTGTCCGGCGGACAATTTACACATACACACAGATAATATAACACAACCACGCAGTTTAAAGGGCCTCAGGCCTCAGATATATGCAGAAATAACAGTTATATAATTATAACTATCGAAAAACCAAATCCGAACTCACCTGAGCTGCCAGGAGGCAGGAACAAGCCAAAATCGAACGAAGTCCAACATAGGACTCAAAAGTACAATATCATCAAATAGAACGTGCATACATGTTCAAAACATAACAGCGGAAGCATAGGAATACTACAGGGTCCATAACAAAACCACGTAAACCAAAAAGAGCTCCTCTAGAGCTGGGGACTGGCTGCTGGGGATCTCCTGGCAGGCATCAACCTGAAATAAAATATATGGCAACGGGGTGAGTCCATAGCTCAGCGAATACCCAACAGTTATGCATAGAAAGTTATACCAACAATAAGGGTTCAGCTAATACGGTCTCATATCAACAGTAGGGATAGACTAATACTGAACATACTGAGGTAGATACATACCTGAATCCATTCTAACCTGTACAGAGGGTAAGAAATACCAGTGGAATACCAATAGACATATAAGCACAGGTAACAAATCTCCAGAATATGCAATGTCAAACAAGTGCAGCAAATAAGTGCAGCAAACAATGCACGATGCAAAATATGCACATGGTGCAATGCCATGGTCACCCCCTAACTCCAGTCAAGCCACCGAGACAGGCGATACTGTGTCGGCCGAGTGGGTAGAGCTGTGACACTGTACGCACTCTGCCATCACTGCTCCTGAGTGACCGAGTGGACAGGATGCTGTCGGGGGACCGCCCCCCTACCCCATGTATATATGAGGGAGCGTCGCTCTCATCTCCTCTGGTCTATGGGAAGAGAAGGGATCTCCGCCTGCTACCACGCTCCGAAGCCACTACCCCTGAGCGGTCGAGCGGAGCAGTACAGAGCAAATGCACACATCCTACGGTATCCACTAACCCATGAGTGGCCGTGTGCGCATATCATGTACCGGAAGACGATAGGCTCAACCACAAGGGAGTCGCTGATCGCCGGCATGCAACAATGCAAGGATGGTGTATGATAGATACACATACCTCCCTCCCAAGTCCTCAGTATACTAGGTCTCAGTCTGAAATCCTATAACAGGAAATACAGTTAACCTACAAGGTATACTGGCCGAAAACTACAGATCCCTCAAGGTCAAAGGCAGGAGATACATCACGATCTCTAAGCATACATATAGATATGACACTACCTGATACTGTATGGAACTAACAGCATAATAACTCAGCGATAAACCACAGGTATCTAGGACAGGCATAATAAACAGGGAGTCAACAAGTATCCAGAATAGGCATACTAACCAGGGATAACTAACAAGTATCCAAGACAGGCATAATAACCAGGGACAGGCATAATAACCAGGGATAACTAACAAGTATCCAAGACAGGCATAATAACCCAGGGATAACTAACGAGTATCCAAGACAGGCATAATAACCCAGGGATAGCGTATGATCTTATTGCTATCTATAACAGACTATGCATAACAAGATGACAATATCTAAAAGATAAGTCAAAGGGTACCCGCCTCCAAGAGTAGTAGTCGGTATCGAAAGGGGAGAATCACCCGTCCAATATAATCCGCAACCGTAAAGCAAATCAAGTCCCTGTATCAGGGGATAGATTTAATTAGCTATTACAAATAAAGATAATTAGCTAATTAATCCCTAATCCGTTCTAGGGTTAACCAAATCCATTTCTTTCTATTTAATTCCCTTTAATTAAATGAAAGGTTTCTAATTACTCTGTGTAACTAGAATTTGGTTCCTTCTAGATTAAATTCCCATTAACTTTAGCACATTTAGGTTATGAGCTTTTAATCTCAATTTAGACTTTACCTTAAACCAACTTCAATGGTTCTTGATGTTTTTTTTTTTTTTTTTTTTAACAGCTTAAGCACCTCGAATTCCAGAGTACCTCACGGCAGCCCAAGATAAACCTAACCGAAACAGAACGCAATTACACCAACTACAACACATCAAGGTGAAGTTCCACAAATCGATCACCACACAAAGAACACAAACACTTACTAGGTGAAGTGGCACGAATGCAATGTACCAATCCTCTGATTAACCAAGTTGGCAGCGCCGGAAGAATTCTACAGCAAATCCAATTATCAATCCTCAATCAAGCTTACCACCAAAACCAATTTGATCGATTCAAACTATCGAATCCAACTCTAGAACTCATCCAAGTTTAACCTAGATGATAATCCTTACCTGCGATTCGCGACCCCAACCCGCTGCGATCCAAAGGAGCAACTGGGAATCCCTCGGCTTCACGTGAAGAAGAGCAGTAGAGGCTCAACAAAGGCGGCGACTCTCAATCTCAATCGCAGGGAACGTGGAGGAGAGGAAGATGGATCAAACTCCGTGAAATCGGAGTAGAACAAGGAGGTGATCTCCCAAAGGTGGCTGCGGCACGCAAAGAAGCAACCGGCGGTGGTTAGGGCTTGCGTCAAGTGTGCGCGGCCGAAAAAGGAGGAGGAACCGTCGGCCTTGAGCTTGCCGGCTTCGTGTGGAGAAGACGGCGGCGCTCGATCGGGAGAATCGCGGCTAGGGCACCGGGGGCGAGAGGAGAAGCGGCTGTGGAGCGGGATGCGGCAAACCCAGCCCTAACCGGCTTTTATTTTGGCCTTTTTGCAATTTAGTCCAGCAAACTTCCATCTAATTGCAAGACTGCCCCTAGGTCTTAATTTCTCACCCTTTAAACCCCTGTATCCATTTGTTTTTATTACAGTTTAGTCCCTAATTTAAGTCCAAGGCTTCGGAAGCCCCGGAACCTATCCGGTAACCGGGAACCTATCCAATAATTCTCCGAAAATTTCCGGAACCTAATTAAAAGTGTCGGATTTAACAGATACTTTTCATCATAACTATCGTTCATACTGGCATATCTTAAAATCATAAAACATCTTAATACTATCAGATATGTAAAAAGGTACTTACTTGGAAGCGGCAGGAAGAGGGCTTGATGTGTGTGTAGTGAGATGGTTACTACTCTAATACCAACCTGTAACGCCCGTTTTTTTTTCTTTTTCATAAAGCGGCATTACATTAACATACTTAGGGCATGTAGACATCATAATGCAGCGGAAACCTTTAACTTACACCTACATGCACTTACTACCCTTCCTAACATCATAACATGGGAACTTGGCATATTAACTTTATACTTAGCATCATATCATGTCATACTGGGCATCATGTCATATCTAGCATCATGTCATACTTAACATCATGTCATAGAGTCATATTCAAGCCCATAATAGTAAAGGTAAAGTTCTGTCATAAGACGAGCAAACATATTGCTCCTTGGCCAAGTCACTATCACACACATGCTTTAAGGCCCTCCTGCTGCTTCCTTACTGCCCCCTCGCGTGATCTGCGGTATAAGGAAATAAAACTATAAGCACACAGGCTTAGTAAGACTCTTTCCTACTCACTAAAACCATTCATCACTTAATCATGAGCACATGAAACATTAACATACTTAGTGCTTTACTTCGATCATAAGCCTTTATGATCACTTAGCATACGTTCAACATGGCATGAACATAACTTAATCACATTCGTAGCATGGCATAAACATGAACATGAAAACATTCATAGCATGTCATCATACTTGGCATAGACATAAACATCGTAAACATTCATAGCATGACATCATACTTGGCATAGACATAAACATCGTAAACATTCATAGCATGACATCATACTTGGCCTAGACATAACCACAATAAACATAACCTCATAAACATTCTTAGCATGAACCTAAATAAAATCATAGCATCCTAACTTAGCACAAACATAATTAAATCATGGCTTCATAAATTAGCATGGACATAAATAAAATCATAGCATCCTAACCTAGCATAAACATAATTAAATCATGGCATCCTAAACTAGCATAAACATAATTAAATCATAGCATCATGAATTAGCATAAACATAATTAAATCATGGCTTCATAAATTAGCATGGACATAAATAAAATCATTGCATCCTAACCTAGCATAAACATAATTAAATCATGACATCCTAACCTAGCATGAACATAAATAAAATCATGACATCATAAATTGGCACAAACATAATTAAATCATGGCATCATAAATTAGCATGAACATAAATAAAATCATTTGCATAAACATACCTTGCATAAGCTTACTTTGCATACTATTCTTATCATAGATATAATGCATAACATGGATGGATGCATGTAGCAATTGTGCATATATATATATATATGGATGCTTAATCTTTAAAACATGCTTTTCAATACTTTAACATAATCATAACATTCATTGGGCCCTGGCTTGTACCACATTCATACATCATATGCGCGCATCCCTAAGTAAATACGAGGTAGCTAATCTCGACCTACTAGGGTAAGGACAGCTTCATCGGTAGTCCCGAACCGTAAGGACAGCTTCATCGGTAGTCCCAAACCGTGGACTGCTTCATCGGTAGTCCAGAACCGTGGACCTTACTTAGGTCCGGTACAAGCCCATAAAATAAAATAAAATGCTTTCACATGCTTTTTCATTCATCATCATTCATAGCATATTCATTCATTCATCCTACTTAACATCATCGTTATGCCTTAAAGGCATGAACTTTAACTTCATTCTTCATTTTTCATTCTTAAACATGACATATGTACACATCATTCATAAAGCATGTCATACATACATATCATTCATAAGACATGGCATTCATACATTTCATTTATAAGACATGGCATACATACATATTATTCATAGAACATGACATACCTACATATCATTCATAAATCATGGCACATGTCTAAACATTGATGACCTAATCATATAGTTCATGACATATAAACTAAGGGTTTGGTTAACATAGAAATTCTTCCACCTTACTTAAACATACATCTTAGTAACCTAAACCCAAGCATCTTTGTAGGTGTAACCCAACCCTAGCCCTAGGTTAGATCCTTGGCCGAAAGCCCCAAGGAAACCCTAGGTCCATGAAACTTCACATAACTTCCCAAACAACATCTCCTACATACATACTAGGCCATAGGAAACATTTGATTCCATACTTAAGACCAACCCTAATCCTTTAACCCTAGTCTTGCTCTTGGCCGAAACTTCAAGGCCATGGGTGTTGGGACCGGGTGCATGTTGACAAGGATACGGGTTCGTAAAATTTTAAATTTTTACGTGCAGCGGAAGAATTAGCATAAAATAATTTCTCAAATTATTTTAACCACGTATCTAGCATGCAACCTTATGATGTGTGGACATGATCATAAATTAAAACTTTGTGGAAAAGTAAACTAATTTACTTTGTACCTCGCATTACTCGAAGAAAGGGACGAGATCCAACCGTAGCGTCCCTTGGAAGCTCCGCCTCTATTCGTGTCCACGCCGAGTTCTCTTCGGGATGACTTCGCAAAGCCACGAGTTTTGTGTCGACGAGAACTACTAGATTCTCCAAAGACACAACTAGAATATCAAGAGAGAAGAAAGGAAACTAACCACCAAGTAACGGAATCAAAATTCCGGGAAAGGAAGGAAGGAAGGAGTCGCGATCCGCTTCTTCTTCTTCTTCGGCACGAACTTGGTGGAGGAAACTCACGGGCACCCTAGGTGCTTGCGCCGACCCTAGGGGAGGAGAGAGAGTCAGCCCTAGAGAGAGAAAGGGCGCCGGCCCTAGAGAGAGAGAGTGAGTTAGAGAGAGAGAGGGAGAGAGTTAATCTCTTGATCAATTTATTAAGGAAATCAAGCCTAGCCTTGGTTCCTTTATATAGTAGCCTCTCCCTTGCCAAGTCTCCCCTTTAACGGAATTTTTCATAAGAAATTTATCCTATAAATTTTCTTTATGAATTATTCCGTTTAAACCAAGTTTTATTATAACTAATTTTATAATAAAACAAATACATCTCTCCTTTTATTATGAAATAAATTTTACAAGAAATTTATAAATTTTCTTATTATGGAAAAATCAATTCATAATTGATTTTATAAAATTAAAATAAACCATTCCATGGATCATTTTAATTTCCATAAAAAAGAATAAATTTCTATAAATTTCTTTATACAAATTTATTTATCCATAATTTATAAAACAAATTGCGCTAGATTTATTTTATTAATTAAACCAATTAAATTGGTTTCTCCCCAATGTTGTGGCCGGCCAAACCAAAGGGGGTTGGCACCCTCTTTGGCCGGCCAAACCGAGCCGAACCGATCGCGAATTAAACTCATTTAATTCGCCCAATAAGCCTTCAAAAGACTTAGCCATTTTTAGCTTCCGTTGCGCCTCTGATTAACTCAGATTCGACTTATTTCTCTTGATCAGAAATTCCAATTTTCAACTCGTTTTAAATCCCTCGGATTACTCGTAGTGCGTGTTACTAAATAGGCTTTCGATTTATGTTGGCCGTCTATAATCAACTAATTATAGAACGATCATGAGTGACACCTAGTAGTACATCATGACCCCCAATTAATCGAAAGATCAACGGTTGACCTCAGAAGTAATTCTGAAACCCTTCAGCAGCTCTAATGAGTCGTGCCCCATTCCCTTCACCATCTTATACCCACTTGGTTCAGGACACGGTCTATTTGTGTCAGTCCCCACTAGGCTGACTACGTCACACCTAGCCCAAGTAGTGTCTTTCTCGTCCTTTGGATTTCTAATTACTCTCATGTATTTAAGAGACTCATACTCTAAACATGATATGCTCTGGCCAGAGGCTTTGAGTAACAATCCGACGATAGACCTGGGTATACATCTCCTCGCAAGGAGTGGTGAATCCTTTGTAGGCTGTTCAAACATCTTCAGGCACTTCGGCTTATACCCAATCATCCTGGGTCCACACCTCCTTGGAGATGCTTGCTTAAGATGTTAAAGTATAAGTCTCCATGACCAAGATGACTTGAACACCGCAAGTCAAAGGAACATCGCACTTAAGCTGCAGTAAGAACTTCATTGACATATCTATATAGATTACCATATGAAGTTTTACAGCTAGTCACTCCAATGAACTAGTTCTCTTAACTAACATCCATGTTTATCTCCGGACATCCCAATGTCACCAGCCAGTGAGAATCAGCTGATTAGAGAATAACCCATGCTGGTCTCAACAGAATTGATAGTGTCCGTTTTTTATCAATTCATCGACTAGGGATATTTTCAATACTTCACAATTGCACATGTAGAGATAATCACTAGTTGTGATCCCATCACAAATTCTCTTATGCTGTGAATTGTATTGCGGACATTCAGTAGATGAGTTTAAGATCCCAATCAAATACACAAACATGTATACTCAAATAGTGAATTTTCATTTATTAAAATAAATGTTTACAATCATAAGGCGATTGCCTTAGGACACTTCTCTCATATTACTAACAATGGGGGCATGGAGAAATTCCATTAAAACCTCAAATCAATTGCTTAAACACCAACCATACCCTACCATAGGGCCATTGGGGCCCTTACTTGAAATAAGTCCTAACTTTCCACCCTATTAGGGTACTTGGCCGAAACCTATAGGGTCTCTAGGCCATGGGAAACATTCACATAAACACCCTCCATCTCCCTTATATCATGATAAAACATAAAACACATACTTGAGGTTTTAGACCCAACCCTACCCATGGGTTCTTGATATTGGCCGAAACCCTAGGGTATCCTAGGGTACCCTAGGGTACCCCAAAAATTTCCAAAAATTATATTTAATCTCTAAACATCATGAGAGAACATTAAACAACATTATCAAGATTTTTAGCATCATCATGGACCCTAAAACATAGTGGCCGAAACCCATAGGGTCTCTAGGGTGCTTGATTTTGTTTCTTTCAACAACAAGTCCCAAAAACCAACCAATAAATCATGCTAAACATAAGGAACTATTATACCACAGGTGAGGGAGTCTTACCTTGGTTGATTTTGATTTTTAAACCTTAAAAGAGAAGGAAATTGTAAAATCTTTGGACCCTTGAACCCCCTTGTCCTTGTATCCTTGGGAAGCCTTTAGATCTTGGAGATGAGACCCTTGTAAAGCTTTTCCAAGGACAATTCCTCCTTATGGTGTTCGGCTAGGATGAGGGAAGGAGGAGGAAGAAAATGCAAAGTGATGGAAAGAAAAGGTAACTCCCAAACCTCCCTCTTTATAACCCATCAAGGAGGTAAATGAAGAGTCTCTCCATGACCCTTCATCTTCTTCTAAGCCTTAACCAATATCCACTTCATTCCCTCATAACATTCCCTTGCTAGGTGAGTTGGTTAGAGCATGCATGGTTGTACAACAGGTCCAAGGTTCAATCCTTGGTCCATGCACCTTATTTTTATTTTATTGTTCTTTTTAATTCCCTAAAATTCCGAAAATCCTCTAAAAATTCCCCCATAATTATGTTAATATTTCCCATTAGAATCCTTTATATTTATATAAATTTTTACCTAAAATCCACCAATAATTTTGGTACTAAAAAGCCCATATAAGGCCCATTAGTGCCCTTTTTCCCAATTTAAATGAGAAAACATGGATTTTCTAGGCCAAAGTTCGCATTAATATTTC
Source organism: Boesenbergia rotunda (assembly GCA_024364735.1). NCBI lineage: Eukaryota > Viridiplantae > Streptophyta > Magnoliopsida > Zingiberales > Zingiberaceae > Boesenbergia > Boesenbergia rotunda. The sequence goes on from JAGFNQ010001647.1 coordinate 536,886, forward strand.
TAGGTTCCTCGAAAAATTATCTAGACATGGTTAATATTTTAAGGAAATATTAAGAGAATTTTCCAGGTCGTTACAGGAGTTCCCAAGACTATCATCTCAGATAGGGATGGTCGCTTTAACTCGCATTTTTGGGAGTGTGTTCAGAAGTCTCTCGGCACTAAACTACGATTCAGCACCACCTTTCACCCTCAGACTGTCGGGCAAACTGAACGAGTGAATCAGGTACTAGAGGACATGTTGCGATCTTGTGCCTTGGATTTCAAAGGGAGCTGGCCGATATCTATGTTTAGCGGAATTCGTTTACAATAATAACTACCAAACTACTATCGGAATGACACCTTATGAAGCCTTGTATGGGAGGAGATGTAGGTCTCCGATCTGTTGGTATGAAGGAGGTGAAAAGAAGTAAATGGGGCTCATAACGGATGTCATCGACAGCACCACCCGGGCTATACAGAACATTCGACAACGGATAGAAATTGCTCAGAGCTGGCAGAAGAGTTATGCAGATGTCCGGCGTAGACCACTGGAATTTAATGTTGGAGATTTGGTGTTCCTCAAAGTGGCTCCTATGAAAGGGGTGACGAGATTTGGGAAGAGAGGAAAACTGAGTCCGCGATATGTGGGACCGTACCTCATCCTGAAAAGAGTTGGCAAGGTGGCATATGAGCTAGAGCTGCCTCAGGAGATGTCAGCTATTCATAATGTGTTCCATGTGTCAATGCTTAAGAAGTGTATTCCAAATATGGACCAAGTGATCGAGCCACAGACAGTACAAGTTCAGGAGGACCTAAGTTATGAAAGCCGACCTATCCAGATCTTGGATCGGGAAGTCAAGAAGCTAAGGAACAAGGAGGTACCCTTAATCAAGGTCCTATGGCAGAGTCAACGGTTCGAGGAAGCTACCTGGGAACGCGAGGACGATATGAGACGCAAGTACCCGGAGCTATTCTAAGTTCGAGGACGAACTTTCACGAGGTATGAGGGATTGTAACGACCTGGAAAATTTTCTCAATATTTTTTTTAAAATATTGATCATGTCTAGATAGTTTCCGAGGAACCTAGGGATACTAGTATGAACTTTAGACTAGTAATCCATGATTTCCCCATTTAAATAGAAAAGCTAAGTGCTAATGGGCCTTATATGAGGTTTTCTAGTACCATAGTTATAGGTGGATTTTAGGTAGAATTTAATATAAATATAAATGGGATTTTAATTAGGAATATTAGTAGGATTATGGGTGAGACTTAGGGAAATTTTTGAAAATAAAATAAAAATAAAGTGCATGCACCAAGGATTGAACCTTGGACCTAGCATACCACCATGCATGTACTAACCAATTCACCTAGCAAGGGAGTGCTATGAGGGAATGAAGTGGATTTTTGTTAAGGCTAAAGGAAGTGAAGAGTCACCATGAGAGGAGGCACTATGTCTCTTCACTTGCCCCTCTTCATTGTGTATAAATAAGAGGAATGATAACTTAACCATTAAGATAGTTATTCCCTCTTCTCTTCATCCGCCAAGCCTCTCCTTTCCTTCTTCTTCCCTCTCCTAGCCGAAACCCACAAGACCCCCTCTCCCTTGGAAAGGTTTCACAAGGGAACTTGATCTTGAAGATCCAAGACTTTCTACAAGGATACAAGGGCTAAAGAGAGGCCTAAGGTCAAGGAGCTTTCTTTTGGCTTCTCCATTCAAGGTGATAATCAAAGACAAACCAAGGTAAGACCCCCTCACCTGTGGTATGATTGTTCTTTGATGCTTAACAAGATTTAGACTTTTGTTAAGATTTAAGTTGAGGAAACCATGAAGTGAAGCCTCTAGGGTTTCGGCCAAGGTTGATGCTTGGGCTTAGGGATGATGTAAACTCTCTTTTGTGCACTTAAATGCTTTATTATGATATGTAAGACATGGATCATGATGTAGGGAAAGTTTTTGGCAGCCTAAAGTTTCCTAGGGTTTCGGCCCATGTCAACCTAGGATGAGGTCTAACCTTTCAAGCATGTTTAATTGTGTTTCCTATGATTTAATGGATCTTAGGATCTTAATGGTGAATGATAGGAAATTTTTCCATATGTTTGTGACCCATTAGGGTTTCGGCCAAGGACAAATAAGAGGGCTAGGAAATAGGGATGGCTCCAATTATGGGGTCAAATGACTTACTATGACATTGTATGAATGTATGGGTTCTTCATTTCCTATGGACCTTGGCATGTTGCTTGAATGATGGGGTCTTTTCCCCTATTGAACTTTCAGCCAAGAGTATAAGTTAGGGTTTGGGTTGGGTTAAGTTTCAAAAGAGACTCGTTTATGGGTTACTAAGATGTATGTATATGATTAGTATGTTGTAGGAATTTTTATGTGACCTAAAACCTAACTTCATGTAAAATGTGTCCTGACTTTGTATATTAGGTCATATGCTATGATGATACACAAATGTTTAGACCACGTGCCATAAACCTAGGGAAATGTATCGTGTATGAAAAGATCTAGGCATGTTTTCTTATGTACCAGGACCATGGATGTTTTATGAATAATATGTATGTATGCCATGTTTTATGAATGATATATATGTATGTCATGCTTTATGAATGATATGTATGTATGCCATGTTTATGCACGATATGTATGTAAGCCATGTTTTATGAATGTTTATGCACGATATATATGTATGTATACCAGGACCTTGATGAGTTGGTTTTTGTTCATGCCACATTGTAGAGTGACAACCGCCTTTGCATCGGCTTCACTTTTTCGTGTTTGTTCGGCAGTCCACCGTGAAGACTCAAGTTCTTTGCCTTCATCATCCTTAGGAAGGGTGAATCCCTCCTTCACCGCGAACCAAGTATGGATATCCATCTTCAAATAGTATTCCATCTTTGATCTCCAATATTGGAAGTCGGTGCCATCAAAGAATGGAGGTCGGGTGGTGGAGAAGCCTTCTCTCAAAGCCATCTTGTTGAAAACTCTCGGATGCTAAGCTGTGTACAGAGCCCCAAGCTCTGATACCACTTGTTGGAAACGAGATGGCTAGAGGGGGGGGTGAATATAGCCAATCACTTTTCCTTGAAACTTAACAAGTTTCCTGCACTCAACTTATCAGTAGCACAGCGGAAGAAACGAAATGAAGCAGTGCAGTAAATGAAAACAGAAACCGAAAACAAACAACCACAATTCGCAAGATCGCTAACAAGGAGGGTTTACAAGGTTCTGGGATAACTTGCCCCTACTCCTTGGCGTGCCCTTAAGGTGGGCGATCCCTTGATCGTCGGCAGATCAAGCCCCGGTTATCACCGGATAGAAAGCAACCTCCTTCTCGGTGGAGAAACCTCTCCACAGTGTTTCAATCACAGATAAAGTTTAAGCACAAAGAAACAACTAGAAGGATCTTACTCAAACACTTAGCAAGGACAAGAACACAGCAAGCTTCCCTGAGCTCCACCCAGTGGCGATCTCACGCAAGAACCCTTCCTCGTGTCTTCCCACTGTCGGACTCCAAGCTCCTTGTTCTCTCCTTCAAGCGCTCAAGTAATGGATGATTGCTTCTCGAAATCAGTGGCTTGCTCAAAGTAATGAAGCTTCAAGAACACAGCAAGCTCGTAATGGAGAACTCAAGGCGCAGCAAGAAGATTAGTTCCAGAACTCTGCTTCCACGAAGCTTGCTTCCGCGCTTTTGATTCTCCACACAGCACCAGGTGACAACATCCTCTGTAGCCTCCAGCTGCCAACACTAGCTACCACTGAGCCCTCTCTGGTCTTCCTGAGATCCCCTCAGCCAAGCCCCAGTCTCGGTTCCAGTCTGCAGCTCGGCCGTTGCAACCTGAAATGGAGAATCGGACAAACCTGCTCCAAGGAAAGCCTCCATTGACCTCTCCTTGAGTTTTTGAATCCTCCCCTGTCACCTGCAGCTTAATCAGGGTGTTAGAGCAGCGTATCACACAGTAAATCAAATATCAGAGGTAAGTGGCAGCAAATCGGATATGGTCAGACGCGATCAGAGCGTTGACAGTGCGATTTGAATTAAAGTGATCGGTCACCGGACCGATCCAGGGCGTGTGGGTCGGTCACCAGACCGATCCACTGCTTCGCTGGGATTCCTAGCTCTCGCGGCTATACACGCCTGATCGGTCACCAGACCGATCAGAGTGAAGCCTGATCGGTCACCCAGACCGATCAGGTCAGATGAACAGTGATTTTTTAATCAGATCCAAAGTCCCTGATCGATCACCGGACCGATCCAGGACTTGATCAGCAAGGGAACTCACTCACCGTCCGCTCTCTGATCGGTCACCAGACCGATCAGGACCAAGGCAGTGAGGAAGCAGCCTGCTCCCTGATCGGTCACCGGTCTGATCAGGAGCCACACAGTAGGTTCCCAACCTCACTGTGTGCTCCCTGATCGGTCACCAGTCAGATCAGACATCGCTGGATCGGTCACCAGACCGATCCACGAAGGAGCAGCGTGCCAATGTCCCTGATCGGTCACCAGACCGATCCAGGGACTCAAACCTAGCCCTCCAAGCTAGGAATTCATCCACCTTAGCCCTCCAAGCTAAGGATTTTTCCATCTAGCCCTCTAAGTTGGGAATTTGCACCTAACCCTCCAAGTTAGGACTTTTCACCTAGCCCTCCAAGTTAGGACTTTTCACCCAACCCTTCCGAGTTAGAACATCATCCAACCTAGCCCTTCAAGCTAGGCACCTGACCCTCCAAGCCAGGACTTTTTCACCTAATTCTCCAGGATGGGAATTTGCACCTAACCCTCCATGTTAGGACTTTTCACCTAGCCCTCCAAGCTAGGACTTTTCACCCAACCCTTCCGAATTAGGACTTTTCAAATACCTAGCCCTCCAAGCTAGGATTTTTCACACCTAACCCTCCAGGTTAGGATTTTCCAACACCTAGCCCTCCAGACTAGGATTTTCAACACCTAACCCTCCAGGTTAGGATTTTCCAACACCTAGCCCTCCAGACTAGGATTTTCTACACCTAACCCTCCAGGTTAGGATTTTTCAACACCTAGCCCTCCAGACTAGGATTTTCCATACCATGCCTGATCCCCGATCGGAACTTAATCATAATCAATAATCATCCACCTAAACTAAAATCGGTGTCAACACCAAAACAACAATCAGGGCCAGACTGCATCAACAATCTCCCCCTTTTGTTGTTTGACAACCCGATTTTAAGTTTAGGGATTCTCGATCAATAGCTCAACTTTAGAATCATAGGGGAATCCAGATCCTCCCCCTACAACATGATCATTCTAAACTTAACCAATCCACACTCTCCCCCTTTGTCGAACATCGAAAAGGAGCTAGAGGGACTGTTAAGTTGTAAACAAACTCCCCCTCAACCCTAGGGGTATCCCAAATCAACAAAGATGTGATAGGTTGTTGGATAACCATACGAACACATTTGAAAAAGATAGAGCAAGATAGAGCAATCACATGCATCATATGAACACGAAGTATCAACTCACAAAGCATGCCACAACATTGATATGTATCAGGTAAACATGGCATTACAAGCATGAACATAGCAAAGTAGCAAATATGCAAATCATGATCATATAAACAACATGACATCAACAATAAGTATACTAAGAGTAGATAAGCATGTAATTCAAGGTCAGACAAGGCAAAGCATAAAACAAGTAGCAAGATACGTGTGGCACAAGGCCACAATAGTCAAGTCACAGGGCATACAGCCCAAGAGTCATACAAGTCAAGAAAACATCAATCGTCCGCGGCATCATCATCAGAATCATCAATATATATGATATCCCCGGGTGAGGGGCCACTGGGGGACGCACCATCAGGAAATGTATGATGATACCACTCTTCATACCATCTGTCCTGGAACGAGCTCATCTCAGAGACATCAGAAGCTAGGACATCAAGACGACGATCAAAGGACTGAAACTCGGAGCGGACCTCTTGTCGCCAGTGCTCGGAAATATGCAATTCGTGCTGTAGCATCCGCTCTAACTCCGCAATCTGCCATCGGAGGTCAGGAGCCCACTCATCATAATCATCTATATCAGCAGGCTGCTCCTGGGAATGGACTGCTCCTGGAAACTCCCCCATGTGTCTCTGATTCTTCCAACGCAACCCTCGTGATCTGACAACAATACCAGACTGGGCCAGCATGCGACGATCAAGTCGGCAGTCCTGTCGCACCATAGGTATAGTACGACCCTATGAAACATCGATCCCAACGGACTGCAGCTAGGCAGTGATGATATGGCCGAATGGCATATAGATCGTCTGGCCATACCTCAGACCATGAACAATGATGGAGAAATAAATGGACAGTGCTATGTCAAAATCTAACTACAGATGCATCCCGTAAAGCATCAGGCAGTGGAATGGAAGGATCTCATCAAGATGCTTTGAAGTAGTTGGAAGAAGTCAGTTTGTGATAATCTTAAACAGAACATAATCAATGGGAGATAGATGGAGAGCAGGAAAGGTGGGAAACGTACGGGTGTGCGCACCAGAACCCCGTGGCCTGGGGTGGCCTAGAAAATGCTCATAGATGGAGTCAGGAGTGACTCCAGTAAAGGGGACAGGAAGAGGGTCAGGAAGATAGGGATAGAGCGAAAAGTCATTATTGGAGCGACGACAACCTAGAAACACAGTGAAGGCTGATAAGGTAAAGTCATTATTAGATCGACACCGGTGACACGGATCCGCCACCCCGTGCCCTCCCCATTGGCCAGATTATTGTAGAATTCAGAGACCAAATCAACATTGATTGGCCTTTCCAAGAAAAGGATGTTTTGAAGCTCATAGTACTCAATGATTCTTCTCACTGTAGGACAATGTTCATAAACAAAAGTTTGGTCCACTGACCGACATGACATTAGTTTGAAGTTGTGCCAATGAAAGTCTAGGGCATAGAGAATGTTCTGAAATCTAGTATGCGGGGGAGATGGAGGTCTCGGAGGAGGTGTAGAAGACGAAGGGCCTTTGCCCTTAGAACTATCCTCCATAGGTTCCTTACCCTTAGTAGACTTTCTATAGATTGGATTCAAGAATTGATCATATAAGATAACACCCAATCAGAGATAGAAAATGAGATGAACGATAGATTTGGTCATATGATCAAGTATGGAAAGAAGGTTCACGGCAAGTGCAATAGGGTCATGGTAAAACAGCAAGAACAAGAACCAAAAACATGGTTAGTTTCATAAGACATAGTTCAAGAGCTATTTGAAAAGAAAAACAAAGCCAAAAACTTACTTAGGTGCCATGGAAAAGTTCTTAGATCGGAAGAACAAGCTTGCGCAGAGAGAGACTCGGCGCAAGTGATGATCGCGAGGTCCTTCGGCGAGAGAGAGACGCAGGACGCAGGACGCAGGAAGAAAAACAGGGCTTGGAGAAGACTCCTTAACACCGCACACTCACGAACGTGAGACGAGGGCACTGGGAAAAGCTCTCGCACAGGGTTGCGCAAATGGGAGGTCTCGGCGCTAGGGTTTGGCAATGGTAAGTTTTCGCGAAGTTAATCGGTTGGTGGATCGGTCCACCAACCAGAATTTAATGCGTCTGAACGGATCACCGTTCGATCTGATCGCACCCAGACCGATCAGGCTATAGCCTGATCAGACTGAACCGATCCTGATCGGTCGGGTGACCGATCAGGCAAGCTCCTGATCGATCAGTTGATCGATCAGGGAGAGATCAGTAGGCTTGGGCGGCTTACTGTGAACCCCCTGATTGGTCCGTGGACCGATCTCAGCAGGGTGCCAGATCGGTCCGGGGACCGATCCAGGCTGGCTCAGTACACTTGGTCAAAATTCTGAAATGTCACTGCATGCCTCGGTGATCGGTCTGAGGACCGATCACCATAGGACGGAGCCAGATCGGTCCGGGGACCGATCAGTCCTATGCCTAATCGGTCCGGTGACCGATCAGGGTTCCTGATACTCCCTGATACGAACTGAAATGTTCAGTTTCAGAATTTCAGAATTTTTCCAACGAGATCTGATGAAGTTTGTCGAACTTGGACATGATCTCATGACTAAAATTGATCCCTGAACGAGGATCAAAGGTCCTTATAGGTTCAACAATCACTTTGACCCATCCAAATGGAGTCAAACGCAATCAACAATCATTCAAGCAAATTCAATCAAGTTTTGGTTCCAAATCCAAGTTTCCAATCAAGTTGCCTTGATTGGAATGTCCAAGTATGATCATGGAGCCAAATACACATATATTATGCATTGGTTTTCCCCATACTTGGTCACCACCGTGATTATTATCTCGTCAACTTAATTTCTCAAGGGATGCAATGACATTTTGAGAAATCGAGTTGATCCTAACATCTCACCCCATGTCTAGCAAACAAAAACATTTTGGTAAACCTTATAGTTTGTGTGAGATGTCCCCAAAGTTACCCAATTGATTCCCAACAATTTTGAAATAATCATGAAGGGTTTTGAATGCAATTTGAAAATCATGAAGCGCGACACATTCCCAATTCCCGTCTTAGGAAACTAAACTCATTTTCGGGGAGTGGTTTAGTGAAGATGTCAGCTAGGTTTGACTTGGACTCTACATGTGAGAGTACAATATCTCCCCTAGCTACATGATCTCTAATGAAGTGGTGATGCACCTCAATATGTTTGGTCCTAGAATGATGGACTGGATTTTTTGGTTAAGTTAATTGTGCTAATGTTATCACATAACACTTGCACACCCTTGTAACTTAATCCATAGTCCTCTAAAGTATGTATCATCCACAACAATTGTGATACACTCTCTCCCATGGCGATATATTCTGCCTCAGTCGTAGAGAGAGCAACACAATGTTGCTTCCGACTTGACCAACTTATTAAGGACGAGCCTAAGAATTGGCAACCCCCACTTGTGCTTTTCCGGTCCAACTTACATCCAGCGTAGTCGGAATCCGTATAACCAATTAAATCAAATGATTCGGTACGGGGGTACCATAGACCGACTCCAATTGTGCCTTTGAGATATCTCAAAATTCGCTTAACAGCAATTAAATGAGATTCCTTGGCACAAACATGATACCTAGCGCACATACCCACAGCAAATAGGATATCCGGTCGACTAGCTGTGAGGTATAGCAAACTACCTATCATGCTTCGATATTGAGTCAAATCAACGGGTTTACCACTCTCGTCATTATCTAATCTTGTGTTTGTGGCCATGGGAGTGGTTACCTCTTTTGAATCACTCATATTGAATTTTCGAAGCATTTCTTGTGTATACTTCGATTGGTGCACATGGATCCCATTTCGGGTTTGCTTGATTTCAAGTCCAAGGAAGAAAGTCAACTCTCCCACTAGACTCATCTCAAATTCTTTTTCCATGTGTCCAATAAATTCATTCAAATAGCCCTTATTATTTGAGCCACAAATTATGTCATCGACATATACTTGGGCTACAAAAATGTTGTCGCTATCTCTCCGTAGAAATAGTGTAGGGTCTATTTGGCCTCTAACAAAAATGTTTCTCAATTAGGAATGTCGACAACCGCTCATACCAAGCTCGGGGTGCTTGTTTAAGGCCATAAAGTGTCTTTTTGAGCTTGAACACGTGGTTTGGAAATTCGGTACTCTCAAACCCCGGTGGTTGTTCAACATAGACCTCTTCCCTAATTAGACCATTTAGAAAGGCCGATTTGACGTCCATTTGATATAATTTGAAATCACGATGGGCTGCAAATGCAAGCATCAATCGGATGCACTCTAATCGTGCCACAGGAGCATAGGTCTCATCATAATCAAGGCCTTCAACTTGACTGTAGCCTTTGGCTACCAAGCGTACCTTGTTTCTAATGATTTCTCCCTTATGGTTCAATTTGTTCTTGAAGACCCATTTGGTTCCAATAATGGAGGTCTTCTTGGGTCTAGGGACTAAGCCCCAAACTTGACTCCTTTCGAATTGACCTAGTTCATCTTGCATTGCGATAATCCAATCGGGATCATTTAATGCTTCATCAATTTTTCTAGGTTCAATTTCGGTAATTAGAGCAACTTCATTAGCCTCATTCCGGAAGAATGATCTAGTTCTAACCCCTTGATGGATGTCTGATAGACCCAGATGATATATTAAATATTGTCACGAAATTGTGAGTCTATCGAATTTAGATGTGAATGAATAACTAGAAACCCTTTTTACAATCAAAATCTGAAAATGTAATATAGGGGCCACAGGTCGTATTTTTCTCGGGGCTAGTTGAGGTTTGTTTGATTCGATGCTTGTATTTATGTGTCGTTGATATTTTGGGTTTCGAATCAATTTTGGGTTTTGGGTTGCAATTGGGAAATGAAAACACAAGGAAACGCAAGGACCTAGCTGGACAAATTAAAACTAGGTAATGGCAATTGATAAATTCAACCAATAAGCAATTCAGTCCAAGCTGAACACAATCTGAAATTTGAATCATCTACATGAAACTTTACTTAGCACAAAACCAGAAATTGTGGTGTGATTGCTGGAGTGACAAGAGCTGCCGAAACTGAGCTGCATTTGATACCAAGGAGAGAAAGAAATCTGATGTGCCGCAAGGATATTAAGTGCAGGAACTTCACATTGCAATTCCAAGGTGGACTGTTCAATTCAGATTTCGCAACTATTTATCAATGAAGATTTATGCCAAGTTGAAAGAAAACATTCAGCAACAAACCAAAGGTCTAAATACATTCAAAGACACCCCTAAGGAAGATCTGAAGTGCAGGAATGAAGACAACCAAAACTGAAATTCAGGATTTCAGAATTGATTGCAGTAATTCAAAACAAGCTGAATGTAAACCAACAGAACCAGCTACAAAGGTTGCAAACTAATATGAAGAAAGGATTCAGAAAACTGATGTGCAGGATTAACAATTCAGAAACTAAAACTGAACTCACATGCATGCAATTTGATACATCATCATGGAATTGATACGCAACCACTAGGCTAACTTTAGAACTGAAGTAAATGCAAACAAGATGATCAAACTGCAAGTAAATTCTCGACCCTAATGTTCAAATGAGATGTATTAAATCCAAGGTTTTCTTGACACAAGCTCTGCAAACCTGCAAATTCAGAAATGTCAAAGCTAAACAATGTGCAGAAATGTGATTGAACTTGAGCAAACTGATTCACAGGCTTGGAAAAACAAATGCAGAACTCTAGATCACTTGCTATGCATATTGAAACAATCTTCAAGGTGAATTTAAAGGGTAACAACACAGCTCTCTTGATACGGAAGTCAGGATATCAAACTGAATTCAGAAACAAGGATTCACAGAAGCTGAAATTCGGAACTCAGTTAATGTGCAGAAACAATTGATGCAGAGATGAAATGAAGCAAGTGTTCAGATCTGATGTTGATTTGCAGGAATGGTGATGGCAATTCAGACACAACCCGAATGCAAGTTATGGCAATTAAATCAGTTGTTGTAAACAGCTGATATTAAGTCAGAGATAAACGGACACAGAAAGGAATGCAGATTTCAGAAATGAAGTGCAGGAATTCAGCAACCGAATAGGAAACAAACCAGAAAATGAGCTGAACTGGATGCTGAATCTTTGTAAATGAGCTTAGCTACAATACATGAATGCATGGAAAGAATTATCAATTACTTGGGACAAAGTTCAGATGCTGAAAACAAACCAAAAAACTGATACGCAGGTTTGAAATGCAGAAAATTCTGATACGCAGACATGAAGCAAGAAATACACTGAAATAAGAAATAATTATCCACTAACACATTCCCTAGCTATTAAACTTGTAGAAACCAAACCTAATTTAAGCAAAACAATTGCATTAAATGAAGTTAATGAATCTGAAACCAATACAGAAATAGAACAGACAACAGAATTTAAATTACAGCTAAGAAAACTGAAATTAACCAAGGAAATCTAAACCCCAATCCTCCATTAGCTCAAAATCTTCTTGATTGTCAATCACGAGCTGGCTTCGAACCCCTAGGCTCAGCAATTCACTGGGAAACTGAATCTGCGATCGAATCGAGCTCAAATCTGTTCAAGAAGGAAAACCCATTCGAATTCTTCAACTCAGCCTTGTCTGATTGAAAAGAAGGTGCGGGAATGATCCAAGCTTGTCCGAGAACCCCTCCAGATAACTTGGACTGATGTAGAATTTGACAAAACCGAAATCGAAGCCTTCAAATGCAGAGCTGCCGAAACCCTCAAACGACCGTGCTCTTGCCCAATTCCGAGCTGAAACTCCACCGACTACTCTCCCCAATGACCTCGAACTTGATCTGATGAAGAACGGAGGTGGTCGCGCCCCTTGGATTGAAGAACTAGCTAGAACAGTGAAGAACAAGCGAAGAAAATGGAAACTGCGGCGGAGACGCGACGAGGAAGGAAGGCTGGAAATTTTTGATTAAATACATTAGCAATGGACGGCTGTGATTGATTTGAGGAAATCCAACGGCTGATCTTGCTCTGATTGGAGCCAAACTTTGATGATGATGATCAGGGGTCAGGATCTGCCTTGTGGTAGCTCGGATCCTCCAGATTTGCAACGGATGGTCCAGATCAACTTAGTCTTTGAATGGACGATCTAGAGCCCTCTGAGCTTGATCCAACTGTTGATTGAGCTCTGATTTGGATGAAACCTTCAGATCTTGATCATAGTGCTTGATCAACCCAACCCTAGCTCGGATTGCTTCAGATAGTCCCGGATGGCTCATATCTAGCCGCTCTTGAATCGGACGGTCCGGATTAATCGTAAGCTTGATAATTTGATCCGGCTCACTTCCGACTCAAGTTTGACCCAATATGCCCTAAGTCCAGGATCCTTTTATGCCTACAAAAATATATCAGAAAATTAGTGGCCAAATAATCCAATTTAATGCAAATTTACAATTAAGTCCAAAAATAAGAGGAAATCCTAAAACCTAGGGCAATTTCACAATTAAGCAATAAAAATATAAGTCAAACATGGATTTTAGCAATTAAAATAATCAACAAAATGGTATCTATCAATGTCTCCAACAATTTGGTCTTGGGGATGACTAGAGGCTAATCTAGTTTGCCTTGGAGTTGGTGGTGCTTCTTGAACGGGTTCACTAGACACAAGTTCAGCCTCAGGATCCGGCTGATCAATGGGTTGCCTAGGTTCACCGTCATCAGACTCATCACCATCAACAACACTTGGAGTTTCATTCAAACTTAGTCTCCTAAGTTCGAGTTGAACTCCTACATTTTCTGATTGGTCAATTGATTTTGGAATTTCTTCAAAAACCACATCAGAAGACTCTTCAACTAATCTAGTTTTCTTGTTGTAGACTCGATAAGCTTTGCTAACGAGGGAATACCCGACTAGTATCCCTTCATCGGCCTTTACCGTGAACTTTCCAAGGTGATCCTTGGTGTTTAGGATGAACACCTTACAACCAAACACCCTAAGGTGTTTAACCGTAGGTGGTTTTCCAAACCAAAGTTCATGGGGAGTCTTTCCTAAAAACCTATGGATGAGGACTCGATTTTGCACATAGCAAGTTGTATTTTCAGCTTCAGCCCATAAGTAACTCGGGAGTGAGTACTCATTAAGCATGCTTCGTGCAGCCTCTTGGAGTACACGGTTCTTCCTCTCTACAACACCATTTTGTTGTGGTGTTCTAGGAGTAGAGAACTCATGTCTATAACCTCTATCTTGACAAAATTCTAAAAAACTTTGGTTTTGAAATTCACCTCCATGATCACTTCTAATTGTCTTAATGGTTGATGATTTTGCATTTTCAACTCTTCTACAAAAAGAAATAAAAACATCTAAGGTTTGGTCCTTAAATTTTAAAAAGTAAGTCCATGTATATCTAGTAAAATCATCAATGATCACAAAGCAATATCTACTTCCATTCAATGATATGATGACACTACAATCAAATAGATCCATATGAAGTAAATCTAATGCATTGGAGGTAGTTACAGCGCTTTTACCTTTATGTGCAGATTTTGTTTGCTTACCCATTTGACATGCATCACAAAGTTTATCTTTTTCATACTTGATGCTTGGTAAGCCACGAACTAGTCCTTTGCTGGCCAACTTCCGGATGTTCTTCATGTTCACATGAGCTAATCTCCGGTGCTAAAGGGTCGACTCTTCTTCTTTTGACATGAAACACTTAGCAGAAACATTAATAGCACTTTTAAATGAAACTTGATAAATATTGTCTACTCTTGTTCCTACTAGTACTGTGTCCAAGGTGTCATTGTGTCTAACTAGACATTGACTTGGTTGGAAATCAATTGTGTAACCCGTGTCACACAATTGACTCACACTTAGGAGATTAAATTTCATCCCCTTGACTAGAAGGACATTTGAGATTCTAAGACATTCGGATATTTAAATGTCTCCTATTCCTATGACCTTAAGACTACCATTGTTACCAAATGATACATTACCTCTACTTTTCTTGTGAAGTGTGGTAAACAATGATCTATCCCCGGTCATGTGTTTGGAGCATCCACTATCAACGAACCAATTTGATAGATGCTCCCCCTCAATCATAACCTACACAATTCGAAAAATAGAAGTTTTAGGTACCCAAACCATGGGACCTAAAGCATCAACTAAACATGACTTAGGCACCCATGCCTTGACCATTTTCTTTTGGATTTTGGGTGTCCTAGATTATCTCATATCATTCCTAGACATGAGAGATACAAATGAAGGTTCCTTAGGATGGTAACTAATACCGGCCCTATTGTAAACCGCTCTTTGGGCATTTAGGATCATATCTAGGGTTTTAGAGCTAGTTGAGAACTTCCCAAGAATATTCTTGAGCTTCTCAACTTCACTCTTCAATGATTGGTTTTCCTCTACTAACAATTCATCATGCAAATCATTGACTTCCTCAACCTTAGAGGACTTCAAATTTTCAATTTCAAGTTTTAATGATTTAATTTCATCTTCTAGTAGTTCAACATGTAAATCATCAATGTTATCATCCCTAGAAGCTTTCAATTGATCAATTTCCAATTACAATGCCTTAACTTTATTTTTGGACTTTTTAAGCATACTAGTTAAACATGCAATTGCTCTATAACACTTTTCAAGCTCGGGAGAGGTTACCTCTTCATCATCCGAAGATAATGAAGCCGCGTTTGAGGAGCTTGAAGATTCATCACTGCTTGCCTCTCCAAGAGCCATGAGTGCCACTTGCCTTGTGCTCTTCTCCTCCTTCTCTTCATCGGATGAGCTTGAGGATGACTTATCCCAAGTGGCCTTCAAGGCCTTCTTCTTCTTCTTGGATCTCTCTTCTTTTCTTTTGGATTTTTCCTCCTTCTTCTTGAGCTTCGGACATTCACTCTTGAAATGCCCTTTTCTACCACACTCAAAACAAGATACATTAGTCTTATCAAGTTTGGATTCACTAGTGTTACCTCTACTATTGAACCGTCGATCCCTTCGCATCATCCTTCGCACAATGTTTGCCATTTCGGATGAAGAAGAGCCGCTGCCATCTTCCTCGGAATCAGACTCGGATTCGGAAGAGGATGAAGATGAAGAGACTTCCTTCTCCTTCTTCTTCTTGTTGGTTCGATCCCCTGCAACTAAGGCAATCCCCTTCTCCTTGGGGCTTTTGTTAACCATTTCATGCAATTCCATCTCACAAAATAAGCCATATAGCTTTACAATAGATAAATCCTTGGATACTTTGTAGGCATCCACCATGGATGACCATAAAGCATTCCTTGGAAATGCTTTCAAGACATACCTCACAAGATCGCGATTCTCGACCTTTTCATCAATTGAATGAAACCCATTGAGGACTTCCTTGAACCGGCTATGGAGCTCACTTACCGACTCATTCTCCTTCATGGAGAGATTTTGGAGTTGATTGAGGAACAATCCCTCTTTGCAATTCTTGAGTCCCGGGTGCCCTCGTGAAGCTCGATGAGTTTGTTCCACAAGTCCTTCGCACTTGTGAAAGGACCAACCTTGATGAGTTGGTCTTTGTTCATGCCACATTGTAGAGTGACAACCGCCTTTGCGTCGGCTTCACTTTTTCGTGTTTGTTCGGCAGTCCACCGTGAAGACTCAAGTTCTTTGCCTTCATCATCCTTAGGAAGGGTGAATCCCTCCTTCACCGCGAACCAAGTATGGATATCCATCTTCAAATAGTATTCCATCTTTGATCTCCAATATTGGAAGTCGGTGCCATCAAAGAATGGAGGTCGGGTGGTGGAGAAGCCTTCTCTCAAAGCCATCTTGTTGAAAACTCTCGGATGCTAAGCTATGTACAGAGCCCCAAGCTCTGATACCACTTGTTGGAAACGAGATGGCTAGAGGGGGGGGGGGTGAATATAGCCAATCACCTTGAAACTTAACAAGTTTCCTGCACTCAACTTATCAGTAGCACAGCGGAAGAAACGAAATGAAGCAGTGCAGTAAATGAAAACAGAAACCGAAAACAGACAACCACAATTAGCAAGATCGCTAACAAGGAGGGTTTACAAGGTTCTGGGATAACTTGCCCCTACTCCTTGGCGTGCCCTTAAGGTGGGCGATCCCTTGATCGTCGGCAGATCAAGCCCCGGTTATCACCGGATAGAAAGCAACCTCCTTCTCGGTGGAGAAACCTCTCCACAGTGTTTCAATCACAGATAAAGTTTAAGCACAAAGAAACAACTAGGAGGATCTTACTCAAACACTTAGCAAGGACAAGAACACAGCAAGCTTCCCTGAGCTCCACCCAGTGGCGATCTCACGCAAGAACCCTTCCTCGTGTCTTCCCACTGTCGGACTCCAAGCTCCTTGTTCTCTCCTTCAAGCGCTCAAGTAATGGATGATTGCTTCTCGAAATCAGTGGCTTGCTCAAAGTAATGAAGCTTCAAGAACACAGCAAGCTCGTAATGGAGAACACAAGGCGCAGCAAGAAGATTAGTTCCAAAACTCTGCTTCCACGAAGCTTGCTTCCGCGCTTTTGATTCTCCACACAGCACCAGGTGACAACATCCTCTGTAGCCTCCAGCTACCAACGCTAGCTACCACTGAGCCCTCTCTGGTCTTCCTGAGATCCCCTCAGCCAAGCCCCAGTCTCGGTTCCAGTCTGCAGCTCGGCCGTTGCAACCTGAAATGGAGAATCGGACAAACCTGCTCCAAGGAAAGCCTCCATTGACCTCTCCTTGAGTGTTTGAATCCTCCCCTGTCACTGCAGCTTAATCAGGGTGTTAGAGCAGCGTATCACACAGTAAATCAAATATCAGAGGTAAGTGGCAGCAAATCGGATATGGTCAGACGCGATCAGAGCATCTGACAGTGCGATTTGAATTAAAGTGATCGGTCATCGGACTGATCCAGGGCGTGTGGGTCGGTCACCAGACCGATCCACTGCTTCGCTGGGATTCCCAGCTCTCGCGGCTATACACGCCTGATCGGTCACCGGACTGATCAGAGTGAAGCCTGATCGGTCACCAGACCGATCAGAGTGAAGCCTGATCGGTCACCCAGACCGATCAGGTCAGATGAACAGTGATTTTTTAATCAGATCCAAAGTCCCTGATCGGTCACCGGACCGATCCAGGACTTGATCAGCAAGGGAACTCACTCACCGTCCGCTCCCTGATCGGTCACCAGACCGATCAGGAGCAAGGCAGTGAGGAAGCAGCCTGCTCCCTGATCGG
The DNA here is from genome assembly GCA_024364735.1 of Boesenbergia rotunda. Classification (NCBI taxonomy): domain Eukaryota; kingdom Viridiplantae; phylum Streptophyta; class Magnoliopsida; order Zingiberales; family Zingiberaceae; genus Boesenbergia; species Boesenbergia rotunda. Next base: position 554,509 of record JAGFNQ010001647.1, read on the forward strand.
TCACCGGTCCGATCAGGAGCCACACAGTAGGTTCCCAACCTCACTGTGTGCTCCCTGATCGGTCACCAATCCGATCAGACATCGCTGGATCGGTCACCAGACCGATCCACGAAGGAGCAGCGTGCCAATGTCCCTGATCGGTCACCAGACCGATCCAGGGACTCAAACCTAGCCCTCCAAGCTAGGAATTCATCCACCTTAGCCCTCCAAGCTAAGGATTTTTCCATCTAACCCTCCATGTTGGGAATTTGCACCTAACCCTCCAAGTTAGGACTTTTCATCTAGCCCTCCAAGCTAGGACTTTTCACCCAACCCTTCCGAGTTAGAACATCATCCAACCTAGCCCTCCAAGCTAGGCACCTGACCCTCCAAGCAGGACTTTTTCACCTAATTCTCCAGGATGGGAATTTGCACCTAACCCTCCAAGTTAGGACTTTTCACCTAGCCCTCCAAGCTAGGACTTTTCACCCAACCCTTCTGAATTAGGACTTTTCAAATACCTAGCCCTCCAAGCTAGGATTTTTCATACCTAACCCTTCAGGTTAGGATTTTCCAACACCTAGCCCTCCAGACTAGGATTTTCAACACCTAACCCTCCAGGTTAGGATTTTCCAACACCTAGCCCTCCAGACTAGGATTTTCAACACCTAACCCTCCAGGTTAGGATTTTCCAACACCTAGCCCTCCAGACTAGGATTTTCCATACCATGCCTGATCCCCGATCAGAACTTAATCATAATCAATAATCATCCACCTAAACTAAAATTGGTGTCAACACCAAAACAACAATCAGGGCCAGACTGCATCAACAATGACTGGATTACCTCATCAAACCGGATGTTCCAAGATCGTGAAGCTTGCTTCAATCCATAAATGGACAGATTAAGCTTACGCACAAGATGCTCTTTGCCTTTCTCAATGAATCCCGCTGGTTGCTTCATATAGATGTTTTCCTCAAGACTTTCGTTAAGGAAAGCTGTCTTGACATCCAACTGCCAAACCTTATAATCCATATAAGCGACAATAGATAAGAGAATGCAGATAAACTTAAGCATGACTATCGGCGAAAAGGTCTCCTCATAATCGATACCCTCTTTCTAAGTATACCCTTTCGCAACAAGCCTAGCTTTGATGGTCTATACCTTCTCATCTGATCATCTCTTTCTCTTGTAGATCCACTTGCATCCAATGACTTTTACACCATTGGGTGGTTCTACTAGCTTCCAAACATGATTAGAATCCATAGATTCTATCTTAGAATTCATTGCCCTTTGTCAAGATACCGCATCTTTATCTTGAAGTGCCTCGTCATATGTCCAGGGATCAGGTTCATGTTCACCAGGGACTAAGTCCGAAGACTCTCCCAAGAACATGAATCTATCGGGTTGTCTCACAACCCTCCTACTACGACGAGGTATTACTTGTGTATCCTCTATGACACGCGGTGTAGTTACTTGTGGTATGCCCTCCTGTACTGTCGGTACAGATGTTGGAACTTCCCCTCTTAATTCCTCAAGAAGAATCCTACTCATGGGCTTGTGGTTTAGAGGAAGACCTCCCCGATGTTGGAGCAATCTATGGTCCAGAGTGACCATGTGTTTTGATGTTTTGGCAAAGAGTTTAAGTTAGGTTCATCCTTGTGTTTGATATGCATATTTGAGTGTGCAGGTTTGCAGGATACACATGGACTTAGCTAGATGTCTTCGGGTCCGGTGAAGGATGGCATAGGGAGACGAGCCGTCGGCTTGCATGCATCCGAGGGACCATGGATAAAGCAGGGACGATGAGCCGAGGGAAGCGAACTTCGAGGCATAAGCGAAGGATGACATGGGGAGACGAGCTGTGGGATAGCATGCATCTGAGGGACGAGAGCCAAAGTCGAAGAAGGCTTGAAGGCAACAGGTCAAGGCTGCTGGATGAAGAGTCAGCTAAGTCGTGAGGATTCGAGTGCCGAGAGAATTGTACTTAAGAAGGAAATCTTAAGGTTCGAGTGCTGAGAGAATTGTACTCGGGAAGGAAACTTTAGGTGGCAGTCGACTGATGCTTGGATCAGTCGACTGATGAAGAGCACAGAAAGATCAGTCGATTAATCCTACGATCAGTCGACTGGTGTCGACCAGAATTTGAATCATCAGGCTGTGAAATCCAAATTCGTGAGGACCAGTCGACTGGTGTTAGCACCAGTTGACTGGTAACGGTCAGAACAGTATTGAGCACTATTTAAGAGGGCTCGTTTTTGGCTAAGTTTCTTTGGCGAAACAAGCTTGGGTAAAGCCTGTTAGTAGCCTCTAAGTGCTCAGAAGTTGTCAAGAGATTGTGGCGAGGTTTCTCCACCCACAAGGAGTTTCAAGAGCTAGCCGGAGGTCTTCCGGGGAGTCATCCACCGATGGATCGAGATCGCCCACTTTACGGACAGCCGTAGAGTAGGAGCCTTATATTCGAACCACGTAAATAGTTTGTGTTACCATTGTTTTAGTTTATATTTAAGTTTTCCGCTTGCGCTTGCTAACACATGTAGGAAGAAAATCGAAAAGTAGCTATTCACCCCCCTCTAGCTAAACGTCAATGTCCTAACAAGTGGTATCAGAGCTTGGTTCGCTCGTATGCGGACTAACCGCCAAGAGAGCAAAAAGCTAGAGAAAATGGCAATTGAAGAAAGATTACGGGACGATATCAATGTTCCACCTCCCTACGACTGCGAGAGTTTCGAGTATTGGAGGATGCAGATAAAGATATGGTTCGACATGGATTGGAATTTCATGATCGCGCTCGAAGAACCATTTGAAGTTCCGAGAGATAAACATGAGAAAAAGCTCCGACCAAGATATTGGGCCAAGGAGCAACAAACCCAATCAAAGGCAAACGAAAAGGTAATTTCAATATTACTTAATATTTTGCCTAATGATATAATTAGTGGTGTAGGTGACTACAAAAATGCACATGAATTATGGAGCAAGATGTTAGCGCTTCATGAAAACCCTACACAAACTCAAGTAGTGGAAGAGACCCATGAGATGGGCTTAATGGTCCAAGAAGAAGAGAATGACCAATCGGATGAGGAATGAAGCTCAACATCCGAAGAAGAGGAGAAAGTGGAAAAAGATTCATCCATATGTTGATGCAGTCTGACCCTGATTGTTGTTTTGGTGTTGACATCGATTTTAGTTTAGGTTGATGGTTATGATGATTATGATGATTATGATTAAGTCCTGATCGGGGATCAGACATGGTATGAAAAATCTAGCTTGGAGGACTAGGTGTTGGAAAATCCTAACCTGGAGGGTTAGGTGTGGAAAATCCTAGCTTGGAGGGCTAGGTGTTGAAAAGTCCTAATTCGGAAGGGTTGGGTGAAAAGTCCTAGCTTGGAGGGCTAGGTGAAAAGTCCTAACTTGGAGGGTTAGGTGAAAAGTCCTAACTTGGAGAGTTAGGTGAAAAACCCTGGCTTGGAGGGTCAGGTCCTAGCTTGGCGGGCTAGGTATGGAAAGTTCTAACTCGGAAGGTTGGGTGAAAAGTCCTAGCTTGGAGGGTTAGGTGAAAAGTCCTAACTTGGAGGGTTAGGTGAAAAGTCCCAACTGGAGAGTTAGTTGAAAAACCCTGGCTTGGAGGGGTCAGGTCCTAGCTTGGAGGGCTAGGTTGGATGAAACCCTAGCTTGGAGGGCTAGGTTGGAGCCCCTAGATCGGTCTGGTGACCGATCAGGGAGTTGGCACGGTGCTCCTTCGTGGATCGGTCTGGTGACCGATCCAGCGATGACTGATCGGTCTGGTGACCAATCAGGGAGTATGCGTTTCACCCATTGCTTGGCTCCTGATCGGTCTGGTGACCGATCAGGGAGCAAACAGTGAGGTTGAGTTCCCTTGCTGATCTGCTCCTGATCGGTCTGGTGACCGATCAGGATCACTGTGCAGATCGATCTGGAGAACGATCCAGCGTCGTAGGTTCCTCTTTATGATCGATCAGGACGGAGCCTGATCTATCTGGCCATGACCTGATCGGTCTGGTGACCGATCAGGAAGTTTGGACTGTGAAGCTCAGAAATCGCCCAATGAAGGGGTGGATTGGTCTGGTGATCGATCCACAACCTGGGATCGGTCTGGTGATCGATCCAGGAGAGTCCCAAAGAAATCGCGATTTCTAATTGAGCGTTGGGGACCGATCAGGACGGAGCCTGATCGGTCTGGACCCAGCCTGATCGGTCTGGGGACCGATCAGGAGGCTTTCTGATCGGTCCAGTGACCGATCACTTTAATTCAAAATGCACTGTCAGACGCTCTGATCGCGTCTGAACGTATCTAATTCTCTGCGTTTCATCTCTGATGCTTGATTTGCTGCTTGATATATTGTCCTAATAGTCTGATTAATCTGCAGGTGATAGGGAAGGATTCAAACACTCAAGGAGAGTCAATGGAGACCTTTCCTTGGAACAGGTTTGTTTGTTTTTCCATCTCAGGTTGCAACGGGCATTGGCGTTGGCTGGAGCTGCTGTCTGGGTCTGGTCTGAGGGAGGCTCAGGGAGTCCAGAGGAGCTCAGAGGTAGCTGGTGGTTGCAGGTGAGTAGCTGGAGGCTGCAGGGAGATGGTGTCACCTGATACTCAGTGGAGGAACAAAAGGAGCGGATAAGAGTTGGCTGAGTAGAGTTCTGCTGCTTGAGTTCTTGCTGCGACTTTGTGTTCTCCACATCTTGCTTGCGTGTTCTGAAGTTCTATCACTTTGAGCAAGCTACTGCAATATTGAAGCAATCATCCCTTGCTTGAGCACTTGGAGGAAAGAACAAGAGGCTTCGAGTCCAACAGCGAGAAGACACGGGGAAAGGGTTCTTGCGTGAGATCGTCGCTGGGTGGAGCTTAGGAGGAAGCTTGCTGTGTTCTTGTCTTTGCTAGTGCTAAGTAAGATCTTTCTTGTGTTTCATTGTGCTTAAACCTATATCCTTGATTGAAACGCTGTGGAGAGGTTTCTCCACCGAGAAGGAGGTTGCTTACTATCCGGTGTTCACCGGGGCTTGATCTGTCGACGATCAAGGGATCGCCCACCTTACGGGCACGCCAAGGAGTAGGGGCAAGTTATCCCTGAACCTTGTAAACCCTCCTTGTTAGCGATCTTGCTAGTTATGTTAGTTTGCTTTCGTTTTCTATTTTTCTGCATACTCTGTGTTTGCTACTTCCGCTGTGCTACTAACAAATCTAAGTGTAGAACTTTGAAAAGCTTAAAGTCCAAGTGTTTGGCTATATTCACCCCCCTCTCTAGCCATCCGGTTCTAACAAGTGGTATCAGAGCTTGAGGCTCTATTTTTGCGGATTAACAACCGAGAGCTATCATCCATGGCGTTGAGAGAAGGGTTTTCCACCACCCGACCTCCTTTCTTTGATGGGGTTGATTTCCAATATTGTAGATCAAAGATGGAGTATTATTTGAAGATGGATATCAACACTTGGTTCGCGGTGAAGGAGGGATTCACCCCTCCAAAGGATGATGAAGGCAAGGAACTTGAATCATGGCGGTGGACAGCTGAACAAACTCGGAAGAGTGAAGCCGACGCGAAGGCGGTTGTCACTCTACAATGCGGAATGAACAAAGACCAACTCATCAAGGTTGGTCCTTTCACAAGTGCAAAGGACTTGTGGAACAAGCTCATTGAACTCCACGAGGGCACCCAAGATTCAAGAATTGCCAAGAGGGATTTGTTTGTCAACCAATTACAAAATCTCTCCATGAAGGAAAATGAATCGGTAAGTGAGCTTCATAGCCGGTTCAAGGAAGTCCTCAATGGGCTTCATTCGATTGATGAAAAGGTCGAGAATCGTGACCTTGTGAGGTATGTACTCAAAGCATTTCCAAGGAATGCTTTGTGGTCATCCATGGTGGATGCCTACAAAGTCTCCAAGGACTTATCAATTGTTAAGTTAGATGATTTATTTTGTGAAATGGAATTGCATGAAATGGCTAACAAAGGCCCCAAGGAAAAGGGGATTTCCTTAGTTGCAGGGGACCGATCGAACAAGAAGAAGAAGGAGAAGAAGAAGGAGAAGGAAGTCACTTCATCTTCATCCTCTTCCGAATCCGAGTCCGATTCCGAGGAAGATGGTAGCGGCTCCTCATCCTCCGAGATGGCGAACTTTGTGAGAAGGATGATGAGAAGGGGTTGACGCTTCAAGGGTAAAGGTAATCCTAGTGAAGCTAAACTTGATAAGACTAATGCTTCTTGCTTTGAGTGTGGTAGGAAAGGGCATTTCAAGAATGAATGCCCAAAGCTAAAGAAGAAGGAGGAGAAATCCAAAAGGAAAGAAGAGAAATCCAAGAAGAAGAAGAAGGCCTTGAAGGCCACTTGGGATGAATCCTCCTCAATTCATCCGATGAAGAGAAGGAGGAGAAGGGCACAAGGCATGTGGCACTCATGGCTCTTGGAGAGGAGAGCAGTGATGAATCTTCCAACTCCTCAAACGCGGCTTCATCATCTTTAGATGATGAAGAGGTAACTTCTCCCGAACTTGAAAAATGTTATCGAGCAATTGCATGTTTAACCAATATGTTGAAGAAGTCAAAAAATAGGGTTAAATCATTGCAATTAGAAATTGAACAATTGAAGTTGTCTAGGGATGATAACATTGATGACTTATATGTTGAATTGTTAGAAGATGAGATTAAGTCATTAAAACTTGAGGTTGAACATTTGAAATCCTCTAAGGTTGAGGATGTAGATGATTTGCATGATGATTTGCTAGTAGAAGAAAACCAATCATTAAAGAGTGAGGTTGAGAGACTCAAGAATATTCTTGAGAAGTTCTCAACTAGCTCTAAGACCCTAGACATGATCTTGAATGCCCAAAGGGTAGTCTACAATAGGGCCGGTATTGGTTACCGACCCAAAGAACCTTCATTCGTGTCCTTGATGTCTAGGACTGATATGAGACAATTTAGGACATCCAAAGTTCAAAAGAAAGTTGTCAAGGCATGGGTGCCTAAGTCTTGTTTAGTTGATGCTTTAGGTCCCAAGGTTTGGGTACCTAAAACTTCTATTTTTCGAATTGTGTAGGTTATGATTGAGGGGGAGCATCTATCAACTTGGTTCATTGATAGTGGATGCTCCAAACACATGACTGGGGATAGATCATTGTTTACCACACTTCACAAGAAAAGTAGAGGTAATGTTTCATTTGGTAATAATGGTAGTCTTAAGGTCATAGGAATAGGAGACATTCAAATATTCGAATATCTTAGAATTTCAAATGTCCTTCTAGTCAAGGGGATGGCATTTAATCTCCTAAGTGTCAGTCAATTGTGTGACACGAGTTACACAATTGATTTTCAACCAAGTCAATGTCTAGTTAGACAACATGATACCTTGGACACGGTACTAGTAGGAGCAAGAGTAGACAATATTTATCAAGTTTCATTTAAAAGTGCTACTAATGCTTTTGCTAAGTGTTTCATGTCAAAAGACGAAGAGTCCACCCTTTGGCACCGGAGGCTAGCACATGTGAACATAAAGAACATCCGGAAGTTGGCCAACAAGGGATTAGTTCATAGCTTACCAAGCATCAAGTATGAAAAGGACAAACTTTGTGATGCATGTCAAATGGGTAAGCAAACGAAATCTGCACATAAAGGTAAAAGCGCTGTAAGTACTTCTACAGCTTTAGATTTACTTCACATGGATCTATTTGATTGTAGTACTATCATATCATTGAATGGAAGTAGATATTATTTTGTGATCATTGATGATTTCAATAGATACACATGGACTTACTTTTTAAAATATAAGGACCAAACCTTAGATGTTTTCATTTCTTTTTGTAGAAGAGTTGAAAATGAAAAATCATTGACAATTAAGACAATTAGAAGTGATCATAGAGGTGAATTTCAAAATCAATGGTTTTTAGAATTTTGTCAAGATAGAGGGTATAGACATGAGTTCTCCACTCCTAGAACACCACAACAAAATGGTGTTGTAGAGAGGAAGAACCATGTTTTTACAAGAGGCTGCACGAAGCATGCTCAATGAGTACTCACTCCCGAGTTACTTATGGGCTGAAGCTGTAAATATAGCTTGCTATGTGCAAAATCGAGTCCTCATCCATAGGTTTTTAGGAAAGACTCCTCATGAACTTTGGTTTGGGAAACCACCTACGGTTAAACATCTTAGGGTGTTTGGTTGTAAGGTGTTCATCCTAAACACCAAGGACCACCTTGGAAAGTTCATGGCAAAGGCTGATGAAGGGATACTAGTCGGGTATTCCCTAGTTAGCAAAGCTATCGAGTCTACAACAAGAAATCTAGATTAATTGAAGAGTCTTCTGATGTTGTCTTTGAAGAAATTCTGAAAGTCAGTGGTCAACCAGAAGATGAAATCCAATTCCAACTTAGGAGACTAAGTTTGAATGAGAGTCCAAATGTTGTTGATGGTGATGAATCCGATGACGGTGAGCCTAGACATCCCATAGATCAGCCGGATCCTGAGGCTGAGCTTATGTCTAGTGAACCCATTCAAGAAGCACCACCAACACCAAGGCAAACTAGATTAGCCTCTAGTCATCCCCAAGACCAAATTGTTGGAGGCATCCATCATGGGGTTAAAACTAGATCATTCTTCCGGAATGAGGCTAATGAGGTTGCTTTAATTTCCGAAATTAAACCTAGAAAAATTGATGAAGCTCTAAATGATCCCGATTGGATCATTGCAATGCAAGATGAACTAGGTCAATCTGAAAGAAGTCAAGTTTGGGACTTAGTCCCTAGACCTAAGAAGACCACCATCATTGGAACCAAATGGGTCTTCAAAAACAAATTGAACANATATCAAATGGATGTAAATCGGCCTTTCTAAATGGTTTGATTAGAGAAGAGGTCTATGTCGAACAACCTCCGGGGTTTGAGAATTCCGAATTTCCAAATCACGTGTACAAGCTCAAAAAGGCACTCTATGGGCTTAAACAAGCTCCCCGAGCTTGGTACGAGTGGTTGTCGACATTCCTAATTGAGAAGGGCTTCGTTAGAGGTCAAATAGACCCTACACTATTTCTACGGAGAGATGGTGACAATATTTTTGTAGCCCAAGTATATGTTGATGACATAATTTGTGGCTCAAATAACAAGGGTTATTTAAATGAATTCATTGGACACATGGAGAGTGAAATTGAAATGAGTCTAGTGGGAGAGTTGACTTTCTTCCTTGGACTTGAAATCAAACAAACCCGAGATGGGATCCATGTGCACCAATCGAAATACACACAAGAAATGCTCCGTAAATTCAATATGAGTGATTCAAAAGAGGTAACCACTCCCATGGCTACAAACACAAGATTAGACAATGATGAGAGTGGTAAACCGGTTGATTTGACTCAATATCGGAGCATGATAGGTAGTTTGCTATACCTCACAGCTAGTCGACCTGATATTCTTTTCGCTGTGGGTATGTGTGCAAGGTATCAAGTTTGTGCCAAGGAATCTCATCTAATCGCTGTTAAGAGAATTTTGAGATACCTTAAAGGCACAATAGGAGTCGGTCTTTGGTACCCCGTACCGAATCTTTTGATTTAATTGGCTATACCGATTCCGACTACGCTGGATGTAAGTTGGATCGAAAAGCACAAGTGGGGGTTGCAATTTCTAGGATCTTCTTTAGTAAGTTGGTCAAGTCGGAAGCAACATTGTGTTGCTCTCTCCACGACCGAGGCAGAATATATCGCCATGGGAGAGAGTGTATCACAATTGTTGTGGATGATTCACACTCTGGAGGACTATGGATTAAGTTACAAAAGTGTGCAAGTGTTGTGTGACAACATTAGCACAATTAATCTAACCAAGAATCCAATCCATCATTCTAGGACCAAACATATTGAAGTACGTCACCACTTCATTAGGGATCATGTTGCTAGGGGAGATATTGTACTCTCACATGTAGAGTCCAAGTCAAACCTCGCTATCATTTTCACTAAACCACTCCCTGAAAATGAGTTTAGTTTCTTGAGAAGGGAGTTGGGAATGTGTCGCGCTTCATGAACTTCAAAATGCACTCAAACCCTTCATGATTATTTCAAATTGTTGGGAAGCAATTGGGTAACTTTGGGGACATCTCACATAAACTATAAGGTTTACCAAAACGTTTTTGTTTGCTAGAAATGGGGTGAGATGTTAGGATCAACTCAATTTCTCAAAATGTCATTGCATCCCTTGAGAAATTAAGTTGACGAGATAAAAATCACTTCGGTGACCAAGTATGGGGAAAACCAATGCATAACACATGTGTATTTGGTTCCATGATCATGCTTGGACATTCCAATCAAGGAAACTTGATTGGAAACTTGATTTTGATACAATCTTGGTTAAACATTGATTGGATGATTGTTGATTGAGTTTGACTCCACTTGGGTGGAGCAAAGTGATTGTTGAACCTATAAGGACCTTTGATCCTTGTTCAGGGATCAAGCTTAGTCGAGGAATCACTCCCGAGATCGATATTGTTTATCAGATTCCTTCAAAATCGTGTGAAAGTCTGATACTAAAAGTTTCATATCGTATCAGGAACCCTGATCGGTCACCCGACCGATCAGGAGTAGGGCTGATCGGTCCCCGAACCGATCTGGCTCCCTCCTGAGTTGATCGGTCCACAGACCGATCAGAGGGATCAGCCGAGACTTTGCAGACTCTCGGCTAAATATTCTATGCTAGCCTGGATCGGTCCCCGGACCGATCTGGCACATTGTAGTGATCGGTCCCGAGACCGATCAGGAGGGCTTCTCGAAAATCATCTGACCCTACTGTTCGCTTCGATCAGCCGATCGATCAGGAGTATGCCTGATCGGTCTCCCGACCGATCAGGACTAGGCCAGTCCGATCAGGCCAGAGCCTGATCGATCTGGACGCTATCAGATCGAATGGTGATCCGTTCAACTGCATTAAAGTGCGGTTGGTGGACCGATCCACCAACCGTTTTAATCACGATTCTTTTCTACTCCTAAGCCCTAGCCGACCAAAACCCCTCAGCGCCGAACCCTCTTCCTCCCCACTTGCGCGTGCGATCTCTTCCTTCCTTACTGTGCGATCTTCTCTGCAAGTGCGGTCATCTCCTTCCACGCAAGAGCTCTTTGTTGATGCAGTCTGGCCCGATTGTTGTTTTGGTGTTGACATCGATTTAAGGTTTGATTTAAGTTTGGTTGAACTAATTGTGGTTAAATCCTGATTGGAAATCTCGGTGAGTGAAGCCGGGTCCTGGTGAGTGAAGCCAGGTGATTGGAAATTCTGGTGAGTGAAGCCGAGTCCTGGTGAGTGAAGCCAGGTGATTGGAAATCCTGGTGAGTGAAGCCGGGTCCTAGTGAGTGAAGCCAGGAGTTGGAAATCCCGGTGAGTGAAGCTGGGTCCTGGTGAGTGAAGCCAGGTGTTGGAAATCCCGGTGAGTGAAGCCGGATCCTGGTGAGTGAAGCCAGGTGTTGGAAATCCTGGTGAGTGAAGTCGGGTCCTGGTGAGTGAAGCCAGGTGGTGAAAAGTCCTAATTCGGAAGGTTGGGTGAAAAGTCCTAGCTTGGAGGGCTTGGTGAAAAGTCCTAACTTGGAGGGTTAGGTGCAAATTCCCATCTTGGAGAATTAGGTGAAAAAGTCCTGGCTTGGAGGGTCAGGTGCCTAGCTTGGAGGGCTAGGTTGGATGAAGGTCTAACTCGGAGGGGTTGGGTGAAAAGTCCTAGCTTGGAGGGCTAGGTGAAAAGTCCTAGCTTGGAGGGCTAGGTGAAAAGTCCTAACTTGGAGGGTTAGGTGCAAATTCCCAACTTGGAGAGTTAGATTGAAAAATCCTAGCTTGGAAGGCTAGGTCTGCGTCCCTGGATCGGTCTGGTGACCGATCAGGGAGTTGGCACGTTGCTCCTTCGTGGATCGGTCTGGTGACCGATCAGGGAGTGTGTGTTTCACTCACTGCACAGCTCCTGATCGGTCTGGTGACCGATCAGGGAGCGAACAGTGAGTTGAGTTCCCTTACTAATCAGGTCCAGAACGGTCCGGTGACCGATCAGAGACTTAGGTTTTGATTAAAGAATCACTGTTCACTCAAGCCTAATTAGTCTGGTGACCGATCAGGCAAGAGCCTGATTGGTCTGGGGACCAATCAGGAGTGTGCAGAAACTGCTGGATCGGTCTGGTGACTGATCAGGCTCTTCCCTGATCGGTCTGGGGACCGATCAGGAGCAGAACTTTAATTCAAATATGCTGTCAGTCTGTTTTCACTGCCGATTCTCTGCTACTTGCTGATTTCTTTTTGATATGCATTGCTAAGCCTCTGTTGGAGTGTGCAGGTGATAGCAGGTGATTCAAACACTTAAGGAGGGTCAATGGGAGGCTTTCCTTGGAGCAGGTTTGGATCTATTGTGTTTTCAGGTCTCAACGGCGTCTGGCGCAACTGGCAACTGACGAAGGCGCAGTTGGCAACTGACGGAGGCTCAGCTGGAGGAGTGTCCAGTGGACTGAGTGCTCAGAGAGGTCAGCGGGTCAGGGTGTGAGTCAGTGGTGCTGATGGAGCTGGCGACGTTGAGCAGGAGCTTAAGAGACAAAGCTGGATGCAGAGGAGCGGAGGCGAACAAGACAGAAACTTGGGAAGTTTGGCTGGGCTGTGTTCGTGCTCTCTGTTGCTTTGTGCTTGAGCGATCTTGTTACATCTTTGTGAGCTTGTCTTCTCGAGTGTCTCTGTGCTTAACTTGTATCTTCTTGAGATCACTTGTGGAGAGGTTTCTCCACCGAGAAGGAGGCTGCTACTATCCGGAGTTCACCGGGGCTTGATCTGCCGACGATCAAGGGATCGCCCACCTCACGGGCATGCCAAGGAGTAGGGGCAAGTTATCCCCGAACCTTGTATATCGCTGTGTTAGCATTGGTTTGATTCCTTTCTCTGTTTTATTCTTCCTGTTGCATTTTGTTTCCGCTGCTACTAATCTGATCACATGAAAAAAGTTTTAAAAGAGGGGGCGATTTGAGTGTCTGGCTATATTCACCCCCCCCCTCTATAGCCATCCGGTTCCAACACTCTTGTCCTTGCTGTTGGTGGTGTTAGCAACTGCTAGCTTGCGATCCTCCCTTGCGCAAGGTTCAAAAAGGAGTTTACTCTCAACCTTCAAGAACTTCTTCCATGGCACCTAAGTAAGTTCTCTTTGGTTAGTTTTTCTTTTCGACTCAGTTCATAGATTATGTATTTGAGCCTAACCATGTTTTGGTGTGTTGTGCCGTGACCTCTTGCTTTGGCCGTGACCCATTGTTTTCATATCTTACCTTTGTTTAAACGTCTTATCCTATGATTATCACTCTATGATCAAATCCTGGTTGATTTTTGGTTAAATTCTTATCTTGACTATGTCATGATTATGGTCACTGATTGGGTCTTACCTTGTCTTGATCAATTTGATCGAATCTTATTCTTGTGATTGGTGTCATGATGTGGTTTACCTATCTTGATCAAATCTATTCATTCAATCTCTAGAAAATCATCTAAGGGCAAAGAAGTCGTTGAGGGCAGCTCGAAGGGGAAAGCCCCTTCTTCATATGCGCCCTCCAGAAGGCCTCAGCCTTCCTCGAGCTCTCACTTCCCAAATGCCGCCTGTGAGCAGGCTTTCCAATCGAGGACTTTTAAATTGTTACCCTGCCGATCCATTGATGTGCCTTTTCTGACTGAACACTATCCGTCGGTCATGGAGATAGTCATGTTTTACAACCTTGGCTTTCTCCTCTCTCTGGAAAGAACTGTCAATTATGATCTCGTCTCTGAGTTTTACAACAATCTTCAGCAGAGTCCTCAGGGGGGCTTTGAGTTCACCACTCGAGTCGCCAAGAGGAACCTTGATTTCTCTTACGAGGTTTTAGCAGAGTATCTGGGTGGTCGACAATCACCAAACCTGTATTCGATCTACCCTGAGCTTCCTGATCCTTTACTGGCCCCTTTTGCAAATGTTACCCCCAACTCTATCTATCAGTATTTCTTCGGTCATCCCCGCCCAGCTGGTCTCGATGAACTGGGCCCGGATTTTCCTACCTTTGCAGCACTTCGTCTCTCTCCCATTGATTACGTCCTGTTCAAGATTATCACAAATTGTATTCTTCCAATCACTTCAAAGCCTTTGACCGAAATCCGTCCCTACCATTGCCTTATGCTCTACGGCATGCACCGCCGAATGGACTTCGATATCATGGAGAGCATCTTTCAGTCCATTCTATCTTATAGAGAGTCGAGTCGCCGCACAGTCTATATGTCATTTGGTCATCTCATCACCAACTGGCTTATGTCAGTAGGTGTTGATGTCACCAAGGGCAGGACAGTGCCCATGGTCCGACAGGATTGCAGACTTGGCCGGCGGCATTTGCCAAGTCCGGCATCATCTTACGGGACCACGATGGGGCCTTGGTTTGGAAGGATGGGAGAGGACTCGGTGAGCTACCTAGGGGAGGACCACATTTTCAGGCACCGGTCGATGCTCCTGCACCTCATGAGGCTCCTGCTGCTGCTGATTACTACGATGAGCCCGAGCCGGATCTCCGATGGCAGATTTCTGAGCTGGATCAGACGATCCAGTATGATCTTCATCTGCGAGAGCTTCATCGAGAGGAGGTCCGTTCGGGATTCAGATTTTTCGACGGCCGACTAACAGCAGTGGAGTCTGATGTCTCTGGGATTCGTACATTGCAGCAGACCTGGTACGATGAGTGGCGCCGCCACACATTTCCGGGAGATGCGCCTTCAGGTAGTGCCGCACCAGGGTCCTTTGCTGCTGATGATGATACGCTGGATGATCCGATGCAGGCTGACCCCCCCCCCTGACGATTGACTGTGCTCTATGCTTGTTTGGTGATTTCAGACTATTTGACGGATCTGTCCGTCCTGACTTTTGCCTGTTATGGCCTGATGTTGACTTTGATGCGTGGTTATGCATCTACTTGTTTGTCTGGATTATTGTTTATGCGCTTGACTATGCCTAGAATTTGCATTATGATACATCTGACAGTTTGCATGCATATTTACCTATCATGCTAAGGATGTTGGCTTATATGTGTTCACTTGATTACTATCTGGCTATATGCCACATTCTATATTATTATGCATGCTTATGATGTTGCTTATGCTACCTTGCTCATATGATACATATGTTTGTATTACCATGCCCTACTCTTATCATATGTGTTCATATGTCCATCAAAAATCAATCAAATCTTTATTGTTTTGGGATACCCCTAAAATTGAGGGGGAGTATGGTTAAACTTAACAGCCCCTCTAGACCCTTTTCGGTGTTCGATAAAGGGGGAGAGTGTTGGTTGGTTAAGTTTAGGATGATTATATTGTAGAGGGAGGATCTTGATTCCCCTATGATTCTGAAAGTTGAGAAATTGATTGAGAATCCCTAAACTTAAAATCGGATTGTCAAACAACAAAAAGGGGGAGATTGTTAATGCAGTCTGACCCTGATTGTGGTTTTGGTGTTGACATCGATTTTAGTTTAGGTTGATGATTATGATGATTATGATTAAGTCTTGATCGGGGATCAGGCATGGTATGGAAAATCCTAGCTTGGAGGGCTAGGTGTTGGAAAATCCTAACCTGGAGGGTTAAGTATGGAAAGTCCTAGCTTGGAAGGCTAGGTGTTGAAAAGTCCTAATTCGGAAGGGTTGGGTGAAAAGTCCTAGCTTGGAGGGCTAGGTGAAAAGTCCTAACTTGGAGGGTTAGGTGAAAAGTCCCAACTTGGAGAGTTAGGTGAAAAAGTCCTGGCTTGGAGGGTCAGGTCCTAGCTTGGAGGGCTAGGTGTGGAAAGTTCTAACTCGGAAGGTTGGGTGAAAAGTCCTAGCTTGGAGGGCTAGGTGAAAAGTCCTAACTTGGAGGGTTAGGTGAAAAGTCCCAACTGGAGAGTTAGTGATGAAACCCTGGCTTGGAGGATCAAGTCGTAGCTTGGAGGGCTAGGTTGGATGAAACCCTAGCTTGGAAGGCTTGGTTGGAGCCCCTGGATCGGTCTGGTCTGGTGACCGATCAGGGAGTTAGCACGGTGCTCCTTTGTGGATCGGTCTGGTGACCGATCCAGCGATGACTGATCGGTCTGGTGACCGATCAGGGAGTATGCATTTCACCCACTGCATGGCTCCTGATCGGTCTGCTGACCGATCAGGGAGCACACAGTGAGGTTGAGTTCCCTTGCTGATCTGCTCCTGATCGGTCTGTGGACCGATCAGGGTCACTGTGCAGATCGTTCTGGAGAACGATCTAGCGTCGCAGGTTCCTCTCTATGATCGATCAGGACGGAGCCTGATCGGTCTGGACCCAGCCTGATCGGTCTGGTGACCGATCAGGAGGCTCTCTGATCGGTCCGGTGATCGATCACTTTAATTCAAAATGCACTGTCAGACGCTCTGATCGCATCTGAACGTATCCGATTCTCTGCGCTTAACATCTGATACATGATTTTCTGCTTGATATGCTGTGCTAACACTCTGATTAAGCTACAGGTGACAGGGGAAGATTCAAACACTCAAGGAGAGTCAATGGAGACCTTTCCTTGGAGCAGGTTTGTCTGTTTTTCCATCTCAGGTTGCAACGGGCACTGGCCCTGACTGGAGCTGCTATCTGGGGCTGGTCTGAGGGAGGCTCAGGGAGTCTAGAGGAGCTCAGAGGTAGCTGGTGGTTGCATGTGAGCAGCTGGAGGCAGCAGGGAGATGGTGTCACCTGATACTCAGTGGAGGAACAAAAGGAGCCGAGAAGAGTTGGCTGTATAGAGGGTTCTGCTGCTTGAGTTCTTGCTGCGACTTTGTGTTCTCCACATCTTGCTTGCGTGTTCTGAAGTTCCATCACTTTGAGCAAGCTACTGCAATCTTGAAGCAGCCATCCCTTGCTTGAGCACTTGGAGGAAAGAACAAGAGGCTTCGAGTCTAACAGCGAGAAGACACGGGGAAAGGGTTCTTGTGTGAGATCGTCGCTGGGTGGAGCTCATGAGGAAGCTTGCTGTGTTCTTGTCTTTGCTAGTGCTAAGTAAGATCTTTCTTGTGTTTCATTGTGCTTAAACCAATATCCTTGATTGAAACGCTGTGGAGAGGTCTCTCCACCGAGAAGGAGGTTGCTTACTATCCGGTGTTCACCGGGGCTTGATCTGCCGACGATCAAGGGATCGCCCACCTTACGGGCACGCCAAGGAGTAGGGGCAAGTTATCCCCGAACCTTGTAAACCCTCCTTGTTAGCGATCTTGCTAGTTGTGTTAGTTTGCTTTCATTTTCTGTTTTTCTGCATACTCTGTGTTTGCTACTTCCGCTGTGCTACTAACAAATCTAAGTGCAGAACTTTGAAAAGCTTAAAGTCCAAGTGTTTGGCTATATTCACCCCCCCTCTCTAGCCATCCGGTTCCAACAGGTTTAGGTTACCAACCTAAAGAACCTAGTCTCATATCTTTAATGTCAGGAACCCAATTTAGAGCACAAAATAATTCTATGGTTCAAAAAGCTAGGAAGAAATTGACTAAGGCATGGGTGCCAAAATCATTAATTGTAGATGGTTTAGGTCCCAAAATTTGGGTACCTAAAACTTTCATATTTTGAATTGTATAGCTTAGGTTTAGGGGAGCATCTATCAACATGGGTGGTTGATATTTGGTGCTCCAAACTCATAGTCATTCCTAGTTAAGAATGTGCTTACCATTTCCTCCAATTCACATGATTGGTTATGGAAAATCAACTTAAATGCTTTGATCTCTATTGTTTTAGCTCTTATAACACTATGATCTCTTGGCTAGTGAGTTGTGAAATTTTACTTAAGCAGTAAGGAAATTTTCATGCAATGAATGATAGTATATCCATGCTTCAAAATAAATCTACAAGTTTTGAAAAAAAATTATATATATATTGCATGAATGGCTTAGGTTGACACATAACTTATTTTATCATGGATTGCTTAGGTTTGAACTCTATAGTTCACTGTAAATCTAGGAGTTAGCCACAATATCAAATTGATGTTTATCTTTGCAATATCTTAGACTTATGTTTTTCTTAATATTTTGGAAGATGAACTCAGTTGAATATGCCATGATTCTCTTGTATGAATGTATTATGCCAACATGAAGAACACATAGTTTGTGATGATCACTATGCAAATCTCACAATACGTTATTAGACAAAGAACATAAGCTTAAAATTGTATGACATAGTTGTTTATGTCTGATATGAATTGAATTATCAAAACTGATTGATACATACTTGATACTAATTTGATAAAAGTGTGTTTTGAAAATTTGATCATATCTTTTGTATCATAAAATCTGATCATGCTTGTATACAAATCTGTTTTTGGTATTATCTTAAATCCATAGAAATTCTTGATCTTTGGTGTGGAATGAAAAATCTGTTTAGATCCATAGAAATTCTTGATCTTTGGTGTGGAATGAAAAATCTGTTTGGATCTATAGAAATTCTTGATCTTGAACCCATAGAATTCCTTGATCTTTAGTTTGAAGGACATGAATCATGTTGTTTGTTGTGGTTAAGGGAAATGAATTGTGTTTAATGGAATTCTGTCTTGGATTAAACCTAATTGAATTAGGGTTTAGAAGGGTTTCAGAGTTTCTGAACTTTCAGAATTCCGGAACTGTCGTCTGTATCAGATCTGATCAGTCCACTGACCGATCAGGACTCACCCTGATCGGTCTGGAGACCGATCAGGGATCACTCTGATCGGTCCAGTGACCGATCAGATCAACTCTGATCAAGGAACCCCCAGATCGTTCCAAAATGATCCAAAAATTTCTCAGACCAATCACTTCTCGTCGAATTGTATCAGTTTAATGATCATACTACAAACAAACATGATACAATCCGATTACAATTGAAACATACTTGATCATCCATTGGTACAAACCTGGTACTAAGGGAGCACAAATTTGTTCAAGTGGTACAAACCTGGTACTTAATAGTGATTTGATACAAACCTATGTTGGAATGTTCAAATTCATAAAAAAGGGTTTGTTGAGCCATGACTCTTGTTCTTGATGTCGTGTTTCAGAAATGTTTCTGAAATGTCGAATATTAATAGAGTCTACACCTCTATTATGGAATGCAAATTGTTAATGCAGTCTGATCAGGAATGTATCAGAGTTTCAGGATTTTTTTTGAAATTTGATCGCTCCCCACACTAATAAGAAATATTTCTGTATCAAGTAATCAACAAACCTGATTAGTCACGGAGACCACTCAGGATTATGTGTCGAATACAGATGCATTCCCTACTTGTCACATGAAACATATACATGTTTGACCATGATATAATTCTGTATATGTTTTCATGTGCAATTCACACTTATTGTCGTATGATGCATATACATTGTTGCCATGATACATTTATGGTATATGCATTTCATACGCAATTCAAAAGTTTACCTTTGATTATTTTGGATTTGGGGAGAGACTCGTGATTGAGGGGGAGGTATGTTTAAACTTAATAACCATACCCTTTTCGATGTTTGACAAAGGGGGAGAGAATGGCTGATTAAGTTTATGGTTATTATAGGGGGAAGATCATGATTCCCTTATGAGAATTGAATTGATTGATACCTAAACTTAAATCGGGTTGTCAAACAACAAAAAGGGGGAGATTGTTGATGCAGTCTGACCCTGATTGTTGTTTTGGTGTTGACACCGATTTAAGTTTGATTTAAGTCTGGTTGAATTCGGATTAAGTCCAGGTGGATCGAGAGATCGCACGCTGGCATGGAAAAAGTCCTAACTTGGAGGGTTAGGTGTGAAAAAGTCCTAGCTTGGAGGGCTAGGTGTGAAAAGTCCTGGCTTGGAGGGTCAGGTCCTAGCTTGGAGGGCTAGGTGATTGAAATCCCGGTGAGTGAAGTCGGGTGCTGGTGAGTGAAGCCAGGTGATGGAAATCCTAGTGAGTGAAGCTAGGTTGAAATCCCGGTGAGTGAAGTCGGGTCCTGGTGAGTGAAGCCAGGTGATCGAAACCCTAGTGAGTGAAGCTAGGTTGAAATCCCAGTGAGTGGAGCCGGGTCCTGATGAGTGAAGCCAGGTGATTGAAATCCTAGTGAGTGAAGTTAGGTTGAAATCCCGGTGAGTGAAGCCGGGTGACCGAAACTCTAGTGAGTGAAGCCAGGTAGGTTGAATGAAGTCCCGATGAGTGAGACTGGGCACGGAGTCTTGGTCCGAGGGACTAAGAACGAGTCAGAGAAGGGCTGGAGGCTTGTTCTCGTGACTTAGAATGGATTTGACCTTGCCTGGATCGGTCTGGTGACCGATCAGGGAAGTTGGCACGAAGTTCACTCCTGGATCGGTCTGGTGACCGATCAGGGCACAGCCTGATTGGTCTGGGGACTGATCTGGAGTGTGAAGCAGACTGCTGGATAGGTCTGTGGACCGATCCACGACCTAGGATCAGATGTCCGCAATTACAGTTTTCTCACAGTGGACCGATCAGGCTTGAGCCTAATCGGTCTGTGTCTATCCTGATTGGTCTGGTGACCAATCAAGCTTCACTCTGATCGGTCCGGTGACCGATCAGTAGCTGAACTTTAATTTGAAATCGCTGTCAGATGCTCTGATCGCGTCTGTTTTCTCTGCCGATTCACTGATATTGTGTGATATTGTTTGATATTCATTTGCTAAGCTTCTGTTGGAGTGTGCAGGCTTTACAGGGATGATTCAAACATTGGAGGAGAGTCAATGGGAGGTTTTCCATCTAGCAGGTTTGTCTGTTTCCTTGCTTCAGGTCTCAATGGCTTCTGGAGAGCAGCTGGCAACTGACGGAGGCTTAGCTGGAGAGGGTCTTCAGTGGACTAAGTGCTCAGGGTGTCAGGGGGTCAGGCTGTGGCTTCAGTGGATGCTGATGGAGAGCCTGATGAGGGGAGTAGAGGCTAAAGACAAAGCTGAGGCAGAGGAGCAACAACAACGAAGACAGACAGAAAACTTGAGGAGTTTGGCTGGGCTGGGTTGTGTGCTCTCTGTGCTTTGTGCTTAAGCGTTCTACTACATCCTTGTGAGCTTTTCTTCTCGTGTGTCTCGTGTGCTTATCTTGTATTCATCTACTGAGGCGATTGTGGAGAGGTTGCTCCACCAAGAAGGAGGCTATTACTATCCGGGGTTCACCGGGGCTTGATCTGCCGACGATCAAGGGATCACCCACCTTACAGGCACGCCAAGGAGTAGGGGCAAGTTATCCCCGAACCATGTACATCGCTGTGTCGTCTGATTTGCTGTCTTTGTTTTGATTTCTGTTCGTCAATTCTGTTTCTGCATTCTGTGTGTTTCCGCTGCCTAATCTCTGAGTGCAGAAATCTGTTAAGATCAAAGGATTTGTGTGTCTGGCTACATTCACCCCCCCCTCTATAGCCATCCTAGGTCCAACAGTTTTAGGTACCCAAATTTTGGGACCTAAGGCATCTACAATGAAAGACATTGGCACCCATGCCTTAGTCATTTTCTTTCTAGCCTTTTGAACCATAGACTTATTTTGTGATCCAAAATGTGTTCTAGACATTAGTGATATGACACTAGGTTCTTTAGGTTGGTAACCCAAACCGGCCTTGTTGTAAACCGCCCTTTGGGAATTAGTACCATGTCTAATGTTTTAGAGCTAGTTGAAAACTTCTCAAGAATATTCTTGAGATTTTCAATTTCGCTCTTTAAGTCCTTATTTTCATTCTCAAGGGACTTATCATGTGAGTCATCAATTACCTCATCCTTAGAGGTTTTCAATTCCTCTACTTCTAATCTTAATGATTTAACTTTTACCTTAGATTTCTTAAGCAACTTAGTTAGGCATGCTATTGTTCTATAACACTTATCTAGCTCGGGAGAAATTACCTCTTCGTCATCCGAAGATGATGAAGGCGCGGTTGAGGAGCTCCTTGATTTGTTATCACTTCCTTCATTTGAGTCCTCTCTTGCCATGAAGGTCATGTGGCAGTAACTTTCCTCCTTTTCCTTCTCCTTCTTCTTCCTTAGGTCACCTGCCACAAAAGCAATCCTCTTCTCCTTGGGGCTTTGGTTAGAGATCTCATGTAGTTCCATTTCACAAAATAGATCTTCTAACTTAATATTTGAAAGATCTTTAGATACCTTGTAGGCATCCACCATGGATAACCACAAAGCATTCCTTGGAATAGCTTTTAGTACATACCTCACAAGGTCTCGGTTTTCTACCTTTTCATTTATGGAGTGTAGACCATTGAGAATCTCCTTGAATCACCCATGAAGTATACTTACAGTTTCATCTTTTTTCATGGACAACTTTTGGAGTTGACTGTGAAGGAGGTCCTTCTTGGCTATTCTTGAGTCCCGGGTGCCCTCATGGAGTTCGATAAGCTTATTCCATAGGTCTTTGGCAGAGGTGAAGGGGCTAACCTTGATTAGCTGCTCTTTGGTCATCCCACATTGCAAGGTCACGACAGCTTTGGCATCCGCTTCACCTTTCCGGATTTGCTCTGCCGACCACTTAGAAAAATCCAACTCTTTTCCTTCATTATCCTTTGGAGGGGAAAAACCTTCTTTGACAGCGAACCACATGGAGATGTTGGTCTTGAGATAAAACTCCATCCTTGACCTCCAATATGGAAAATCAGTGCCGTCGAGGAATAGAGGTCGGTTTGTGCTCAACCCTTCTCTTCCAGACATCTTGTAGACTCTCGGATGTTAAGCCGCTTGTACAGAACCCCAAGCTCTGATACCACTTGTTGGTGCTTGGATGGCTAGAGAGGGGCGTGAATCTAGCTAGACACTTGAAACTTAGTAGTTTTTAAATTTTCAATGCACTTCAGAGATTAGACAGCGGAAGTAAAATAAATGCAGAAACTAAGTGCAGAAACTAAGTAACAAGCAAAAACTCTAACGCAATGATATACAAGGTTCGGGGATAACTTGCCCCTACTCCTTGGCGTGCCCGTGAGGTGGGTGATCCCTTGATCGTCGGCAGATAAAGCCCCAAAAATTCGAATATCAAATCCTCCTTCTCGGTGGAGAAACCTCTCCACACAAATGGTCTCAAATGTATCAGAAATTAAGCACAGAGACAACAAGGAAGATCTTACAGATCGCTAGCAAAGCACAAGCATGAGAAATGAGAGAGCAGATCACAGAGCACAGCACAGCGCCACCAACGCAAGAGCTCCCAGCTCTTCGTTTGCTTGCTGATCCACTCACGACTACCTCCACAGACTCAAGGTTACAGCTTCACCAGAGATCGCTTCAAGTGATTCACAGTAATGCACACAAATGATCGAGCAAAGCTTTCAATGTGTAGAGCCTCCCCAGTTCCTTCTCCACTCCACGGCTTATCCTGCTTCCATCGCCAGGTCACACGCTCCTCTACAGCAGCTCCCAGCTACTCACCTGCAACAGCCAGCTACCCCTGACCTCCTCTGGACTCACTTAATCCCCTCCAGTCGAGCCTCAGGTCATCAACTCCTCAGTCGTTGCAGCTCACGCTAGAGGACGTTACAACCTACGGAAGCAAACAGCCAAACCTGATGTAGCGAAAGCCTTCGTTTGACTCCCCTTGAATGATCCCTGAGTCACCTGCACACTTAGCAGCTCATTAGGGCAGCAAATCAACAGAGAATCAAACAATTAGAAGTTAAGATCAGAGAAAGCAGACGCGGTCAGACGTGATCAAAGTGTCTGACAGCGCGTTTGAATTAAAGTGATCGGTCACCGGATCGATCAGAGAGACTCCTGATCGGTCACCAGACCGATCAGGCTGGGTTCAAACCAATCAGGCTCCAACCTGATCAGTCCCCAACGTACAATCAGAAATCCCGACTTCCCCATGATCGATCACCAGACCGATCCCAAGTCATGGATCGGTTACCAGACTGATCCACCCCTTCTCAGGGTGATTTCCCATCTTCATAGCCCAACCCTCCTTATCGGTCCCTAGACCGATCAGGGTGTGGCCTGATCGGACTGGTGACCGATCAGGCCACTCTCTGTCCGATCAGGCTCCAGCCTGATCGGTTATAGTGAGAAGCTCGCGTCAATTGATCGTTCACCAGAACGATCTGAATAGTATCCCTGATCGGTCACCAGACCGATCAGGAGCCGCACAGAGAGTTCTCCAAACTCACTATATGCTCCCTGATCGGTCATCAGACCGATCAGAAGCCGATCAGTAGGTTTGCCAAAGTCACTGTATGTTCCCTGATCGGTCACCAGACCGATCAGACATAGCTGGATCGGTCACCAGACCGATCCATGAGGGAACTCCGTGCCAACTTCCCTGATCAGTCACCAGACCGATCCAGGCAAGGCCAAACTCACTCTAAGTCAGGAGAACTGACTCCCAGCCTCCCCTGACTCGTGCTCAGTCCCTCGGACCAAGACTCCATGCCCAGTTTGACTCACCGGGACTTTAACCTAGCTTCCCAAGCTAGGACCTGGCTTCACTCACCAGGATTTCAGTCACCCGGCTTCACTCACCGGGATTTCAACCTAGCTTCACTCACTAGGATTTCAATCACCTGGCTTCACTCACCAGGACCCGGCTTCACTCACCAGGATTTCAACCTAGCTTCACTCACTAGGATTTCAATCACCTGGCTTCATTCACCAGGACCTGGCTTCACTCATCGGGATTTCAACCTAGCTTCGCTCACTAGGATTTCAATCTCCTGGCTTCATCACCAGGACCCGGCTTCACTCACTAGGACATCCCTGGCTTCACTCACCAGGACCCGGCTTCACTCACTAGGATTTCAATCACCTGGCTTCACTCACCAGGACCCGGCTTCACTCACCTGGATTTCAATCTAGCTTCACTCACTAGGATTTCAATCACCTGGCTTCACTCACCAGGACCCGGCTTCACTCACCGGGATTTCAACCTAGTCCAACTAGGTGTGCCTAGTCCCACTAGGTCTTTTCCCATGCCACCGTGCGATCTCTTAATCCACCTGGACTTAATCCAAATCCATTCAACTAAACATAAATCAAGCTTAAATCGGTGTCAAACACCAAAATAACAATCAGGCCAGACTGCATCAACAGGTACAACCAGGAGATCCTGTAAAGGAGATCACTCCTCTACTCGAGATTTTCTCTATCACTTCATCATTTCCGCATAGTCGCCTGGCTCGAAACCGTCTTCCGGTAGCGGGTGAGCGAAGATCCATGCTCGTTATGGTTGAAAACCTTGAATCTTCGTTCGTAGCGAAAACCTCTCGGTCCTTCATCCTCGTAATCATTAACAGATGAGACAACTAGGGGAACACATGGGCGTAACAATTCTGTTCGAAGACCCCGACTACCTCTTCCCGAAAAGATGCATCTAATAACAAGGATGACCACAAAATTCAAAAGGAAGAGGAGGGGGAACAACAGCTACAATCCTTCTCCCGATGACAGCTCTGCGCCATACCCGGTAAACACCATCCGATGCCTAAAACTCGGGGAAACGAGTAGTTCGGAAGGGGATGGCTTTTGAGGTCGACAGGGGACGAACTGCCAGGAGACATTGGCCGCCCAAGGAGGGGCAGAAGAGGAACCATCAGGAGATGTCATCTCCGCCATGCTCCCTGGCGGAATACATGATATCCCTTCTGGACTCCTCGGCCAAACCCGGGGTCCCATCTCCGCCATGCTTCCTGGCGGAATACATGATATCCCTTCTGGACTCCTCGGCCAAACCCGGGGTCCCATCTCCACCAGGATCTTCAGCGAGACCCTGGACATCATCTCCGCTATGCTCCCTGGCAAACAGTGTGAAACATGTGGTTCCACCTCCGCTAGGCCCTTCGGCGAGAAACACTACTACGTCTCCGCTATCCTCCCCGGCAGTGTCGACAACTCCTGCCGTAAAAAGGGGCGGAGAAAAGTGCACTGGCATCTCGCCACAAGGAGTCTATCAGGAGATAGAAGGAAAAATGGATGGGAAAGGACGGTTCACCCTTCTCCCCCTTTTTATAGTGACTACCGCCTCTCTTCGCATTTAATATAGGCATGGCGCAACAGTAGTAATGGGTGCCAACCCTGAAGCATCGCGTCAATTGGTATGCCTCCATCGCGCCTGGGAACTCGTAACCCTTTATGGGTCAATTCAATGGATTGTTTGGGATTCGAAGACGACGGTTTGGAGGCCGCCAAAACTCTCTGGAGAGAAGGGTCGACAGGGGCCCCACAGGGGGATAACTGCGGGCCTAGTACTTGGGCTCGCGGGAGTAGCTTGAGGAGATCCGTACCTAGGATCAAGCCCGAAAAATCTCTATCTTTCTACTCTTTGAGCTCTCACTGCGAAGACAAATGACACATGGAGCCGAACACAAAAGCATGCACGTGATAGTAAGGGCGAGAAATGTTATCATTATAATCAAAATGGTTACAGTGGAGCTAAGCTCCCTGATAGCATATAATCCTACAATTCTTGGTCCTTGGGGGGAGCTCCTCCCAAACTCGGCCGACACTCATAAAACTCATATCAGCATCTGGAGGCAGAAGTTAAGCCTTCTTCAACTGATCAATGGCCCCGTGGAAGCCTTGCTTCAAGCGCTTCATTACCTGGCCAGCAAGGATATCGCCGAATTTATCCAATTCCAGGAACTTGGCCTTGAAGTCTGCCTCAGCCTCTCTAGTGCTTGAAGTCCCAGCAACCCAAAAGTCGCACAGCTTAGCCTCAGTAGGCTCCTTGGCGCGCTTCAGCTGTTCCATCTCGGCAGACATTTTGTCTTGCTCCGTCATGGCCTCCCTGAACTTGTCTGACGCGGCCCATACCTCCGATCGAGCCTGGGACAGGTCATCCTCGAAGGCAGACAAGCGATCAGTCGCCATCATGAGATCGAACTCCTACTAGCCGAGCTGCTGCGCTTGGTTCTGGATGCGTGCGTTCAACCTCTCAGTCGAGGCCTCCATAACTTGGATATTGATAACTACCATTTTGTTGATTATTTTAGACTCTAAAATCCATGTTTGATCCACATTTTACATGCTTAAGTTTGCATTTATATTAGGTTTCATGAATTTCTTCTATTTTGGCTTTGGATATAATTCTTTCTATATTTGAGATATTTTGGCACTAAATTTGAATATCAATTTTTGTAGGTTTCAAATGATCATGGACCTAGATCAAATTGGGTCAAACTTGAGTCAGCATTGGATCCGGATCAAAGAGATCAAGCATCAGGTTAATATGAGCCGTCCATTCAAGAGAACGGCTAGATCTGAGCCATCGGTCAACTTCTGATCAATCCGAGTTCACGATAGAGTCAATCATGACCACAGATCAAGATCTAAAAATTTCAGCCATATCAGAAGCAATATGACCGTTGGATCAAGCTCAAGAGAATCTAAACCATCCAAGCAAGAGAAGGTAAGATCTGAGCCATCCGCCACTGATCTGGTTGATCCGAGCTAGGGAAAGATAGATCAGGACCAATGATCAAGAGCTGTGGAGTTTGGTTCAGATCTGAAGAAATCTGACCGTTGGATGAAGCCAAATCGATCTCAGTCGTCCATTGCTAAGTATTTAAACTGTTAATTCCCCAAACCTGGGTGGTCGTCGCGTCTTCGCCGCAAGCCCACTGTTCTTTGTGTTCTTCATTTTCTTCCGCATTTCTTCATCAATTTTCTTCTAGTTTTCTTCTGAGGCGCGCGCGGCCCATCAAATTCGCTTCGTCTTCAAGAATTCGGATCGCAGAGGTAAGATTTCAGTTTAGTTTGTCAATCCTAATTGCTGCAGCTGAGGAAGTGCAGGTGAGGGTGTCGCCTGTGCTCTACCATTGTGGATTCCGATCGATCACTGCAGTTTTCATCAAGCGGATGCAATCGGAGCTTGTGGAGGGGTTCTCTGAAAGTTGTCGAAAGTTTCCAAGCTCGATCGTTGCTCAGCCAATCGAGGAGGAAGAAGCCGGAAGCATATTTCAGTTTCTGACCGATCGGGTTGATCGGACAGAGCAGACTCTGATCGGTCCCGTGACCGATCAGAGGAAGACCTGATCGGTCGATTGACCGATCAGGGAGAGCATAACAGCAAGGTCAAAGGCAAACTGAACAGGGAAGCTTTCCTTCGTTGATTTTTGAGTTTAGAGGGTTTCTAACTCAACCTTCGTGTGACGGCGAAGGGAAATCTTGTTGAAAAACTGATTTGATGTTTAATTAGGATTATTTTTGGTTTTAAACGTGCATTTCTTCAAGTTGTTCTAGTTGATACCATTACACTTCAAGCCATGTGCTTAAGCCAAGATTTGTTCTAGTTTTCTTTAATCTACAATTTCTTCATGCAATTAGTTTTCTGCAATTTATTACCTGCAATTAGTTCTTTAAGTTTCATTTCAAGAGTTTGAATTTAACTGTTCAGTTGTCAATTAGGTTAAATTTCGTTCTCGCAATTCCCTACTTTAGTTCTGCTAGTTCAGTCTATTTCATTCCTACTTGCTATTTCATATTGTCATTTCCTCTTATTGCAAAAACCTCATTTTATCCAGAAAACCCAAATATCAAATGACAAATAAACCTGCAAGCTCGAGTTAAACATTCATTCAATTAGTCCTTGGAAAAATACGACCTGTGGCCCCGTTACTGCATTTCTATTTTGTTAGCCAAAGGTTTTCAGCTTTATAAATTTCTAAATTTGAGACCCACATTCGTGACACATTGCTTTTGAGCATAGTAATTGGGTCCATCAGATATCACCCGACAACTCTCTCTCTCTCTCTCTCTCTCTCTTATTTGAAGCTGATCCCACTCCTGCATCACCTAGAGCAGGTCATGGGTAATGGCCACCGCCCGCTCGGAGGCCAACCGTTCCCGGTGTTGGGAACTATATAAGGCGGACTCCTTGGCCATCACCGTAGAGCCCGGCTGACCCCCGCTTGCCTAAGTCCCGCCCGGTGCTCGTGGTCAGTTGCGGCCTCTGCTCTCAGGGCCCGACAGATAATGGCTTCAATCTGAGGCTAGGCGTACAAGCCGCGGTCGGCCATCAGGCAGTCTTCAGCCGCCTATAATTGCACCAAGGAATTATAAAACATACAAGGAAACATCCTATATGCCGAGAATACACACCTTCAGAAGGGACTCGCGGAGATTGGTTAGAGGCCTCATAGAGACTCGTACGGCTGCTCCTCCTAGAGATCTCAAGATGTCGGCCCGGCTCTTAGAAGGCAACGAGTGTAAGATGTGTATACTGAAAGACATGAATTTCTTTATATGAACATCTTAGTTATGAAATGAGAATCACAACTACACTAGGTGCATGTTTATATTAGTACATGCATGAAGTCCAATTACTTTGCATTGTGGATAACATGGTGTGTGATGTTACACGGAAGATCATGTTATCAATTCCTTGCTTAGTATAAATAAGAGACTTACAACCGAGATGGAATTGGACAACCCATCAGAATGGTTGTAGTGTAATTAGGTGTGGTTGGTCTTGACCATAGAATTACACTAGTGTGCTTTGAGTACATTGAGTAGGACCAAAACCCGAGGTTATCCAATTTGTAATGACTCGATAATTGGATAGGACCTCAAGATTATATTATGGAATACGATCCCTTAATCCCGATATAATAGCGGGCATATATTATTAACTATTATTTCTTTGATTTACCAATGGGCGAGATCTATTCTGTTAGATCGATAGGCCCGATAAGTTGGGAAATAATATTAATAATATGATGTGTTGTTGATTATTGACGGAATCCGTGTCCTGGTGAGTCGGGTTGATGATGCCCCCTTGATGAGCTCGAAAGGTTCATCATGCTAAACCCTATAGGTGGATTTGATTCGGCATGATGATAAGGTCGAGTGGTACTAGTCAAGGACTCAGAGGTTAATTAATTTGAATTGTCAGTAATTTAAATTAATTAACGGGCATTCGAGATCTTAAACACGGGGGGATGGACGACTCGTAATATGTGGAGCCCATATGAAAATATGGGGGTTGGTGAGGAAGTTCAATTAAGATCCTTTAGTGGAATGGATCTTAATTAATGGATCGGGTTTAGATCCATTAGTGGGCCAAGATCTAACTCCTCCTCTTGGTCCCTACCTTAGCCCTATATATACCCATGGAGATCATGAAACAAGGGTTGAACAATCGGATAAGCCAAAAGCCAAAACCATATTTTTCCTCTCCTCTCCTCTCTTGCTCTCTCTTTCCTAGGTCTAGGGCGCCGGTGGCTTGGAGTGGTGGTGGCCGGTTGGAAGCAAGACAAGGAGAGGCACTTGGCTACTCTCCTTTCTTACATTGATCACCCTATTCCCTTCCACATCTGTGGAGGAGCTTGGCGCCGGATCTGCCAAGGAGGTGGAGTGAAACGCCGGCGACAACCCTTGGAGGTGGGTGGCTCCAACACAAGTAAGAGGACGAAAGTTTGAGGCTTTTGGCTTCGGTTTAGAGAAGAAGAGTTGATCTTCTTCTTCTTCTTGATCTTCCTTACCTCTAGGAACTTGCGGGCGGTGCTCCTTGGATAGGAGGTGGTCAGCGGCGCAAGTGGAAGGTGGAAGAAGGAGGCGGCCGAAGCCCTAGAAGATAGGGTTTTGGTTGGCTTGAAGAAGTGATTGGTTTGAGCCCTTGGTGATCTCGGTTTGCGGTAGATCGTCGCCCACACGACATTCGTGAAGGGAGGGACATAATGTAAAAGACCGCGAGGTTATCGGAAAGATATAACTTTTTCCATGCTCCTTTGATTGTCCTTATGTCATACATGTACTTGTTTTGATTACCTCGTCATTTCATGTGTGAAAGTTAATTATTTTGATTAGTTATCATAGTTAATAATTAACTAACTGGACCTCAACCATAAACACAAAAGTCGGCGATCAACTCGTCGCCTTTGCCGCAGTCGAACGGTCAAGCAAATCACAAGGTCGATTTTGGTAATTGGCCGAGTTGTGATTTGGATCGTTCGATACGGCACGAGACGGTTGTAGGGAGACGGGTCTCCATTCGGATTAATTTTTAATCCGTAGACATGGAGAGGTCTCTCGGATCGACCGAGTATTCGCTTAGGAAACCTGCCAAGCCATACCCAACAACGAGCCCCTGCGCGGAGGAAGTAGCTGGACAGCAAGAGCTCCAGGGGCAGTGTAGAAGGGTCGGAATCACCCTCCTCAGAGCTGGAAGTCCCTACGGGAAAGGGTCCCTCAGCGGGAACCTCCTTCAATTGCACTGGGGGGAAGGATTGCATGGAAGCCTCTAATGCTACATCTAGCCTCTTCTGAATGCGATCGAGTTGCATTTGGTATTGGGTGGGCAATACTTCCTTACCCTTAGGAGTCTCGGCAAGGTCAATTGAAGGAGAGCCTGAGGATTGGATACCTGCCTCCAGAACAGCGACTGGCAGAACAGGAGAAGATAGAGGAATGGATTCCCCACCCTCGGAAGGAGAAACATCCTCCTCAGGGACACAGGTGTTAGGTATGGCTTGGTGGGTTTCCCTAGCGAATACTTGGTTGTCCTTGAGAGACCTCTCCATGTCTACGGATTAAAAAAAAATTAATTCGATTGGAGACTCGTCTCCCAACGACCATCTTGTCATCATATCGTTCGGTACGAATCACAACTTGGCCAATCACAAAGATCGTGCCTTGTAATTCTCCTAACCGAACGACCGCGAAAAAGACGACGAGTGGATCGCCGGTTTCTGTATTTATAATCGGGGTCCAATTAATTAATTATTAACATGATTATCATCAATCAAAACAATTAATTAATACATGAAATAACGAGACTAGAATTAAGGAACCAAAGGAAGAAAGTTATATCTTCCTTTACCTCGTAGCCTTCTACCCTATGTCCCTCCCCTCCCAGACATCGTGTGGGCGACGAGCTACCGAGAACCGAGATCAACAAGGCACCAAAAGATCTTCTTCTTCCAATAGCCGAAACCCTAAACCTAGGGTTAGGAACCGGCGGCCTCTTCTTCCTCTTCCATTGCGCCGCCGGCCACCGTGAGCCATCCACGTCCAGTCACCCTCAGTAGCCCTCGAGAGGAGAGTGGAGAAGATGAAGAAGGAGAGAAAACGTCTTCTGTTGGATCGAGAAAACACGATAGAGGGGGGGTGAATATCGTGAAAGCGTTTCGGATTAGAAAAGAGGATGCGCAACGGAAATTTAAATCAAACACACGGAACACAAGCGTTTTTACTTGCTTCGGAGTCACGATCGGCTCCTACTCCAAGGCCCACGGTCCTTGACCGTTTACTGCGGGCAATTCTATAATGGCGCAAAGATTTACAAAGATTTGTACAATAGTAGTGCAGTAAAAAGGACAAGTATACTCTTCGTTACCGACGCCCGGTGTGGATCGTACTTCGGAGCAGAGGGTCGTCATCGGCGCTAGAATCTCAAGTTCGGAGGTTTCCAGAGCAGAGTGCTTGAGCGAAGAGCATAAAGGCATTGGAAAAATTGATTGTCGAAGCCTTAGGGGTCGAGCCCCTTTTATAGTACTCCTGGGGGCGCCCTGGACACTGGGGGCGCCTGACACGTGCCTTCGGATCTGAGAAACCTCATCCGAAGCTCGGTCAGCGCTTATCCCTCCAGAATCGTCCTCGGAGCTGACGGGGACGCCCGGGACAATGGGGTGCCCTGGTTGACGTGGACTGCTGGCTTTGTGGCTGTTTTTGCTTCGATTTAGTTTTGGCTTTGACTCAGGGCGCCCGGAACCTCCAAGGCACCCTGCTTACTGCAGTTTCGAAGCAACTCTGATTTGCTTGTTTTGCCTTAACCTTGGGGGCGCCCGGGACCTTCAGGGCGCCCTGCCCAGCTACCTGCCCCTCTCCTTTGGGGCGTTCTGAGCTGCAGAAACACATTCCTTCGGTCCTGCATACAAGGTTAGTTCCAAAACAACAAAGCAAGAGTATTAGATGAATTTTTTACAGCCGTAGCTGTCTTGGTTCTGACTTTGGGTCTCCCAAATGGAACCCTAGGTCGAACCGACGCCTACTGTTCCCTCGACGGGGAACGCGTCCTCACCTACTCCTCTCAGGAGAGTTTACCTTTTGCCAACCGGCTCCTCCGGTTGGACTTTTGCCCGATGCACCTGACCAGGTCTTCGTGCCCACCTTCTAAGCAGGTCTTCGGTGCCCAGCTCCTTGCCAGGGCTTCGTGCCCAGTCCTCGACCAGGACTTCGTGCCTACCTTCCGAGCAGGTCTTCGGTGCCCAGCTCCTTGCCAGGGCTTCGTGCCCAGTCCTTGACCAGGACTTCGTGCCTAGTGTGCCTAGGGCTTCTTTCCTGCACACTTAGTAACTACATTAGATAACAATAACCTCTTAACTCTTGAACCTTTTGCCATTATCAAAACCTAGGTTTGACTTAGGTGCTACCTGCACCAACAATCTCCCCTTTTTTGATTTATGGCAACCCGCTTCAATAAGTTAAGTTAATCAACAGATAAGTGGGTAAACTACTTAAATTTAATTCCCTCCCCCTGGAAGAAATCTCCCCCTGAGTTTTTCAAATGTTCGTAGGGCTTAAAAAAAAATCTAAGTCTAAAAGTTAAAAACACTTTTCAGTTTTGTAAATACTTAAAAATTTTAAGAAAATGTTTTAAGTTAGGAACCATTTTTCAAAATATTTTGAGTTGGACAATTTTCAGGAGAATTTTGAATTTTATACTTAGAAAATTTTTGACCAACCAAAGATTTTTGAGTATTTTGGAATAAATTTTTGAAAGCAAGTAAAGTTTGATTTTCAAAAATGAACTTAGAAAGTTAAAGAACTTTAGAAATCATGTAAAGTTAAAAAAAAATGAACTAAGTAAAGTTTGATTTTCAAAAATGAACTTAGAAAGTTAAAGAACTTTTTGAAAGACAGGAGATAAAAGACTGACTTAATTTTGGAGAAAAAATTCAAAAAAATTTAGAATTTTATAGCCTTTTCTCTCCTTTCCAATCTCTCCCCCTTTGCCATATATCAAAAAAAATATAGCAACAGAAATTGCATTGAAATTAAGTAAACAGGGTCAAATGCTGTACTGAACCAATTCCAAATTTTGAACTGAACTAAATCAATTTGAATTTTCTCTTTCGGGTCCTATCTAACCCAATTAGCTACTTACTGACTGTTATAAACAGTAGCTTTCGCTAGGGTTAGTCAAGTTAAGTGTTCTGTTCAAGTTAGATTTTCTAAGCTTGACACTTAACCTGATTACCGTTTAATTTGTATTTAGTGCCCCAATTACTGTAGATGCATTGACTTAAAGCATCTTGAATTAAGGCAAAGACCTAAGCATCTCAACCCATTCTAGGTGATCAATCAAAAGTACCCTAAGGTGCTTGTGAGATGCTGGCTTCTAGATCTATAGGTGCATGCAGTTCTAGGGTTAGAACCTAGGCTAAGTCTATTTACGAAAAAGCCCTAGTTTTGAAGGGGGTAATAATTTTTTCTTTAAAAACTAAGTTGAAAAATTATTTTAAAATGCATAAAGAAAAATTATTTTTTAAAATTAAGCAAGAGCTGATTTTAAAATCAAGTAATAAAGCTGTTTGAAAAAAAACAGGAGTAGAGTACACCTATTCTACCAAGTATAACCCTGACTGCCTTCTTAGTGAGTTGAACTCAGACTCAGGTAGGGGTTTGGTGAATATGTCAGCTAAGTTAGATTTAGAGTCTACATGCTTAAGGACTATCTCACCCCTAGCTACGTGATCTCTTACGAAGTGGTGTTTGACTTCTATGTGTTTAGTTCTAGAGTGTTGGATTGGGTTTTTAGTTAGATTAATTGAACTTATATTATCAATGTAGACTTGGGTTTGGGTGTAGTTAAGCTGAAAGTCCTTAAGAGTGTGCATCATCCATAAGAGTTGTGCTACACACTCTCCTAAAGCAACATACTCAGCTTCAGTTGTGGATAGAGCTACACAGTGTTGCTTTCTGCTGCACCAACTTACTAGATTATTTCCTAAGAGTTGGCAGCTTCCACTTGTACTCTTTCTATCTAGTTTTCAACCCGCATAGTCAGAGTCCGAGTATCCTGATAGGTCAAAAGTTGAGGTCCTAGGATACCAAATACCTACATTTAGGGTGCCCTTAATGTATCTAAGTATTCTTTTTAGGGCTGCTAAGTGCGTTTCCTTAGCACAGGTTTGGTATCTAGCACACATTCCTACAGCAAAAAGGATATCGGGTTTGCTGGCTGTAAGGTAAAGTAGACTACCAATCATACTTCTATAAAGTTTAAGGTCTACTTGTTTACCGTCAAGGTCACTATCTATTTTTATATTTGTGGCCATAGGGGTACTTATGCTTTTAGAGTTATCCATTTTGAATTTTTTTATTAACTCCATAGCATATTTGGATTGATGGACATAATTTCCATCCATAGTTTCCTTGATTTGTAACCCTAGAAAGAAGTTGAGCTCACCAACTAAGCTCATTTCGAATTTATTTTCCATTATTTTAACAAATTCTTTTAAGAAATTGGAGTTGGTGGACCCAAAGATTATGTCATCGACGTAGATTTGGGCAATAAAGATTTCTTTTTCTAATGTCTTAATAAATAGAGTTGAGTCAATTTGTCCCTATTTAAATTCTTTAGAAATTAGGTAGGTTGATAAGCATTCATACTAGGCCCTAGGTGCTTGTTTTAGTCCATATAGTGCCTTAGTGAGTTTGTAAACATGGTTAGGTTTTTCTAAGTCCTCGAAACCGGGGGGTTGTCCTACATAGACTTCTTCTCTAATAAATCCATTTATAAAAGCTGACTTTACATCCATTTGGTAGAGTTTAAATCCTTTATGGGATGCAAAGGCTAACAACATCCTAATGGACTCAAGTCTAGCTACTGGGGCATAGGTTTCGTCATAGTCTAACCCTTCGACTTGACTGAATCCTTTCGCTACTAAGTGGGCTTTATTTCTAACTATTTCTCCTTGATCATTCAGCTTATTCCTAAAAACTCACTTAGTGTCAATAATTGATTTGCCCTCAGGTTTAGGCACTAGTTCCCAGACTTGGTTCCTCTCAAATTGGGCTAACTCTTCTTGCATCACTATAATCCAATCAGGATCAGGTAAGGCTTCCTCTATAGTCTTAGGTTCAATTTTTGAAATCAGTGCAATCTGACTAAGATTTCTATAGGAGGACCTAGTTCTGACTCCTAAGGTTGGATCACCCACAATTTGATCAGTTGGGTGACTTAGTCTGGGTTTCTTAGTTCTTCTAGAACTTGGTTCAGCCTCAGGTCCGGCTGGTCGGTTCGGTTCAGTGTTTTGTTTAACTACTTGGGTTTGTTCAATTATTGGTTCACTTGACCCAATAGTTGGTTTAATAGTTAGTTCATCTAGGGGTTCAATTAGTTGTTCATTATCTTCTTGATTAATATTTGGTAGATCTGGGTCATTAGATTTTGACTTAATTTCTTCATCAAATATTAGATTTGTTGTTTCTTCAATTTTGTTGGTTTGTCTGTTGAAGACCCTATAGGCCCTACTCGTTGTTGAGTATCCTAAGAAGATCCCTGGAGTTGACTTAGATTGGAATTTACCTAGGTAGTCCCTGGTGTTTAGGATATGGACTTTGCATCCAAAGACTCTTAGGTAGTGTAGGTTTGGAAGTCTATGGTAGTATAATTCATAAGGTGTTTTATTATGTCATTTGTTGATTATGACCCTATTTTGGATGTAGCATGCCGTGCTAATTGCTTCTGCCCAAAATTGGTTAGCTAGGTTGAATTCATTGAGCAAAGCCCTAGCGGCTTCCTGTAGGGTTCTATTTTTTCATTCTACTATCCCATTTTGCTGGAGGGTTCTAGGACACGAAAATTCATGCATATATCCGTTTATCTTACACAACTCCTCGAATCGTTGATTTTCGAATTCTCCCCCGTGATCACTCCTAAGTCTTTTGATTTTGGTATAGTTTTGATTTTCAATTAACTTGCAAAAATTACTAAATAGGTTTAGGGTTTCATCTTTGGTCTTTAGGAACCTAACCCAAGTAAACCTAGAGTAATCATCTATAATTACTAAGCAGTACCAGTTTCCGCTTAGTGACTTGGCTCCATGTGAATCAAATAGGTCAAGGTGCAGGAGCTCATGTGTGGTTTGAGTTAGGTCTAATTGAATTTGTTTGTGATTAGACCTGGTTTGTTTACCTTGGTTGCATGATTCACATATTAAGTTCTCATGGTTCTTAATTTTAGGTATTCCTTTAATTAGGCCGAGTTAGGTGATTTTTGAAATTAATCTTAGATTAGTGTGACCTAATCTCCTATGCCAGAGGTTTGATTCTTCTAACTGAGTTAACATGCATTTAGGTATTAAGGGTAGGTTTATAGTGTAAACATTATTTTTCCTAGTGCCCTTAAGCATGATTTCTGAGTCTTGCAAGTTTCTAATCAAGCAGTTAGAGTTGGTAAAGGTAACTACATAGCCAGTATCACACAGTTGACTTATACTAAGCAAGTTAAATTTGAAGTCTTCAACCAACAGTACTTTTTTAATAACGAAATCAGATTTGAGTTCAATGTTACCTGACCCAATGACTTTGAGTGTAGCATTGTTGCCAAATGCTACTGAGCCTAGGTTCTTGAACTTGAGTTTGGTGAATTTCAATTTGCCCCCAGTCATGTGTCTGGAGCACCCGCTATCCAACATCCATTGATCCAAATATTTATGTTCCTACACATAAAGAGTTTGTTGATTTGGATCTAATTAGAATCAGGAATAGCTTAAATTGATTTTCACAACCTAGTCTGTCTCATCCAATCTAGAGTTATCAATCACGTTAACCTTATGGGTTTTTGTGGGACAGGTTTTAGTAGAAAGATTATTTTGAAAAGACCCTGATTAATTTTGAAAAGTTAACTTAATTTTGAAAATAATTGCTTTTGAATTTATTTTGAAAAAGAGTGTATGAATCTACGATTAACTGAAACTTTGTGTTAGATTC
Organism: Boesenbergia rotunda; assembly: GCA_024364735.1. Lineage (NCBI taxonomy): Eukaryota > Viridiplantae > Streptophyta > Magnoliopsida > Zingiberales > Zingiberaceae > Boesenbergia > Boesenbergia rotunda. The sequence continues at coordinate 592,316 of JAGFNQ010001647.1, forward strand.
GAATTTGACAAAGAATAAATTAAATTTGAATTTCAAAAATTGGCTTCCAGGTCTTGGCGAGGCACTAGGACTTCTTTGGTCGTAGCCTTATTGGATCATCAACCCTTTCCTTGACAAAGCCTTTTAGTGAAATTTCATTTTCAAGATTATTTTTTGAGAAATTCTGGTCTGACTAGTTTGGGTCTTGGATCGGTAGCTTCGGCTAGTTTCACCAGTCTAAAGAGACCAAGTAGTGTATACTTGACCTTATTAGAAAAGGCTTCCCTAACGTACTATCATCTCACCGCCACCCAATACTATGTTGTTCAAATTTCAGTTAATTGGTTTAGTCCTTAGTCTAACCAGTCCTAGGTCTAAGCATGGTAAATTGCAGAAAATAAATAGACAAACAATCATGCAATTTTAAAGCTGGAAAAGAAATTCATTTAACTATAAAAATAGTTTTTAAGTTGGCTCCCCCTGGACTAAAGCCACGATAATGGTTCGGCAAGATGTGAATCTTGTCCTTGGGGATCCAATATTGATTTGATTCAGTTTGGTTGTTCAGGCATAGTTTGGGTACCCATGCCTGAATTTTAGGTCTAGACTGATTCAGTACAGCATAGTATGACCTTTGTCTAGACTTGGTTCGATAGCCTAACCCGGATTGATTTAGAACCGACTTCTGTTTTCCAAGGATCATGTCGAGACCCTTGGAACCAGAAGTGAATCGTTCTAAGGCTGCTCTAAGGTCCTTGACTTGAGTTTTCAAGGAGGAGTTCTCTTTCTCAAGTTTTTCAACTTGAGTAGAGGTTCCTTCTTGAACCTTCTCAGTTAAGGATCTAGAGTCAACTCCCTCTTTCAGGAGTTTTACTTCCTGTCGGAGGGACTCGACTCGAATTTTGGCTTTCGCCAAGTCGCGAGAAAGGTAAGCAATTAATTCAGATAATTGAATTCTTGAAAACCCACTTACAGTGATTTCGCCATCCTCTGAAAATGTGAGTTTTCCGTCGTCCGGCTCCGATTCTGATTCGGTCTCGATTTCTTCTGAAGCAGTCAGAGCGAGCAGGTTCGATTGTGGGGCTTCTTCTTCTCCTTCGGATGAAGACTCGTCCCATGTTGCTTGAAGAGCCTTCTTCCTTCTTGTCTTCTTGGCCTCTTTTAGATTAGGACATTCCGATTTGAAATGTCCCTTCTTGTTGCATTCGAAGCAGGTCACACTTGATTTGTTCTTGGATGGTTCAACCGGATCCTCCTTCTTTCGGCTGGCTTTTCTTCAGTTGGACTGATTCTTCCATTCCTTGTAGTAGTCCTGGGCAAGCCGGACCAGCTTGGGTCGATCTCCTTTGTTGTCTTCTGAGTCTGAGTCTAAGTCAAACTTGGGTGCAGGTTGAGGCTTCTTCTTGGTCATCTTTCCAGTTTACCTGCAACAAAAGCAATGTCTTTTTCGGCCAGGGTGCAGTTAGTCTGCTCATGTAATTCAAGTTCAGAAAATAACTCATCTAATTTGATTTTAGAAAGATCCCTCGAAACTTTGTATGCATCTACCATAGATGCCCACAAAGTGTTTCTCGGGAAAGCGTTAAGAGTATACCTGATCAGGTCACGGTTCTCTACCTTGTGACCAATTGTGTGTGGACCGTTCATCAGCTCCTGAATTCTGGCATGGAGCTGGGCTGCAGATTCGCTGTCGTTCATCTTGATTGTGTATAGCTTGTTTAGCAGAAGGTCCCTTTTGCTGACTCGGGTGTCTAAGGTTCCTTCGTGCAACTCAATTAACTTAGCCCAGAGTTCCTTTGCACTGTTGAATGGTCCTACCCGGTTCAGCTCTTCTTTGGTTAGGCCGCATTGAAGTGTTTGAGTCGCTTTAGCATCGGCCTCAATCTTCCTTTTCAGTGCAGTATCCCATTCGGTGTAAGATTATGGAACTCCTTCAGTGTTCTTTGGGATTTCCAGTCCAGATTGGATAATTATCCACATGTCCACCTGAGTTTTCAGGTGGACTTCCATCCGACTCTTCCAGTAGGAGAAGTCCTCCCCACTGAAGAGTGGTGGTCTGGTTGTACTGAACCCTTCTTGCATGGCCATTTAGTTGTCCTGAAGTAAAATTTACAGAAAAAAATGTCCCAAAACTTGGTCTTGGATTAGCAGTGCGGGATGAAGATATATAAAAAAAAATTATCGAGTGGTGTTGCGCCAACGTCGATTAATGATAAAAATTCGATCGGAAAAAAAATTAAAAGTTTCGAAGAAAAATTTGAAAAACTCCCAAATTGGTGGTTGCACCAAATTTGAGCTTCCCCTCTCTGATACCACTTATTGGATCGAGAAAACACGATAGAGGGGGGGTGAATATCGTGAAAGCGATCCGGATTAGAAAAGAGGATGCGCAGCGGAAATTTAAATCAAACACACGGAACACAAGCGTTTTTACTTGGTTCGGAGTCACGGTCGGCTCCTACTCCAAGGCCCACAGTCCTTGACCGTTTACTGCGGGCAATTCTATAATGGCGCAAAGATTTACAAAGTTTTGTTCAATAGTAGTGTAGTAAAAAGGACAAGTATACTCTTCGTTACCGACGCCCGGTGTGGATCGTACTTCGGAGCAGAGGGTCATCGTCGGCGCTAGAATCTCGAGTTCAGAGGTTTCCAGAGCAGAGTGCTTGAGCGAAAAGCATAAAGGCATTGGAAAAATTGATTGTCGAAGCCTTAGGGGTCGAGCCCCTTTTATAGTACTCCTGGGGGCGCCCTGGACGCTGGGGGTGTCTGACACGTGCCTTCGGATCCGTGAAACCTCATCCGAAGCTCGGTCAGCGCTTATCCCTCCAGAATCGGCCTCGGAGCTGACGGGGGCGCCCGGGACACTGGGGGTGCCCTGGTTGACGTGGTCTGCTGGCTTCATGGCTGTTTTTGCTTCGATTTAGTTTTGGCTTTAACTCAGGGCGCCCGGAACCTCCAGGGCGCCCTGCTTACTGCAGTTTCGAAGCAACTCTGATTTGCTTGTTTTGCCTTAACCTTGGGGGCGCCCGGGACCTTCAGGGCGCCCTGCCCAGCTACCTGCCCCTCTCCTTTGGGGCGTTCTTGTTGGTGACGAGATGGCTAGAGAGGGGGGGTGAATATAGCCAATCACTTTTTCTTCGAGAAGTTAGTAAGTTTCTGCACTCGAAGTTGTTAGTAGCACAGCGGAAGTATGGAAGACAGAATGTGCAGGAACTAAAACAAAAAACTAACTACCAAGATTAGCAAGATCGCTAACAAGGAGATTTTACAAGGTTCGGGGATAACTTGCCCCTACTCCTTGGTGTGCCCTTAAGGTGGGCGATCCCTTGATCGTCGGCAGATCAAGCCCCGGTTAACACCGGATAAACCAGCAACCTCCTTCTCGGTGGAGAAACCTCTCCACAGTGTGTTTCAAACAAGGATATAGTTTAAGCACAAAGAAACAACAAGAAGGATCTTACTCAAACACTTAGCAAGGACAAAAACACAGCAAGCTTCCCTGAGCTCCACGCAGTGGCGATCTCACGCAAGAACCCTTCTTCGTATCTTCCCACTGTCGGACTCCAAGCTTCTTGTTTTCTCCTTCAAGCGCTCAAGTAATGGATGATTGCTTTTCGATCGCTTGCTCAGAATGATGGAAACTTCAAGAACACAGCAAGCTTGATGTTGAGAACTCAAGGCACAGGAACTCAAGAACAAAAGTTGTAAGCTTTCGAATTCTTCTCTGCTTCCACCAAGCTGTCTCCCGTTCCTTTTTGTTTCTCCACCAAGCATCAAGTGACCTCATCTCCAGCAGCCTCCAGCTGCCTCACTGCCAACGCCAGCTACACTGAACCCTTACTGAACTTCCTGAGCTCCCTCAGCCAAGCTTCAGTCAGCGGCTTCAGTCCTGCAGCTCCAGCCGTTGCAACCTGAGATGAGAAATGGACAAACCTGCTCCAAGGAAAGCCTCCATTGACTTCTCCTTGAGTGTTTGAATCCTCCCCTATCACCTGCAGCTTAATCAGACTGTTAGAGCAGTATATCACACAGTAAATCAAGTATCAGAGGCAAACATCAGCGAATCGGATACGGTCAGACGCGATCAGAGCGTCTGACAATGCAATTTGAATTAAAGTGATCGGTCACCCGACCGATCAGAGCGACTCCTGATCGGTCACCAGACTGATCAGGCTAGGTCCAGACCGATCAGGCTCCGTCCTGATCGGTCCCCAACGCTCAATCAGAAATCGCAATTTCTTTGTGACTTCTCCTGGATCGATCACCGGACCGATCCCAGGTTGTGGATCGATCACCCGAACGATCCACCCCTTTCTTGGGTGATTTCTGAGCTTCGCAGTCCAGACCTCCTGATCGGTCATCAGACCGATCAGGCATCCTCCTGATCGGTCACCAGACCGATCAGATCATGACCTGACCGATCAGCCTAGAGCCTGATCGATCATAGTGAGGAACCTGCGATGTTGGATCGTTCTCCGGAATGATCTGCATAGTGACCCTGATCGGTCTTCAGACCGATCAGGTTTAGATCAACAAGAGAACTCAACCTCAACTGTTCGCTCCCTGATCGGTCACCCGACCGATCAGGAGCCAAGCAGTAGGTGAAACACACACTCCCTGATCGGTCACCGGATCGATCAGGAGCAGTACAGTAGGTTCCCAACCTCACTGTATGCTCCCTGATCGGTCACCAGACCGATCAGTCGTTGCTGGATCGGTCACCAGACCGATCCACAACAGGACAGCGTGCCAGCTTCCCTGACCGATCACCAGACCAATCCAGGGACGTAAACTTAGCCCTCCAAGCTAAGTTCTCTTCCACCTTAGCCCTCCAAGCCAAGGATTTTTTACCTAACCCTCCAAGTTGGGAATTTGCACCTAACCCTCCAAGTTAGGACTTTTCACCTAGCCCTCCAATCTAGGACTTTTCACCTAGCCCTCCAAGCTAGGACTTTTCACCTAGCCCTCCAAGCTAGGACTTTTCACCCAACTCTTCCGGATTAGGACTTTCCAAACCTAGCCCTCCAAGCTAGGACCTGACCCTCCAAGCCAGGACTTTTTCACCTAATTCTCCAGGATGGGAATTTGCACCTAACCCTCCAAGTTAGGACTTTTCACCTAGCCCTCCAAGCTAGGACTTTTCACCCAACCTTTCCGAATTAGAACTTTTCCAACACCTAGCCCTCCAAGCTAGGACTTTTCAATAACTAACCCTCCAGGTTAGGATTTTCCAGCACCTAGCCCTCCAGACTAGGATTTTCAACACCTAACCCTCCAGGTTAGGATTTTCCAACACCTAGCCCTCTAAACTAGGATTTTCCATACCATGCCTGATCCCCGATCAGGACTTAATCATAATCAATAATCATCCACCTAAACTTAAATCGGTGTCAACACCAAAACACCAAAACAACAATCAGGGCCAGACTGCATCAACAGTTCTGAGCTGCAGAAACACATTCCTTCGCTCCTGCATACAAGGTTATTTCCAAAACAACAAAGCAAGAGTATTAGATGAATTTTTTACAGCCGTAGCTGTCTTGGTTCTGACTTTGGGTCTCCCAAATGGAACCCTAGGTCGAACCGACGCCTACTGTTCCCTCGACTGGGAATGCGTCCTCACCTACTCCTCTCAGGAGAGTTTACCTTTTGCCAACCTGCTCCTCCGGTTGGACTTTTGCCCGATGCACCTGACCAGGTCTTCGTGCCCACCTTCTAAGCAGGTCTTCGGTGCCCAGCTCCTTGCCAGGGCTTCGTGCCCAGTCCTCGACCAGGACTTCGTGCCTACCTTCCGAGCAGGTCTTCGGTGCCCAGCTCCTTGCCAGGGCTTCGTGCCCAGTCCTTGACCAGGACTTCGTGCCTAGTGTGCCTAGGGCTTCTTTCCTGCACACTTAGTAACTACATTAGATAACAATAACCTCTTAACTCTTGAACCTTTTGCCATTATCAAAACCTAGGTTTGACTTAGGTGCTACCTGCACCAACAATCTCCCCCTTTTTGATTTATGGCAACCCGGTTCAATAAGTTAAGTTAATCAACAGATAAGTGGGTAAACTACTTAAATTTAATTCCCTCCCCCTGGAAGAAATCTCCCCCTGAGTTTTTCAAAAGTTCGTGGGGCTTAAAAAAAATCTAAGTCTAAAAGTTAAAAACACTTTTTAGTTTTGTAAATACTTAAAAATTTTAAGAAAATGTTTTAAGTTAGGAACCATTTTTCAAAATATTTTGAGTTGGACAATTTTCAGGAGAATTTTGAATTTTATACTTAGAAAATTTTTGACCAACCAAAGATTTTTGAGTATTTTGGAATAAATTTTTGAAAGCAAGTAAAGTTTGATTTTCAAAAATGAACTTAGAAAGTTAAAGAACTTTAGAAATCATGTAAAGTTAAAAAAAAATGAACTAAGTAAAGTTTGATTTTCAAAAATGAACTTAGAAAGTTAAAGAACATTTTAAAAGACAGGAGATAAAAGACTGACTTAATTTTGGAGAAAAAATTCAAAAAATTTTAGAATTTTATAGCCTTTTCTCTCCTTTCCAATCTCTCCCCCTTTGCCATATATCAAAAAAAATATAGCAACAGAAATTGCATTGAAATTAAGTAAACAGGGTCAAATGTTGTACTGAACCAATTCCAAATTTTGAACTGAACTAAATCAATTTGAATTTTCTCTTTCGGGTCCTATCTAACCCAATTAGCTACTTACTGACTGTTATAAACAGTAGCTTTCGCTAGGGTTAGTCAAGTTAAGTGTTCTGTTCAAGTAAAATTTTCTAAGCTTGACACTTAACCTGATTACCGTTTAATTTGTATTTAGTGCCCCAATTACTGTAGATGCATTGACTTAAAGCATCTTGAATTAAGGCAAAGACCTAAGCATCTCAACCCATTCTAGGTGATCAATCAAAAGTACCCTAAGGTGCTTGTGAGATGCTGGCTTCTAGATCTATAGGTGCATGCAGTTCTAGGGTTAGAACCTAGGCTAAGTCTATTTACGAAAAAGCCCTAGTTTTGAAGGGGGTAATAATTTTTTCTTTAAAAACTAAGTTGAAAAATTATTTTAAAATCCATAAAGAAAAATTATTTTTTAAAATTAAGCAAGAGCTGATTTTAAAATCAAGTAATAAAGCTGTTTGAAAAAAAACAGGAGTAGAGTACACCTATTCTACCAAGTATAACCCTGACTGCCTTCTTAGTGAGTTGAACTCAGACTCAGGTAGGGGTTTGGTGAATATGTCAGCTAAGTTAGATTTAGAGTCTACATGCTTAAGGACTATCTCACCCCTGGCTACGTGATCTCTTACGAAGTGGTGTTTGACTTCTATGTGTTTAGTTCTAGAGTGTTGGATTGGGTTTTTAGTTAGATTAATTGAACTTATATTATCAATGTAGACTTGGGTTTGGGTGTAGTTAAGCTGAAAGTCCTTAAGAGTGTGCATCATCCATAAGAGTTGTGCTACACACTCTCCTAAAGCAACATACTCAGCTTCAGTTGTGGATAGAGCTACACAGTGTTGCTTTCTGCTGCACCAACTTACTAGATTATTTCCTAAGAGTTGGCAGCTTCCACTTGTACTCTTTCTATCTAGTTTACAACCGCATAGTCAGAGTCCGAGTATCCTGATAGGTCAAAAGTTGAGGTCCTAGGATACCAAATACCTACATTTAGGGTGCCCTTAATGTATCTAAGTACTCTTTTTAGGGCTGCTAAGTGCGTTTCCTTAGCACAGGTTTGGTATCTAGCACACATTCCTACAGCAAAAAGGATATCGGGTCTGCTAGCTGTAAGGTAAAGTAGACTACCAATCATACTTCTATAAAGTTTAAGGTCTACTTGTTTACCGTCAAGGTCACTATCTATTTTTACATTTGTGGCCATAGGGGTACTTATGCTTTTAGAGTTATCCATTTTGAATTTTTTTTATTAACTCCTTAGCATATTTGGATTGATGGACATAATTTCCATCCATAGTTTCCTTGATTTGTAACCCTAGAAAGAAGTTGAGCTCACCAACTAAGCTCATTTCGAATTTATTTTCCATTATTTTAACAAATTCTTTTAAGAAATTGGAGTTGGTGGACCCAAAGATTATGTCATCGACGTAGATTTGGGCAATAAAGATTTCTTTTTCTAATGTCTTAATAAATAGAGTTGAGTCAATTTGTCCCTATTTAAATTCTTTAGAAATTAGGTAGGTTGATAAGCATTCATACTAGGCCCTAGGTGCTTGTTTTAGTCCATATAGTGCCTTAGTGAGTTTGTAAACATGGTTAGGTTTTTCTAAGTCCTCGAAACCGGGGGGTTGTCCTACATAGACTTCTTCTCTAATAAATCCATTTAGAAAAGCTGACTTTACATCCATTTGGTAGAGTTTAAATCCTTTATGGGATGCAAAGGCTAACAACATTCTAATGGACTCAAGTCTAGCTACTGGGGCATAGGTTTCGTCATAGTCTAACCCTTCGACTTGACTAAATCCTTTCGCTACTAAGTGGGCTTTATTTCTAACTATTTCTCCTTGATCATTTAGCTTATTCCTAAAAACCCACTTAGTGTCAATAATTGATTTGCCCTCAGGTTTAGGCACTAGTTCCCAGACTTGGTTCCTCTCAAATTGGGCTAACTCTTCTTGCATCACTATGATCCAATCAGGATCAGGTAAGGCTTCCTCTATAGTCTTAGGTTCAATTTTTGAAATCAGTGCAATCTGACTAAGATTTCTATAGGAGGACCTAGTTCTGACTCCTAAGGTTGGATCACCCACAATTTGATCAGTTGGGTGACTTAGTCTGGGTTTCTTAGTTCTTCTAGAACTTGGTTCAGCCTCAGGTCCGGCTGGTCGGTTCGGTTCAGTGTTTTGTTTAACTACTTGGGTTTGTTCAATTATTGGTTCACTTGACTCAATAGTTGGTTTAATAGTTAGTTCATCTATGGGTTCAATTAGTGGTTCAATAAGTTGTTCATTATCTTCGTGATTAATATTTGGTAGATCTAGGTCATTAGATTTTGACTTAATTTCTTCATCAAATATTAGATTTGTTGTTTCTTCAATTTTGTTGGTTTGTCTGTTGAAGACCCTATAGGCCCTACTCGTTGTTGAGTATCCTAAGAAGATCCCTGGAGTTGACTTAGATTGGAATTTACCTAGGTAGTCCCTGGTGTTTAGGATATGGACTTTGCATCCAAAGACTCTTAGGTAGTGTAGGTTTGGAAGTCTATGGTAGTATAATTCATAAGGTGTTTTATTATGTCGTTTGTTGATTAGGTCCCTATTTTGGATGTAGCATACCATGCTAATTGCTTCTGCCCAAAATTGGTTAGCTAGATTGAATTCATTGAGCATAGCCCTAGCGGCTTCCTGTAGGGTTCTATTTTTTCGTTCTACTATCCCATTTTGCTGGGGGGTTCTAGGACACGAAAATTCATGCATATATCCGTTTATCTTACACAACTCCTCGAATCGTTGATTTTCGAATTCTCCCCCGTGATCACTCCTAAGTCTTTTGATTTTGGTATCGTTTTGATTTTCAATTAACTTGCAAAAATTACTAAATAGGTTTAGGGTTTCATCTTTGGTCTTTAGGAACCTAACCCAAGTAAACCTAGAGTAATCATCTATAATTACTAAGCAGTACCAGTTTCCGCTTAGTGACTTGGCTCCATGTGAATCAAATAGGTCAAGGTGCAGGAGCTCAAGTGTGGTTTGAGTTAGGTCTGATTGAATTTGTTTGTGATTAGACCTGGTTTGTTTACCTTGGTTGCATGATTCACATATTAAGTTCTCATGGTTCTTAATTTTAGGTATTCCTTTAATTAGGCCAAGTTGGGTGATTTTTGAAATTAATCTTAGATTAGTGTGACCTAATCTCCTATGCCAGAGGTTTGATTCTTCTAACTGAGTTAACATGCATTTAGGTATTAAGGGTAGGTTTATAGTGTAAACATTATTTTTCCTAGTGCCCTTAAGCATGATTTCTGAGTCTTGCAAGTTTCTAATCAGGCAGTTAGAGTTGGTAAAGGTAACTACATAGCCAGTATCACACAGTTGACTTATACTAAGCAAGTTAAATTTGAAGTCTTCAACCAACAGTACCTTTTTAATAACGAAATCAGATTTGAGTTCAATGTTACCTGACCCAATGACTTTGAGTGTAGCATTGTTGCCAAATGCTACTGAGCCTAGGTTCTTGAACTTGAGTTTGGTGAATTTCAATTTGTCCCCAGTCATGTGTCTGGAGCACCCGCTATCCAACATCCATTGGTCCAAATCTTTATGTTCCTACACATAAAGAGTTTGTTGATTTGGATCCAATTAGAATCAGGGATAGCCTAAATTGATTTTCACAACCTAGTCTGTCTCACCCAATCTAGAGTTATCAATCACGTTAACCTTATGGGTTTTTGTGGGACAGGTTTTAGTAGAAAGATTATTTTGAAAAGACCTGATTAATTTTGAAAAGTTAACTTAATTTTGAAAATAATTGTTTTGAATTTATTTTGAAAAAGAGTGTTGAATCTACGATTAACTGAAACTTTGTGTTAGATTCGAATTTGACAAAGAATAAATTAAATTTGAATTTCAAAAATTGGCTTCCAGGTCTTGGCGAGGCACAAGGCCTTCTTTGGTCGTAGCCTTATTGGATCATCAACCCTTTCCTTGACAAAGCCTTTTAATGAAATTTCATTTTCAAAATTATTTTTTGATAAATTCTGGTCTAACTAGTTTGGGTCTTGGATCGGTAGCTTCGGCTAGTTTCACCAGTCTAAAGAGACCAAGTAGTGTATACTTGACCTTATTAGAAAAGGCTTCCCTAACGTACTATCATCTCACCGCCACCCAATACTATGTTGTTCAAATTTCAGTTAATTGGTTTAGTCCTTAGTCTAACCAGTCCTAGGTCTAAGCATGGTAAATTGCAGAAAATAAATAGACAAACAATCATGCAATTTTAAAGCAGGAAAAGAAATTCATTTAACTATAAAAATAGTTTTTAAGTTGGCTCCCCCTGGACTAAAGCCACGATAATGGTTCGGCAAGATGTGAATCTTGTCCTTGGGGATCCAATATTGATTTGATCCAGTTTGGTTGTTCAGGCATAGTTTGGGTACCCATGCCTGAATTTTAGGTCTAGACTGATTCAGTACAGCATAGTATGACCTTTGTCTAGACTTGGTTCGATAGCCTAACCCGGATCGATTTAGAACCGACTTCTGTTTTCCAAGGATCATGTCAAGACCCTTGGAACCAGAAGTGAATCGTTCTAAGGCTGCTCTAAGGTCCTTGACTTGAGTTTTCAAGGAGGAGTTCTCTTTCTCAAGTTTTTCAACTTGAGTAGAGGTTCCTTCTTGAACCTTCTCAGTTAAGGATCTAGAGTCAACTCCCTCTTTCAGGAGTTTTACTTCCTGTCGGAGGGACTCGACTCGAATTTTGGCTTTCGCCAAGTCGCGAGAAAGGTAAGCAATTAATTCAGATAATTGAATTCTTGAAAACCCACTTACAGTGATTTCGCCATCCTCTGAAAATGTGAGCTTTCCGTCGTCCGGCTCCGATTCTGATTCGGTCTCGATTTCTTCTGAAGCAGTCAGAGCGAGCAGGTTCGATTGTGGGGCTTCTTCTTCTCCTTCGGATGAAGACTCGTCCCATGTTGCTTGAAGAGTCTTCTTCCTTCTTGTCTTCTTGGCCTCTTTTAGATTAGGACATTCCGATTTGAAATGTCCCTTCTTGTTGCATTCGAAGCAGATCACACTTGATTTGTTCTTGGATGGTTCAGCCGGATCCTCCTTCTTTCGGCTGGCTTTTCTTCTGTTGGATTGATTCTTCCATTCCTTGTAGTAGTCCTGGGCAAGCCGGACCAGATTGGGTCGATCTCCTTTGTTGTCTTCTGAGTCTGAGTCTAAGTCAAACTTGGGTGCAGGTTGAGGCTTCTTCTTGGTCATCTTTCCAGTTTTACCTGCAACAAAAGCAATGTCTTTTTCGGCCAGGGTGCAGTTAGTCTGCTCATGTAATTCAAGTTCAGAAAATAACTCATCTAATTTGATTTTAGAAAGATCCCTTGAAACTTTGTATGCATCTACCATAGATGCCCACAAAGTGTTTCTCGGGAAAGCGTTAAGAGTATACCTGATCAGGTCATGGTTCTCTACCTTGTGACCAATTGTGTGTAGACCGTTCATCAACTCCTGAATTCTGGCATGGAGCTGGGCTGCAGATTCACTGTCGTTCATCTTGATTGTGTATAGCTTGTTTAGCAGAAGGTCCCTTTTGCTGACTCGGGTGTCTGAGGTTCCTTCGTGCAGCTCAATTAACTTAGCCCAGAGTTCCTTTGCACTGTTGAATGGTCCTACCCGGTTCAGCTCTTCTTTGGTTAGGCTGCATTGAAGTGTTTGAGTCGCTTTAGCATCGGCCTCGATCTTCCTTTTCAGTGCAGTATCCCATTCGGTGTAAGATTGTGGTACTCCTTCAGCGTTCTTTGGGATTTCCAGTCCAGATTGGATAATTATCCACATGTCCACCTGAGTTTTCAGGTGGACTTCCATCCGACTCTTCCAGTAGGAGAAGTCCTCCCCACTGAAGAGTGGTGGTCTGGCTGTACTGAACCCTTCTTGCATGGCCATTTAGTTGTCCTGAAGTAAAATTTACAGAAAAAAATGTCCCAAGACTTGGTCTTGGATTAGCAGTGCGGGAAGAAGATATATAAAAAAAATTATCGAGTGGTGTTGCACCAACCTCGATTAACGATAAAAATTCGATCGAAAAAAAAATTAAAAGTTTCGAAGAAAAATTCGAAAAACTCCCAAATTGGTGGTTGCACCAAATTTGAGCTTCCCCTCTCTGATACCACTTATTGGATCGAGAAAACACGATAGAGGGGGGGTGAATATCGTGAAAGCGATCCGGATTAGAAAAGAGGATGCGCAGCGGAAATTTAAATCAAACACATGGAACACAAGCGTTTTTACTTGGTTCGGAGTCACGGTCGGCTCCTACTCCAAGGCCCACAGTCCTTGACCGTTTACTGCGGGCAATTCTATAATGGCGCAAAGATTTACAAAGATTTGTACAATAGTAGTGCAGTAAAAAGGACAAGTATACTCTTCGTTACCGACGCCCGGTGTGGATCGTACTTCGGAGCAGAGGGTCATCGTCGGCGCTAGAATCTCGAGTTCAAAGGTTTCCAGAGCAGAGCGCTTGAGCGAAGAGCATAAAGGCATTGGAAAAATTGATTGTTGAAGCCTTAGGGGTCGAGCCCCTTTTATAGTACTCCTGGGGGCGCCCTGGAAGCTGGGGGCGCCTGACACGTGCCTTCGGATCCGTGAAACCTCATCCGAAGCTCGGTCAGCGCTTATCCCTCCAGAATCGGCCTCGGAGCTGACGGGGGCGCCCGGGACACTGGGGGTGCCCTGGTTGACGTGGTCTGCTGGCTTCGTGGCTGTTTTTGCTTTGATTTAGTTTTGGCTTTGACTCAGGGCGCCCGGAACCTCCAGGGTGCCCTGCTTACTGCAGTTTCGAAGCAACTCTGATTTGCTTGTTTTGCCTTAACCTTGGGGGCGCCCGGGACCTTCAGTGCGCCCTGCCCAGCTACCTGCCCCTCTCCTTTGGGGCGTTCTTGTTGGTGACGAGATGGCTAGAGAGGGGGGTGAATATAGCCAATCACTTTTTCTTCGAGAAGTTAGTAAGTTTCTGCACTCGAAGTTGTTAGTAGCACAGCGGAAGTATGGAAGACAGAATGTGCAGGAACTAAAACAAAAAACTATCTACCAAGATTAGCAAGATCGCTAACAAGGAGATTTTACAAGGTTCGGGGATAACTTGCCCCTACTCCTTGGCGTGCCCTTAAGGTGGGTGATCCCTTGATCGTCGGCAGATCAAGCCCTGGTTAACACCGGATAAACCAGCAACCTCCTTCTCGGTGGAGAAACCTCTCCACAGTGTGTTTCAAACAAGGATATAGTTTAAGCACAAAGAAACAACAAGAAGGATCTTACTCAAACACTTAGCAAGGACAAAAACACAGCCAGCTTCCCTGAGCTCCACGCAGTGGCGATCTCACGCAAGAACCCTTCTTCGTGTCTTCCCACTGTCGGACTCCAAGCTTCTTGTTTTCTCCTTCAAGCGCTCAAGTAATGGATGATTGCTTTTCGATCGCTTGCTCAGAATGATGGAAGCTTCAAGAACACAGCAAGCTTGATGTGGAGAACTCAAGGCACAGGAACTCAAGAACACAAGTTGTAAGCTTTCGAATTCTTCTCTGCTTCCACCAAGCTATCTCCCGTTCCTTTTTGTTTCTCCACCAAGCATCAAGTGACCTCATCTCCAGCAGCCTCCAGCTGCCTCACTGCCAACACCAGCTACACTGAACCCTTACTGAACTTCCTGAGCTCCCTCAGCCAAGCTTCAGTCAGCGGCTTCAGTCCTGCAGCTCCAGCCGTTGCAACCTGAGATGAGAAATGGACAAACCTGCTCTAAGGAAAGCCTCCATTGACTTCTCCTTGAGTGTTTGAATCCTCCCCTGTCACCTGCAGCTTAATCAGACTGTTAGAGCAGTATATCACACAGTAAATCAAGTATCAAAGGCAAACATCAGCGAATCGGATACGGTCAGACGCGATCAGAGCGTCTGACAGTGCAATTTGAATTAAAGTGATCGGTCACCCGACCGATCAGAGCGACTCCTGATCGGTCACCAGACCGATCAGGATAGGTCCAGACCGATCAGGCTCCGTCCTGATCGGTCCACAACGCTCAATCAGAAATCGTGATTTCTTTGTGACTTCTCCTGGATCGATCACCGGACCGATCCCAGGTTGTGGATCGATCACCCAAACGATCCACCCCTTTCTTGGGCGATTTCTGAGCTTCGCAGTCCAGACCTCCTGATCGGTCATCAGACCGATCAGGCATCCTCCTGATCGGTCACCAGACCGATCAGATCATGACCAGACCGATCAGGCTAGAGCCTGATCGATCATAGTGAGGAACCTGCGATGCTGGATCGTTCTCCGGAACGATCTGCATAGTGACCCTGATCGGTCTTCAGACCGATCAGGTTTAGATCAACAAGAGAACTCAACCTCAACTGTTCGCTCCCTGATCGCTCACCCAACCGATCAGGAGCCAAGCAGTAGGTGAAACACACACTCCCTGATCGGTCACCGGATCGATCAGGAGCAGTACAGTAGGTTCCCAACCTCACTGTATGCTCCCTGATCGGTCACCAGACCGATCAGTTGTTGCTAGATCGGTCACCAGACCGATCCACAACAGGGCAGCGTGCCAGCTTCCCTGACCGATCACCAGACCGATCCAGGGACGTAAACTTAGCCCTCCAAGCTAAGTTCTCTTCCACCTTAGCCCTCCAAGCCAAGGATTTTTCACCTAACCCTCCAAGTTGGGAATTTGCACCTAACCCTCCAAGTTAGGACTTTTCACCTAGCCCTCCAAGCTAGGACTTTTCACCTAGCCCTCCAAGCTAGGACTTTTCACCCAACTCTTCCGGATTAGGACTTTCCAAACCTAGCCCTCCAAGCTAGGACCTGACCCTCCAAGCCAGGACTTTTTCACCTAATTCTCCAGGATGGAAATTTGCACCTAACCCTCCAAGTTAGGACTTTTCACCTAGCCCTCCAAGCTAGGACTTTTCACTAGCCCTCCAAGCTAGGACTTTTCACCCAACCTTTCCGAATTAGGACTTTTCCAACACCTAGCCCTCCAAGCTAGGACTTTAAAATACCTAACCCTCCAGGTTAGGATTTTCCAGCACCTAGCCCTCTAGACTAGGATTTTCAACACCTAACCCTCCAGGTTAGGATTTTCCAACACCTAGCCCTCTAGACTAGGATTTTCCATACCATGCCTGATCCCCGATCAGGACTTAATCATAATCAATAATCATCCACCTAAACTTAAATCGGTGTCAACACCAAAACACCAAAACAACAATCAGGGCCAGACTGCATCAACAGTTCTGAGCTGCAGAAACACATTCCTTCGGTCCTGCATACAAGGTTATTTCCAAAACAACAAAGCAAGAGTATTAGATGAATTTTTTACAGCCGTAGCTGTCTTGGTTCTGACTTTGGGTCTCCCAAATGGAACCCTAGGTCGAACCGACGCCTACTGTTCCCTCGACGGGGAACGCGTCCTCACCTACTCCTCTCAGGAGAGTTTTCCTCCGGTTGGACTTTTGCCCGATGCGCCTGACCAGGTCTTCGTGCCCACCTTATAAGCAGGTCTTCGGTGCCCAGCTCCTTGCCAGGGCTTCGTGCCCAGTCCTCGACCAGGACTTCGTGCCTACCTTCTGAGCAGGTCTTCGGTACCCAGCTCCTTGCCAGGGCTTCATGCCCAGTCCTTGACCAGGACTTCGTGCCTAGTGTGCCTAGGGCTTCTTTCCTGCACACTTAGTAACTACATTAGATAACAATAACCCCTTAACTCTTGAACCTTTTGCCATTATCAAAACCCAGGTTTGACTTAGGTGCTACCTGCACCAACAATCTCCCCCTTTATGATTTATGGCAACCCGGTTCAATAAGTTAAGTTAATCAACAGATAAGTGGGTAAACTACTTAAATTTAATTCCCTCCCCTGGAAGAAATCTCCCCCTGAGTTTTTCAAAAGTTCGTGGAGCTTAAAAAAAAATCTAAGTCTAAAAGTTAAAAACACTTTTCAGTTTTGTAAATACTTAAAAATTTTAAGAAAATGTTTTAAGTTAGGAACCATTTTTCAAAATATTTTGAGTTGGACAATTTTCAAGAGAATTTTGAATTTTATACTTAGAAAATTTTTGACCAACCAAAGATTTTTGAGTATTTTGGAATAAATTTTTGAAAGCAAGTAAAGTTTGATTTTCAAAAATGAACTTAGAAAGTTAAAGAACTTTAGAAATCAGGTAAAGTTAAAAAAAAATGAACTAAGTAAAGTTTGATTTTCAAAAATGAACTTAGAAAGTTAAAGAACTTTTTGAAAGACAGGAGATAAAAGACTGACTTAATTTTGGAGAAAAAATTCAAAAAAAATTAGAATTTTATAGCCTTTTCTCTCCTTTCCAATCTCTCCCCCTTTGCCATATATCAAAAAAAAATATAGCAACAGAAATTGCATTGAAATTAAGTAAACAGGGTCAAATGCTATACTAAACCAATTCCAAATTTTGAACTGAACTAAATCAATTTGAATTTTCTCTTTCGGGTCCTATCTAACCCAATTAGCTACTTACTGACTGTTATAAACAGTAGCTTTCGCTAGGGTTAGTCAAGTTAAGTGTTCTGTTCAAGTTAGATTTTCTAAGCTTGACACTTAACCTGATTACCGTTTAATTTGTATTTAGTGCCCCAATTACTGTAGATGCATTGACTTAAAGCATCTTGAATTAAGGCAAAGACCTAAGCATCTCAACCCATTCTAGGTGATCAATCTAAAGTACCCTGAGGTGCTTGTGAGATGCTGACTTCTAGATCTATTGGTGCATGCAGTTCTAGGGTTAGAACCTAGGCTAAGTCTATTTACGGAAAAGCTCTAGTTTTGAAGGGGTAATAATTTTTTCTTTAAAAACTAAGTCGAAAAATTATTTTAAAATGCATAAAGAAAAATTATTTTTTAAAATTAAGCAAGAGCTGATTTTAAAATCACGTAATAAAGGTATTTGAAAAAAAAAACAGGAGTAGAGTACAGTCAAGTAAATATCATGAATGACCAGTTAGAAAATGTAGTTAATGCTAAAATATCAGAAATTAACTTAGTAATCCTTAATGTCAATTCGATAATTTCTAATGTAAATTCTGTAATCAAATCTGCAAATTCAAATTCTGTAATTAAATCTGCAAACTCAAATTCTGTAATTAAATCTGCAAATTCAAATTCTGTTATTAAATCTGCAAATTTAAATTCTGTAATTAAATTTGCAAATTTAAATTCAGTAATTAAATCTGCAAATTCAAATTCTGTAATTAAATCTTCAAATTCAAATTCTATAATTAATTCTGAAATTTCAGATATTCCAGAAATTAATTTTGAAATTCTTAAGGATAATTCAAAAATTAATTTTGTAATTCTTAAGGATAATCAAGAAATTAATTTAGACATTCTTAAAGATAATCCAGAAATTAATTTTGAAATTCTTAAGGATAATCCAGAAATTAATTTTGAAAATTTGGATAATCCAGAAATTAATTTTGATAATCTTAAGGATAATCCTAAACTTATTTTTGAAATCCTTGAGATTAATCCTGAAAATATTGAGGATATTTCTAAGGATATTCTTGAGGCTATTAAAGATAATGCTGAGGATAACTTTGAGGATATTGAAAATAAAATTCTTTTAGATGATAATTTAATTATAGATAATGTTGAAGATTATTACAAAACATTAACTAGTGGCCCAAATTACTCCACCTATCTTGAGGATATTGAAGGATGTAATTTTGATGATGAGGAGGAAAAGGAATTATCTGAGATCAAGGCTATGGTTAATAAAAATCACAAAGATTCAAATAAATCAGAATTATTAGAAAAACATGAAAAGATAAATAAAGAAGAAATAGTAAAGGAATGTTTTTGAAATAATGAAAATGACGAAGCTAAACCCACAATTATTATCTAACCCAAAGATGTTGAAATTTAAATCTAATTAAATCTTAACAATTTTTACCTTATTCCAATCTTAAATAATCCTTAATCTTTAATTAATCTAAATTCAATTAATCTTTAATTAATAAAAATTCAATTAATCTTTAATTAATTCAATTAATCTTTAATTAATTCAAATTCAATTAATTTTTAATTAATTCAATTAATCTTTAATTAATTCAAATTCAATTAATCTTTAATGAATTCAACTTTAATTAATTCCTAATTAATTCAATTATCCCTTAATTTAATAACTTCGATTAATTCAACCTCAATTATTTCTTAATTTCAATTAACTCTTAATTAATTCAACTTCAATTGACTTTAAGTAATTCTTAATTAATTCAACTTTAACTAATTCTGAATTTAGATCCAATTAATTCTTAAGTAACTTAAACCCGAATTAAATAAAATCTTACCCAAACCGTAAAAATTAATTTAATAATGTTAAATATGTCAAAGTGGGTTGGCATATTCGCAGGTTCACACGACATGTATCAAATCGGGAATTTGATACATTATTAGAAACGTAAGTACAATAATTTAACTTGTTTGACTCATGCATAACTGTCATGAGATGCATATGCAATTTTCTTAAAATATATGTCATGTCATTCATGTTTAATTTTATGCATGACTTAGAACGGTTATAGGAAAATGAATAGTTGAAACTTGAACAACCTAGTATTAGGTGGAGGTGAAATGATAGTACATTAGGAAAGCCGTTTGGTGGAACTAGCCGAAGCTACCGATCCAAGACCTAAACTAGTTAGAGCAAAATTTTTCAAGAAGTAACTTGAAAATGAATTTTTAGTAAAAGGCTTTGTCAAGGAAAGGGTTGTTGCTCCAATAAGGCTACGACCAATGAAGGCCTCTGTGCCTCGCCAAGTCCTGGAAGCCGATTATCGAAAATCAAATTCATTTTACTATTTGATAAATTTGAATCTAACACAAGATTCAATTAAATCTTAGATTTAACAATGAATTAAGAAAAATGATTCAAATATCTCACAATGCACCCATAAGGCAACCATGCTTGCTGTATTGAGACATCTAGAATGGGTGAGATGTTAACGACTAATAAATTGAAAACTATTTTTCAAAATTGTTAGAATAGTTTTCTAAAAATATATTTTCAAAATAGTGCTTCAACATAATAATGTTTTTATGAATTTCATGATTGTCTGATTGCTTATACATATGATAGATTTTCAAAAATTATATTCTTTTGAAAAATTGTTTGACCTACACAATTAGACACAAGCCTCTTAGGTCAACACTATAGCCCCCTAAGGTACTTAGATAGAGTCAAACGGTGTTGGGGGAGTGTGTTTTAAAATGTCTTTTGAAGACTTAGAGGAAGAGTACTTGTGGTCAACAAGCTTCCTAGGAAGTTTAGGGGGAGGTCAAATTAAAAGAATTATCTAGTAACCTAATACTATGTTTTCACGAACTGCATTATTATGATTTGTTGAAAACATAATTTTTCTATTACAGAAGCCTAGTGTGCCTAGGGCTTCTTTCCTGCACACTTAGTAACTACATTAGATAACAATAACCTCTTAACTCTTGAACCCTTTGCCATTATCAAAACCCAGGTTTGACTTAGGTGCTACCTGCACCAACATCTTCTTGCTCACCCAAACAGCCCGAACTTCTTCCCTTTCCTCAACCTTGCGGCGCCGCCGCAAGTTCTCTTGCGCCGCCTCCCACCAGCCGCCGGCCGCTCCTCCACCACCGCTGAGCACCACAAAAGGAAGAGAAGAGCCCTTCCTTGTCACTGTGAGTCCCAGCCGAGAGTTGGTGGAGAAGGGAAGAAGAACCGAGGAGGAGAAGACCTCTTCTCTATACGCCAGCCGAAACCTAGGAGAGGGAAGAGAGAGGAGAGGAGAGAAAAGTCTAGGGTGCATGTCAACTCTTAGATTAAGCCTTGGTTTCATGATCTCATAGGGTATTTATAGGGCTAAGGTAGGGACCAAGAGGAGGAGTTGGATCTTGGCCCACTAATGGATCTAAAACCAATCCATTAATTAAGATTCATTCCACTAAAGGATCTTAATTGAACTTCCTCACTAACCCCCATATTTTCATATGGGCTCCACCTATTATGAGTCATCCATCCACCCGTGTTTAAGATATCGAATGTCCGTCGATTAATTTAAATTACTGACAATTTTAATTAATCGACATCTGTCTCCTTGACTAGTACCACTCAACCTTATCATCATGTCGGATCAAATCCACCTGCAGGGTTTAACATGACGAACCATTTGAGCTCATCAAGGGGGTATCATCATCCTGACTCACTAGGACATGAATTCTGTCAATAATCAACAGCACACCATATAATTAATATTATTTCCCAACTTATCGGGTCTATCGATTTAACAGAATAAATCTCACCCATTGATAAATCAAAGAAATAATAATTAACTATATGTGTCTGTTATTATATCGGGATTTAGGGATTGTACTCCATAATAAATCTGAGGTCTAATCCAATTATCAAGTCAGTACAAATTGGATGACCTCTAGTTTTGGTCCTGCTCAATGCACACAAAGCACACAAAGCACATTAGTGTAATTCTATGGTCAAGACCAACCACACCTAATTACACTACAACCATCCCGATGGTTTGTCCAATTCCATCTCGGCTGTGAGCCTCTATTTATACTAGGCAAGGAACTGATAACATGATCTTCCGTGTGTCACCACACACCATGCTATCTACAATGCAAAGTAAAAGACTTTTATGCATATACTAATATAAATAGGCATCTAGTGTTGTTGTGATTCTTTTTTCAAAAATGCAGATGATCATATATAAAAGGAAGCAAGTCTTTTAGTATACATATCTAACAAGAGGGAAGGATGATGGGGCCACCAGAGCGTAGACTTTTCCGTCTGAGGCCCGAGACTTCCGGAATCCGCCTTTTCTGCCGATCAGCGAATCGGATTGTTGAGGGGGTAGTAGGAGGCAAAGACTCCTCGCTAACCTCCTCCGAATGGACAGCAGCCGGGGGCGAGTCACCCTCTGAAGGGATGTCTGCCCGAGGGTCAACTGATGGACCGGAAGTCCCTTGGTTCACAAATGGCGAGGGCGCGGTAGTAGCCTCTGCCCTTCTTGACGAAGCAGGCCCACGGGACAATTCAGCGGTCCCCTCCGATGATTCAGTGGGCACAGAAGGTGCATCAGGAGCGGAAGGAAGAGGAGTCAGTGCCTCCGTGTTGGCCTCCTCCCACTTGATAAGTCGGTGCATCGCCCGGGGGAACATGACTTCCTCTGCAATAGCCAGACAAGGAAACATCAGTTAGAACTAACGGGCATTGAGGGAAAAGATGAACATGCCGAGGCTGGGGCTGATCCGGGTCACTTTGGGGCTAAGGCCCGCTCGGTACATGAGCTCCTCACTCTACACCAGTCCAGGTCCACTGAACTCCATGCCGAAGAGTACGTTCCTAGCATGCTGGTACGCGAGACTCTGGTGAAACTCCCCTAGAGAGGGAGGAGTTAGTAAAACCTCTGTCCAGCGAAGAGGACTGAAGGGTCGCGCAGGAAGTTGGATGAAGAAGAACCTCTCCTTCCACCCTTTGTGCAAAGAAGGGAACCCTCCTAAGAACCTATGGCCCGAATGCACCGAAAAGCTAAAAACCCCTCGTGATCTGATCGGAACGAAGAAGGAATGAAAGATACGAGGAGTTAGGGGGAGAGGGGAGGTCGAAGAGCTTGAAGATAATATATGCCCCCCCCCATCTGGGCAAAGGCATTGGGAGTCATCTGATGGAGGGGGATATCGAAATAGGAGGTCACGTTCATGAAGAAAGGAGGAATGGGGAAGCGGAGCCCTGACTCTACTTGACCCAAGAAGAAGGTAGAAAAGCCTACGGGAGGCTCCACTGGCATCTGGTCTACCTTAGGGATCACCATCGCCATCTCAGTCGGGATGTCATAGGCCTCAATAACCGCCTGCAGAACCTCTAGCTTCACTCTCGAAGAGGCGGACTCGTACCACTCCACCCAATAACCTTCCATGGCCCCTAAGGGAAAAGACGAGAAGGAGGTAAATGACTTACGTTAAAAGGAGTCCTTAGAGAAGAAGATGAAGACGAGGTGCACCCAGCTATGAAGCCAGAAGTTGGCTGAACATCTTCGTCTTCCCTTCTTATACAGAGGAAGCCGCATGCATGAATGCAATAGGGGCAAGGTACGTGGAAAGCAAGAAACCGCCACATCAAGGCAACACCAGAGAACAGTCGTCTGACGTGAGCCAGCTACAACGGCGCATGTCAGTAAGAGGTCGTGAAGAGAGCCGTTGAAGCACGTGGCGATGGGACATTCGCGAAAAGACCTTGTCGCCATCAAAGAGCGTCATGCGCCTTTATAACAGATGGACAGGTATCATTGCGGTACCTCGAAAGTCATAGAAGCTTTTGGGAAGGACAAAACTAAAAAGGGATTTCCTCGGGATCCGGGGCAACTCCTACAATCATAGGACCCAGTATAACTACCAAAGGAGCAGTAACGGGTGCAAGGACCCACTGGGACACAGCTTCTTCATCGCCACACTAGTCCGATCAGTCAGCAACGCTTCCTTCGATCAGACTTGAAGGGAGGGACTTGTGATGGGGTTGAATAGTCCTTGGCAGAACACGTGGGCTGAAGAAGCTGGGTGGCAAGATGTGGTGAGTCCGAGCGACTCCCCTGTCAGAGCTCCCGGGACCCTCTCGAGAAGAGGAGCCTCCAGGGCCCCCGCGGTAAACACGCCCTGAAAATCAGATCAGAAAACCCCTCCCGGGATCACCCTGGGAAGTGGGGTCCCGAGACCACCTCGAGGAAGCGGAGCACCCGCGACCTCCCGGGCCAGAAGACCCCGAGATCACCTCGGGGAAGCGGAGCCCAAGCAGCATTCGACCTCAAGTAACAGCCCCCCCCCTTTTTTCTCAGATCTATGGATAAGCATCCCCACTATCGCGGAGTTATCATGACCCTTAAATGTCGCAACGGGTCACACTTAATGACGGTGTAGACCATTTCAAAGACTATCCTATAACCGACGAAGGGGGGCGTGGCATAGATCATGGGGACGCACCAAGGCAGTCGTCGCAGGTATAAAAGGTATTCCAACCCCTCCGGTAACGGGGTTACGCATTTTTTACTATACACATATTGTCTTGCCTTCTCTCCATCTTCTCCATCAAGGCACTGACTTAAGCGTCGGAGTGGCTCCGCCGGACAACCTCCAGCGTGTTCCCCTAGCGCTCGTGTTATTTTCGCAGGGTGCGAAGTTCCTTCCCTAACGTCAGCATCCACGTGGGTTGAACCCTAGTGACTGGTTGTCGACGTTGATTCCTTCTAAAACAACATTAATTACCAAAACTATTATATATATCGTCTAATTTGAAATAAAACAATTTTATACAAGAATAGGAGGTCTTTGAGGCTAATGAGTGCGTGGTGGAATTTGAAAGCTACCAAACCAAAAAACCCAAACTATTTGATAATTAGAGAGAACAATTTTGATTTGATCTAATCAGAAACAAACGGAGTCAGGCAATCCTAATCATGCATTCATTAAAATATAATTCATGACATTCAATCAAACATCAAAATTATGTGGTCATCCATATAATTAAAATATCATAATGTTTTCCATGTGGTCTGATACCAGTTGTTGATTTTAAATGTTCGATGCGCAACGGAAGGAGTGAAAAATTAAATTAAACAACTTTTAAAAATATTTTCACAACGAAACAATTTTGTTTAGATCGAATAAATAATCTAGTTTAATTATAAGAATTATTCAAACTCTCTTATAATTAAACATGCAAACATTACAGTATTACAATTCTACAAAAGAGATTAAAAACATTATCAAAAACCTTTTGATCTTGAGTTCGTGTTTGAGATTCATAGGTCATTGGAATTCTTTCGATACCACTATCATCCTCTCCAATACTTCAAATCAACCGATGAACCAAAGTGTGGGATAACTCTTTTCACATAAAATTAATTATCAAATTTTTTTTCAAAAAATTCTCGCTATGAGAGAGAGAGAGAGAGAAAGAGAGGGAGAGAACATTCTCATAGAGTGGGAAAGAATTTTTTCATCCAAAATCTCTTTCTGATTTTAGATTAATTTTTATTCCAAATAAAAATAATTTTTAAATATTTGATTTGCAGAATAATAACAATTGTCAAATATTTGATTTCTAAATATTTTATTTTCAGAATAATATCAATTCTTCTGTCTTTTATATTTTATTTGTAATTAAATTACAAATAGAATATTCCCTCTTGCTTAAATAATAAACAATTGTATTATTTAATATATTTTGTAAGAATAAATAATTAATCAAATTAATTATTTAAGAATATCCATCATTATTACACAAAGATAATTCGGGGACATGGACCCATAATTTCAAGCTCCAATAAATTTAGATAAAATTAATTAAATCTCATTAGTCAATTATCTAATTTATTAACTCCAAGATTATTTCACTAAAAATCCGGAATTGAACTCCTAAAAATTATGGAATGTGTTTACTCAAAAGATTTGATAAGTCCATTGATATAATCATTACATGTCGATCAACCCTCCGTTCATGGTTCACAAATAGAGCTGGTGGTCCTCATGGGATGGACTGATGGTTAGTGCGTGGGTGTTGCCACCAAGAAGTCTGGGATCAAATCCTGGCAAAACCGTATGCCACCCTCCCCACGCACTAGCCACGGTATCTGGGCTAGTAGCCCCCATGATTTACCTTCTCCGTGTTGGCCCTGGGACGGGTTGGCGGGGGCGCCGGGGCGAGCGATTCGCCTTTTGCCACCAAATAGAGCTGGGTGTGATTACTATTTTACCCCTCTATTTGTATCTTAAAACCTTAAGTACCATTGATTCACTAGTGGACAGTTAATTCATAATCTAATTATGAATTAGAGTGCTCAAACTGTTCAGTGATAGAATCAACACTCAAGAGAATCATTTTAGCATCCTTTCAAAAGTTACAGATTCCGTATTTATAAATCATATTCCCAACTAAATGTAAAATTGATTCTCCAAAATGTAAGTGTTATACCTATTATTAAAATAGGTTTTAACAAACAAATCGAGAGACCCATCAATACAAATGAGTCTATGACTACTAAGGATTGAGATTGATTTACATATGATCACTTTAGCGATGTTGATTCAAGTCTTTGTAACGATTCTTTAAACAAAAACTATAAAATTATATCTGGGGATTGAGATTGATTTACATATGATCACTTTAGCGATGTTGATTCAAGTCTTTGTAACGGTACTTTAAATAAAAACTATAAAATTATATCTGGTCCTTGTCCTTATCATATTATAAAAAGTGTTGTTGCTTAGTGTCACTACACAACTGTCTGGATAAGACTGTCATATTCACAATATCAGTAAACTACATTAATGATTACCAATTAAAGATCCATACTTTAATCAATCATGGGCATTTTAAATATATTATCTATGATTTTAATCTGCTTATATATAACAATCTTATATATTAAGATCATAGTTATAACAATATATTATGGATTTTATATAGATATTTATTTTTATGCACTTAAGCCTAAAATAATCAAACAATAAAATAAATACTTTTTTATTTAAATCAATAATTAATAATTAATATCTGTTTTATGGGCATATTCCCCACACTTTATACTTGAAATATTCCTTTTCAAACAAACAATGATATCTCCTTCCTCCTCAATTGTGCAAGAGTTTTCTCCTTCGTAATAGGACACTTATTATTATTGTGGTGTCCTTTTTGTTTACATTGAAAGCATAAAATATCATCTTTATTTTTGATTGGCACATCCATACCAACAGAGTCCTTAGTAGGACTCTTCTCCTCAACCCTTGGAGGTGCCTCTATGTTTTATCTCGATTGGTTTATCTCTCTTTCTTTGAAGATGAAATAGATGGTTCATTTTCTTCATTGTTCTTGGTTGATGAGGATGTTTCCATGGGTTATCCAGTTGGCTAAAAAATGGTAGCTTTGTTGTAACGGAGCAAGGGGTCAATTTCAGAACATGTCCTCAGAAAAAAAATCTCTCCCACCTAACCATTTGACAGTCGATCATAAATTTATCATGTGATTTACCTTTGGATTATGAGGTGTCTGAGATGTATATAATCATCTTTTAATATAATTAATTGATGATAGGGATGATTTATCGATCTCCACTTTCTCTTCAAACTTCTTCCTCTAGTGGTATATTAAGCTTCTTATTTTCTAATAAAAAAATAGCTCTAAAATATAAATGATATCATGCAAAATTAAAGTAAACCGTGATTTCTCTAGTTTTGTTGCTCCCTGGGCATTTAGTTCAATCAAGAGTCAGTCTGACTCTAAAACAATTGTAAGATCGATATGAATTTGCTAAGGAGTGAATAGCATTTGGTCGAACGTGCTTATCTGAATTGTTAGTATACAACGGAATATATATAAAGGAAAGCAAACTGTTGATTTTTTTTTAGAATTTCAAATTATATTGAAGGAGATAGTGTATGTGTTTAGTCCCACATTGCTAAACCAAGAGAGTTGGAATGCCTTATATATCAAGTCATTCCTACCATGCTTAGATGGCTTAGGGGGACCTACACGCATGCGCGGGTTGAGCCCAAACCAGGTGGTTTCAGGGGTCTGGGCCGGAAATCCATAAACCGGGCGCGACGCACGTGATTATCGCGCGCAGGGGGGGTGCAAATCCCCAGCCCGTGAGCCTCGGGCGGCCCGGTTTGGTTTTGCAAATTTCGGTTATTTTTTTTCCTTTTCTTTTAATTCTTTTTTTGAGAAATCGCGCACGGCGCGACTCCTTGGGGCATCGGCGCAAATGCGAAGAGGTAATCAGTGCCTCTTCGGATCTATAAAAGAAGGGGAAGAAGCAGAGATTTCATTCACTGCTTTCCTTCTCTCCTTCTCCCTCTGAGTGATAGGCGCCTTGCTCCTTTCGCTTTTCGCTTTCTTCGGTCGGTTTTGGGTCTTGAGGCTTCGCCTAGTGCGATCTGAGGTTGTCTCCGAGGGCAGCGTTCGTCTTGGAGTGCACCTACGAACGCCGCGTGGTTGTCGGATCTTGGGGGAGTTTTGCCGGGAGCCTTTGTACCGTAGGGCGGCAATCAATTCTCTAAAGACAGTCGGCACGTCGGCGCTTCAACCGGATAACTGTTCTCTAACTCGGCTCTTTGCTTATCAGATTCCTGCATATCTATAATTATTGTCTACTTAAGTGCCTGCTATTTTTATTACAATTTTAGTGAATTGATTGTACCTAAGTAGACATGTTAAATATTAGAATGTCGGGGTCTGATGAGGCTAGTGCCAAACCCGAGAGGTTTTCCGGGCAAAACTTCAAACGTTGGCAACAACGAATGAAATTTTGGCTTACTACGCTGGGGCTTTTCTCCGTTATAGAATCGGATCCTCCTTCACCTGATGAAGAAGAACCTGCCCGTAGTGCTTCTACTGAGAGGTTTAAACAGAGGGATTATGTCTGCCATGGGAGAATCCTGTCCGCCCTCTCAGATGCACTATTTGATGTGTACTGCTCTACAATCTCGACCAAAGAGTTATGGAAATCTTTGGATAAAAAATATAACTCCGAGGACTCTGGTTTAGAGAAGTACACCGTGGGGAAGTTCTTAAACTTCAAAATGGTTGAAGGTAGATCTGTCATTGAGCAGACCCATGAATTTTAAATTTTGATTCACGGTCTTGCCGATGGAGAAATGTCGATACCCGAGAAACTTCAAGTCTTGTCTATCATCGAAAAGTTGCTTCCGAGTTGGGAAGATTTTGGCATGACACTTAAACACAGGAGAGGTAAAATCTCTCTTGAAGATTTAATGATTACCTTAAATATCGAGGAAGAACATCGGAAGCAACATAAGGATGATGATAAAGGGATGCCTATGGATTTTGCTCCAAAGGCAAATGTGGTGGTCTCTTCTGACAAGAACAAGTTCAAAAACCAAAAAATGAAAAACAAAATGAAACCCAAACCAAAGGTTCAGAAGAAGCATTGGACTAGACCGTGCTGGGCTTGTGGACAAGTTGGACATTTTGCCAAATTCTGTCCTGAACGGAAGGACAAGAAGAAGAACCAAGGCAATGTACCCAACACCAAGGCACAGGTCAATGTTGTGACCAGCACCAGCAATGGGTTTGTTTCCTTTAACCCCGAACTAAATTTGATTTATCAACCCAATGAGTGGTTGGTTGATACGGGTGCTAATGTGCACTGTTGTGCTGATCGTTCTGCCTTCCTTACTTATCAGGTAATTGAAGGCACTTCCGTAACCATGGGGAATCATTCTGCAGCCAGAGTGTTAGGGATTGGACGAGTTGACTTGAGGTTTACCTCAGGGAAGGTCCTGTCACTGCATGAGGTGCATCATGTTCCAGCGGTCCGACGGAATTTGATTAGCGAGTCAAAATTAATTCGTGCTGGTTATGAGTTAAACTTCAAATGTAATAAAGTTGTATTGTTACATTTAGGAACCTTTATTGGAAAGGGTTACCTTAATGAAGGTTTATTTAAACTCAATATTGAAAATACGATTATTAATAAAATTAGTGATATTGGTTGTTCTTATAACATTGAGTCTTATGATGTGTGGCATGATAGATTAGAACATGTTAATTTTCAAACTATAAAAAGGATGATGAATCTTGACATGATTCCTAAGCATGCCATAAATGATAAGAAAAAATGTGAAGTTTGTGTGCAATATAAACAGCCCCGTAAACCCTTCAAATCAGTTGATAGAAATTCTAATATTTTAGAATTAATTCATACTGACTGTTGTGAGTTTAACGGTTTAATAACAAGAGACCATAAAAGGTATTTCATTACCTTCATTGATGATTACTCTCTTTATTGCTATGTTTATTTGCTGAAAACTAAAGATGAAGCTTTAGATAAATTTATGATCTTCAAATCTGAAGCTGAAAATCAAACAAACCAAACCATTAAGAGGATAAGATCTGATAGGGGTGGAGAGTTCACCTCAAACCTGTTTCAAAAATTCTGTCAAGATTCAGATATAATTCATGAAGTCACTGCTCCATATAGTCCTCAATCTAATGGTGTAGCAGAACGCAAAAACTGAACTCTTGAAGATATGATTAATTCTATGTTAGGTAGTTCTGGGTTACCCAACTTCTTGTGGGGGGAGGCTCTATACACTGCTTGTCATGTGTTAAATAGAGTACCTATGAAGTCAAGGGATAAAAGCTCATATGAACTTTGGAAAGGTCGAAGGACAAGTTTGAAATACCTAAAAGTGTGGGGGTGCCTTGCAAAAGTGCTAGTACCTGAACATAAAAGGAAAAAACTTGGTCCGAAGACTGTAGATGGTGTCTTCTTGGGTTATGCTCAGAATAGTTCTGCATATAGGTTTCTGATTATTAAATCAGAAATTTCTGGAATAGATGCAAACACTATTGTAGAACTTCGTGATGCTACATTCTTTGAGGATATATTTCCTATGAAGACTAGAACACCTCAGTCTATCTCTAGTACTCCTACTAGAGATGACACTGCCTCCATAGAGGTCCCATTATCCTTAGTGGGTGTACCTTCCTCAAGTCACTCTAGATTAAATGAATCTAGTGAGTGTACAGAATTGAGAAGGAGTAAGAGGCAACGTGTGTCTAAGGATTTAGGCTAAGACTATATCACCTATAATATAGAAGGTGACCCTGTGACATATAGAGATCCTATAGCTTCTCCTGAAGCTAAACACTGGAAAGAAGCCATTAAAAATGAAATGGACTCTATTATCTCTAATGTCACTTGGGAGTTAGTAGATTTGCCTCCTGGTTGCACCACCATTGGATGTAAATGGGTATTTAAGAGGAAGTTAAAACCTGATGGGTCAGTAGATAAGTTCAAAGCTCGCCTGGTTGCTAAGGGATTCAAACAGAAGGAAGGGATTGACTATTTTGACACTTATTCTCCTGTTACTAGAATTACTACAATCCGAGTATTGATAGCACTGGCATCCATATATCATCTTGAGGTCCATCAAATGGATGTCAAAACGACATTTCTTAATAGAGATCTCGAAGAAGAGATATATATGGATCAGCCAGAGGGATATTTAGTTTCTGGAAGTGAGAATAAAGTCTGTAAGTTAGTAAAATCTCTTTATGGTTTGAAACAAGCCCCAAAGCAATGGCACGAAAAATTTGATAGAGCTATGCTATCATTTGGCTTTGAAATTAATGACTCTGATAAATGTGTATATACTAAAATGAAAGGTGAAAAGATATATCATTTTATGTTTATATGTAGATGATATTTTACTTTTTGGATCTAACCTTTCAATTATTAACGAGACCAAGGCTCTCTTAAATGGTAAGTTTGATATGAAGGATATGGGTTGTGCTGATGTGATTTTAGGGCTGAAGTTGACTCGCTCAACTGATGGAATAGCAATTTCTCAGGCACACTATGTTGAGAAAGTGTTAGAGAAATATGGCTATAGCCACATAAAATCTGTAGTCACACCCTATGATCCTTCAAAGACTCTCCACAAGAATAAGAGTGGCGTGGTTGTGTCTCAATTAAGATATTCCCAAATAATTGGTAGTCTAATGTATTTGGCAAATTGTTCTAGACCTGATATTTCGTTTGCTATAACTAAATTGAGCAGGTTTACCAGCTGTCCAGACAGAACACATTGGGATGCATTAGACAGAGTACTCAGATACCTAAAGGGTACTATATCCTTGGGCTTGTGCTATGGGAGGTTCCCTGCAGTCCTGGAGGGATATAGTGATGCTAGTTGGATAGCTGACACTGCTGAGTGTAAAGGCGTTACTGGCTATGTTTTTACACTTGGAGGCGGTGCGATTGCTTGGAGGTCTGTTAAACAGACGATCATATCCCGTTCTACAGCTGAGGCAGAATTGTGTGCTTTGGATACCACAGTAACTGAAGCTGATTGGCTTAAGGGTCTTCTTACTGAGATTCCCTTGATTATGAAGCCAATACCTCCTATTTCAGTGAACTGTGATAATCAAACAACAATAGCTCAGATTAGAAGCTCCAAGTATAACCAGAAACAGAAGAGACATGTACGAATAAGATTGAAGTCTGTTCGTGAGCTAGTGTCACTAGGAGTGGTGTCATTGGACTTTGTAAGTTCAAAAGACAATATTGCTGATCCACTCACAAAAGGACTTGATTCTGAGAAAATCAAGAGATCCAGTAAGGGAATAGGACTGAGACCTATTCTAGTTTCATCTATAGCGGCAACCCAACCTATCTGATTGGAGATCCCAAGAAGTAGGTTCAATGTGGTATAAACAAGCTATAAGGGTGAACCGTAAGCATAAATTTGATTGAGATATAATCTCAAAGTCTCTTCCCTGGATAGATGCTTGACTGCTAGTAAGGATGAGCTTAAGGCTCTTAATGAGTTCGAGGTCATTATGACAGGATGCTTGCAGTACATCCTTGGAGAACTCACCTATGTAAGTGTAACTGTGAGGCCGCAGTGTGGGGGGTTTGGGCAACTCTCCTTAACACTTATGAAACAAGATTCGGTGGCATGGCCGTAATGCACCAACCCAGAAGGATTCAACCGTCGCCTGTGATGAGTTGTTGCCAATTGATTTTCACATATTAAAGGTTTAAGTTCAAGACTTAGTTCACTTCAAACCTGTGTGAATAAGATTGGTTTACTTAGGTGAAAATTCAAACCGGAAGGTATTTTCACTGAAAGCTCATTACGACAAAGCCTCAGACTTGTTTTATTTATTTATTTATTATAATTTGAAATTTGTGGGGGATTGTTGATTTTTGTTTAGAATTTCAAATTATATTGAAGGAGATAGTGTATGTGTTTAGTCCCACATTGCTAAGCCAAGAGAGTTGGAATGCCTTATATATCAAGTCATTCCTACCATGCTTAGATGGCTTAGGGGGACCTACACGCATGCGCGGGTTGAGCCCAAACCAGGTGGTTTCAGGGGGTCTGGGCCGGAAATCCATAAACCGGGCGCGACGCAATTATCGCGCGCAGGGGGGGTGCAAATCCCCAGCCCGTGAGCCTCGCGCTTGCGGGCGGCCCGGTTTGGTTTTGCAGATTTCGGTTCGGTTTGATTCCTAAACCAATTTGGTTTGGTTTTATTTTTTTTCTTTTCTTTTATTTCTTTTTTTGAGAAATCGCGCACGGCGCGACTCCTTGAGGCATCGGCGCAAATGCGAAGAGGCAATCAGTGCCTCTTCGGATCTATAAAAGAAGGGGAAGAAGCAGAGATTTCATTCACTGCTTTCCTTCTCTCCTTCTCCCTCTGAGTGATCGGCGCCTTGCTCCTTTCGCTTTTCGCTTTCTTCGGTCGGTTTTGGGTCTTGAGGCTTCGCCTAGTGCGATCTGAGGTTGTCTCCAAGGGCAGCGTTCGTCTTGGAGTGCACCTACGAACGCCGCGTGGTTGTCAGATCTTGGGGGAGTTTTGCCGGGAGCCTTTGCACCGTAGGGCGGCAATCAATTCTCTAAAGACAGTCGGCACGCCGGCGCTTCAACCGGATAACTATTCTCTAACTCGGCTCTTTACTTATCAGATTCCTGCATATCTATAATTATTGTCTACTTAAGTGCCTGCTATTTTTATTACACAAACTTATACAAAAGTAAACACAATAGATTTTAAATTGGTTCAGAACCTCAAGTTTCTGTATGTGCATGTCAGTCGTCCTGAAACCTCTTAGATCATGTGAGCAGCATCAACTTCAAGAGCCTATGATGTAGTAGAGAATATTGTGTTATATTAGAGGTGTCCATTCAGATAGATTGATTGATTCGGATTGGATTGAAAAATTGATTATTAAAAAAATTCTTAATCCAAACTTATCTGAATTCAAATTTAACTTTAAAACTTTAAACTCAAATTCGAACCCGATAACCCGTCTAATCAGAAAAAAAAACTTTATTTTTTGTTATTTGCTTATAATTTTTCATTTTTATCTTACTATTTTATCATTATTATATTATATTATATTATATTATGTATCTAAAACCTCTTAATTTTCATAATAAAATTTAATTGAACTCCAAAAAAAAAAAAAACTCTAAATACTAAATTTAGATCGATCTGAATGAATCCAAACCAACCCAAAACTCCTAATCTAAATCCGACTTAAACTCAAAAACCCTTAATCTGGATTAATAAATCGGATGCATTTTTAACACCCTTATGAAGTGCTCTACTCGAGAATACTTTTATAAAAATTTTATCGACTGAAAATCTTTTGACTGACTCATCTAGATCGAGACCGTTTGTGCCCGTGATTGGGTTTTTTGGTTGACTGAAATGTTTTTTGATGGAAAGTTGTCGCTTGGAATATCTCTTTAGTCGCTTGGACATGTTTTATTGATTTTAATTTTTTTTATTAATTAAAAAGTTTTTCATCAACCAAAATACTTGGGACTTGACCTCTTACTTCCATTGCTTTAACCAACTGAGCTACAATTATTTAACTAATTTGTCCATTATCAACTGTAACTCATTAAGACTTTAATCTTACCTAGTATATCAATCAACCTACTAATACTTCTTTTTGTTTAAAGAGTCTTTTATCTCTAGGCTTCACCTATTACCCATCCTTATCGTTGGGGTTTCCTCTTGCCTAACTTCGCTATTAGAATTTCTCCCTCCTCTAAAATTTTCATGTCTAACACTTCTCATTTATCAAATATTTAATCACCTTGATCTATCTGAACTTTACATCTAACTGTTGACATCCAATCTGTGACTTCCAACCAACTACAAAGCATTCAATTACTTTTGACCTCTTGGAATTTTCTTCTATCAGCTCTATGTTGATATTTGGTCGATCTTGACCAAAGGTTAATTACACCACTAACCTCCTAATACAATATCAAATATTAAAATCTTATTCGAACATGTTAATCTTGATTTGAGGTTGATTGCTTCAATATATTATTTGATGAAATGATTGATCTCATATTTGATGATAACGAACCTCCTGGGTTCTATTTTCTACGCTTCTACTTTGCCTTATTCCATTGCCAACTTAATGTTGCTTTGTGAAGTCAACCCCTTGTAAAATTGTAATTGCGTAAAGTTGATCACTGCTAGACTTATCATTATAGACTAATTATGGAGTTTGTTCATCTTTTTTCTAATTCACCTATCGAATAAATTCATAGCACAAATTATACACATGATCTTTAAGATATACACATAATCTTTAAGATATTCGTCCTATTTAAAATTTGAATGCCCTAATCATACTTTAAATTCTTGCCAAAGTGTATAATAAACAGAAGGCGACTCATTCATTAAAAAAATAGAAAGTATTAGAGTGATAATACCTTTTTGATTTACTTGTCGTGGTTATATTTTTGAAAATTTATCCAAAAAAAAGTGTATGTAGCTTTCTAAATTGATTAAAAAAGATAACATATTTTGGTAGCTATCAAAGAAATATATTAATTTGTCTGATCTTTCGATTCTATCTCTCTTGCTCACTACATGTAATCTTTATGTCTCACTCCTCTCTCTCTCCCCCTCTCTCTCTCTTCACTAGTAAAAGTAAATTTCTCTCCATTTTCCTTTCTCTTATTTGTCAAATTTTATTCAACTCAAATTTATTTATTTTAAAACCAATTAATTATCACTAGGGAAGATAAAAATAATAATGGAAGATATATTTGAACTCTTACTATCTCAAATCCTATGAATTTGAGTCTAAATATCTATATTACTATTTTCGATTTCCCTAACAATGATATAGAGATTTTGAAGAAAAAAATAAATCTCCTTTTATTTTTATTTATTTTTTATTTTCTCATACGTTGAACTTGATATTCACATACCATACACAACGTGATCATGATGAGAGGCTTTTGGATCATGTAAGGAAACAAATTTGAAAATCTTCGGATCACTAAGAAATCGAAAATAATAATAAACATATTTAAATTCTTTATAATCTCAAAATTCCACATGACCGAAATGTGTACAATCTGAGACTTTTAGATCAATTAATAAATTTGGATCAAAACTCACTAATCAACCTATAAAGCTCATTTTGCCCTATTTTATGTATTATTGGTTTCTAAGTTTATGAGTATAAATATACCCTTCATTACTATTTTTGATTTTTCCTAATGATGGTATAAGAGTTTCAAAATAAATAAATTCAAATTGAATAAAAATAGAAAAAGAAAGAAAGATTTAAATTCTAGGAGTAAAAAGAAAAGAAAATAAATATTGAAATTGCATGCGATTGACAGAAAGAATCAAACTAGAAAACTAGATAAATCAAAAGGGATAGAACAAGATGACTAGATAAATTAATACTTTATTTAATAATTATCAAAATTTGATAGTCTTGACATCAATTTAGAAAATTACGTGATAAAATCCCGCTATATTTAAGATGGCCTAGATATTTGTAATATTATAACAAAATATTATTAGAATAGCAAACTACCCAATGTTTAAAAATCAATATAAAAAATATTAAAAGAAATGTATATAATACACATGAAAGTAAAGTCTTTATCGCGAGCATTTTAGTTCATTCATATTATGTAAATTATATCCTAAATAGATTGAATCAATTAACACATTGTAAGGTGTAAAATTAACTGATTATTTGTAAAAATAAAATAAATAAACGAATTATATCACATGAAAATTAAGTCCTATATTCTAATTGTTAGTCCATGTACAACAACATTGAGTCCTATATCAACACCTGTGGAAAGTCAGAGATGAAGGATTAGGGAACTTAAAACTCTCTTATATCCAAACAAAACAAGAGACATGAATCTATCTTAAACCACCACCACAGGCCAAAGACATAAGATCACATCAAATCAATTGATGCCCTCTCATAGGGCAACTCTATTCTCCAATGATTTTATGTCCGTTACCATTTAATGTATCGAGATCTTGAATCTCCGAGCTTCGCAATCTTCCTCAATGACAAGTTAGCACGAGAGTGTAGTTTTCACAGAAAAAAAAACAATAGCAGCATAAATAAGGTGATGGGTGCACTTACTAGATAATCTATTGTCTGAATTCACTTTCTTGCTTTGAAACAAGCAACCAATCGAGCCACAGTTTGTAATCAGCCAAGACATTGTTTCAGACCACAGTCCCATGAGGTATCCAAACTAGAAAGCATCAGCCAACTTGTATTATTATCACCTAGAATTTAAATCCAGCTTCCCTGCTTCTCGCCGCTCACCTCGTGTGCCAGTGTCTCCATTTTCCAGTTCATTCTCATCGTTCAAGAAATCCTCAGACGGCTCTTCATCTTCTCTGTGAGCATTTCCCCACTGATGAATTTCGTTCATGTTACCACCCTGTTCTGGCACAATATCAAGACCAGGACCTGCTTCGGTGAGGGCAGCTGAGCCCACCCTCATTGAGGCGCGAGCATACATTTCTGCACGTGCTTGTGTCTCTGCTCGAGCATGTTCAGCCTGAGCCGTCGTTAGCTGCACATTGGCGGCTGCGGCTTCCCTTCCAGCTTTCTCCTTGTGCTCTAATTCTGCTCTGACTCTGATTCCCAACAGAGCCTGCTTCTCTTCTTGTAGCAATGCCTGCTCAATCATAAGTCTCTCCTCTGACCTGAATTCTCCTTGAGCTCTCTTCTGTGTCATTATGTTGAAAGCAAGGACTTGCTTCTCAAATGTTGTGGTGAACTCTGAAATCTTTGCAAGAATGTTATGATCCCATTGTTGAATCCGTGAAAATATTTGGCCTGTGGTATCACTATCAAGAATTCTGTCATCTTCTTCTGCCTCGTAATCAGATACCACATGATAGGGCAGAAGCCTAAAAGGTGAAGAGAAAACTATGAATCAAGTCACTCATGATTCTATTGGAGCAAAAGGTGATATCGCTCACCCCAAGCGGCCAGTATCACCAACCCCACGACAAGACACAAGTAGGTAAATCACAAGAGACATTTTGCCCTAGCGCAACGGGGTCATTCATGATTCTAGGTGCAGAGAAAATTGGGAAACCAGTCATTCAAGGTATACATAAAGAATTTATCTTAAATTTTGTGTCTTTAGCGTGATAAACATAGAATATTGTATGAAATGATTCCAGAAAAGAACTAGTAGGCAAAATGTGGCCATAAATGTGGAAAATTTAGGAAGAATAGAGAGGATAGAGGGAACATATCAATACAATGAACTCAACTACAGTGAACCATTGGAATGTGGAATACTAAAGAACCACTCGATTGATGCTGTAGTTGAGATGCTGCCTAATGGGGCCATTGGCTGGAGGTCAATCCTCTAGCCATGGACTATTTTTGAGAAAGACACATTCAGACCATTTTTTCCGCAATAGAAGCACATTGAACACTTGCAACTTGCAAAGTCAGTGAGCAGATCCTTAAAGACTTGATAATGGTTAACAACAGTTAAAAGTCCAGCTATTGATTCTTATGTTTCTGTAGACAGGATTGGAGAAATATATTTAAAAAGAGCAGAAACAATCTGTTCGAAAGAACTGATCTAATGTCCCTTATCACTGACCATAAACCAAACGGAGCTAATAAAAAGTACAATTATGAGACATGATGACTACAAAGGGTCTGAACCAGGAATTAGTTGGCCATGGCCTCGTATCAACAAACAGTCTTATTGATAGAATATTCGTAACATATGTCACTGCAGAAATAGTTTATCGAAAAATAACAATGAACAACAAAAAGAAAAGAAAAACAGAAAATGTGCTTGTGTAACCAATACAAAAACCAGTCGAAGGCCATAACTAACCAAATTTAAACAAATCACCATAAATCTACATAGAAAGTGGAGCATAATCAGCTAAGATCCATTCTTGACTTCATATATTCCCGAGTGGTTTTCACCTTGGACATTTTAAAATATGTTTGTGGTTTCATGCACCAATAACAAAGAAAATATTACAAAACAGCTAACAGAGTATCCGAAAACATCTATTAATTACCGCAGACACTAGTTACATTGTTGGCACTGTATGGACCAAGATTTCAGCTTAATTTTCTAGGCATATATATATAAAGAAGCCTAGAAAAGGCTTGCAAATATTTTTATTTAATTTCTATAATTTGAATTTCGAAATTAAAGTAAGACATGGAACCACCAGCTTCTTCAATGGATAAAATTTTATTAAATTCAATGTGATACTAAATCTTAGAATAAGAAAAGAGTAGATTAAAAAAAGCCTCTGTTTATCAACCATCTCCCCTTATCCTTTAGGGCCTATCTTTTTGAGATGAAAACTTGTAATAATT
Source organism: Boesenbergia rotunda (assembly GCA_024364735.1). Lineage (NCBI taxonomy): Eukaryota > Viridiplantae > Streptophyta > Magnoliopsida > Zingiberales > Zingiberaceae > Boesenbergia > Boesenbergia rotunda. The sequence continues at coordinate 631,238 of JAGFNQ010001647.1, forward strand.
CTATTTTATTTTCTGTGGGCTAACTGATGGCCTTTCCAAAAGATATAAGAGAGCAAATTTATCTATATTATATATCCACAAAGACAATCATGAGCTATTAGCAAACCTCTTGCCTACTAATTGCTTATTGTCTGGGTTTCTAAACCTTCTCTCATAAAAAAGAGAATTAAAAAACAAAGATTCTTCACCCATGAATTTTGAACATCATGATTACCGGGAAGAGGATATTTTCTCATTTGAACCTCTGTGTCTCAAAGGATCCTTATTGCTTTTTGCCTAGTTTCCAAAGCCTTCTCTCTTGCAAGGGAGAAAAAAAACAGAGATTTTCAACCCATATATTTTTAACACGAAGACTATAGAGAGGAGAAAATCATCTTATCTAAGTTCCAGCAGCTCAAGGATCATCATCATCATTGAAAAACATAAACATTTAAACCCATGCACTTTTAACAAGGAGATTACTAGGAGATCATCAGGCCATGTTATTCCTGACTATTTCATAATTATTATTCAAAACCTACGCAACATAATTCACTAGCAATATCTAAAGTTCATAAATTACTAATGATTACGTTAACTAGAGCTGTTTTTGGCCTCTCTCTAGCTTTTTCACTTTTAACTCTAACAATTCGATTAAACATGTTGGAACCATCTTAGCCTATTTTCTATTACTTTATTAATAAAGCTAAACCAGATTATAGTTGGATATCAATATTTATAAAATACATTTTATCTTTGCTATTAATCCCACAAAAAGATCTAACATATGACGCTCTAGTTCATTCAGTATGACAGATCATATCACTCATAAAATCTTCTTTTTAATTAAAGAGGAGCATTAGAAGTTCCATTCTATTTCAAGCACCTGCTCTTTGTTCTATTAAATGTTTCTTCATCAATATCTGCTTGGTGAATGATATATCCAAGAAATTTCACAACAATTTCATGTCATTCCATCTTAAATATTTCCTTGTTTCTTTTCACATTATTAAAATAATATTTCATATATTCAGTTTTCAATTTACTGAACTTATCTCAGTATTCTAAAATTTAATCTCAAATTTCTTATACTTTTGTCATCAGCTCACATCTTGTCGACCATGTGGTTATCAGAGTTCAAGTGGAATTAAGCTTAGACAACTAAGTGCAGCTAGGGCTGTAAACAAGTCAAGCCAAGCTAAGTTTTGGGGTGTTCAAATTTGTTTGATAAGGAAACCAAGTCAAGCCAAGCCGAACCTAAAATGAACCAAATCTTTGAAATGATTGTTCAAACTTGCTTGTTTATTTTTGATGAACTTGGCTTGAGCTTGGTTCGTTTAGATATTATCGAGTTTTCAATTCAAACTTCTTTGATTGTTAGAAACTTCTGCTTGTTTGATTGGTTATTAAGTTTGATAATTCAAACTTATTTGTTTATTTTAAAAGTTTTATTTATTTATTTAGCATGTTGATAAGAGTTTTATTAATGAGCATGATTCACGAATATTGTTCGCGAACATTGTTCAAGAATATTGTTCACAAATGTTATTCACGACCCTTGTTTATTTAATCAATCTTGTGTGTATTAAACAAACATAAACAAGCACTTACCAAGCTGAACACCAAGCTTGTTCACAAACATTTGATTCATTTACAGCCCTAAGTGCAGCATCATAGACATAATTCATTAAGCTTAGTAATCAAACTTTCAGATCCACAAATGCATAGATTGTGTTCAAACATTAAGATCCACAAATGCATAGATTGTGTTATTCTCAAACTCAGGAATTTGAAGGTCACAAGAAGCAAGTATAAAAAGAAACCTAAAAGATCTTCTCACCGGGAACATTGATCACAAATTAACAACAACCTATAACAAAATGGTAAAAGGCAAGTGTTTCAAAAAAAGCAGAACTCGGTTTGGAAAATATTCTTGACTAAGGGTGAGCAAAAATTCCATTAAACCGACCGAACCGACCGAATTTTAAAATTCGGTTCGGTTTATTTGGAATTTCAATTTTTTTCTTAAAAAAATCAGTTAATTTGGTTCGGGTTCAGTTTTAAAATTTCTTATTCGGTTAGACCGAAGTTTTGGTAAAAACCAAAATTTTAGACCCTATTGTTTTAAGATCAAAACCAAATTTTTAAACAAAATCGAATTTTTAAACCCAAATTAGAAAAATATCGGTTAATTCAGTTTTTTTTTTAATTCGGTCAGTTCAGTTCGAAAAAAATCAGTTCGGTTTGGTTAATTCTGTTTGATTCGGTTCTAACCGAATACTCGCCCCTATTCTTGACTGTAAACTCAAAACATCCCCAATTTCGGAAGTGGTCCTCAGGGCTGGATGGGGGCCCTTCACTGCTAACCATAAAGGGGTCGACTATATAGGATCTTATTGTGTTGTTTAACTCTATGCAAAAGTATAATCTTTTAAATCAACGCTAATTGCTCTGAAAAGCATATTCTTATATCTCCCTCTACCAATCAGACCTTTAATTCTATGATTCTAATATATGACACACGTTGGTCCTAAAAAATTTGGTAATGCAAGGTTTTAGAAAATGTGTATGCAAGTAGTATACGGCTGGCCCACTGCATAAAGCACAAGATTCAGCCATGCAGTCAATTTTTAAACATATATGTGTATATATTGACAAAAATGAGTAAAAAACATAAAACCTAGAAAAGACTAGTCTATCAGATAGTCTTTAATGTTAGTCCTGTCAACTCAATATCTAAAATGTGATTTGTTACTAATTTTCTTAGTATAGTCTGATATTTGGTCATGTATACTCAAAGTTTGATTTTAAATTACCTACGTTGATTACTACTCTAGAATGAGTTGACTTCTTATAAAAAAAATCATTCTGAATTCTTTTTAGTTTTCTCTCTTCTTGCCATGCCAAAATTAGAAGACAGTTTGAAATATTTATTAAAAAAAATTGAGAAGTGACAAAAGCCAAAAAAAAAATTTGTAAATACTTCTCAATCCTTCCTTTCTAGCCAAAATATCCTTATTAATCTCCATGTTCGCATACATCCTAATAGCATATATTACAGAGAGAAAAATAGACATCCAACTGTCATTCGCACTCCATGAAGGATATATTTCAAATCCTTTTCAATCCTTCCTTTCTAGCCAAAGTATCTTTTAATCATCTTCGTGTTGCCAGACACTCTAACAATAATATTGCCGAAAGAAAAACTAGACATCCTGTTAAAACAATTGTATATTACAACTTCACATGTACTTAATTTTAGAATTGTCATTCGCATTGCATGTTACTTTATAAATATCATATCTTTCCCAAATCTTCATAGTCAAATCCTCTTCACAATTTGTGATCCCCTTTACTTACTCCCACCTTGTGTGTTTGCATATGCTTGTTCTGTTTATCTTGTATCTCCAGGTAGAGAAAAATTATCTACTAGATCTATCAAATATGTATTTTTTTAGCTATTCTCAAATGTAAGGAAATATCAATGCCATTCTCTAGGGTTGTAACAGGTTTTTATTTTAATAGTCATAACATTCTTTAACTTTGTTCTTCTGTCTGTTTTAAAAGTTCTTCCAGTTCCTAATCCAATTCTTCTTGTTCCTTGATTATGCGTCCCTACTTCATCATCCTCTCCTATAGAAATAGCAATGGCAGAGCCTCGATAATTTAAGGACTTATAGTAAAAGTCAAAAGTTGAACCTGTTACAATCACTCAAGATTCTCTAGCTTTTCCAGCACCATCAAATATCTCAGAACTTGTCACTCACCTTGATCTCCCTATAGTTTTTCAAAAAGGTATTCCTGACTGCTAAGTTCACTACTTCACATCCTCTTTTTAGATATATCTCTTATTTTACCTAGCTATTCTACCTCATTTCTTCCTTCACATTCTTCTTTAAATTGTTCCAAAGGTTTTGCCTTATTCATGATGACAATATACTATAATTGATGAGATAGTCTTACATAGACTTAGAAGTTGGTTCCTCTTTCCTCCACAAAATCAATAAGTGTTGTAATTGGGTATTCATTATACAGATCCTCCGAAGAGAAATTATGGATCAATTGAGAGTTCACTTGGTGACTAAATAACACTCAAATTTATAGAGTTGATTACTAGATACATTTTCCTTTCTTGCTGTGATTACCTTAATTCTCTGCTTTTTTACATTGGAAACTATATGTCAGTGGTCATCACATCAATTAAACATCAAGAATTATTTCTTTATAAACTAACCTCTTTTGTTGCTAGGAGGGAGATTAATTTGATCTATAAATTGAAAGTGCTTATATGGGCTGAAGAAATCTATTTTAGTATAGTCTGGTAAACTCAGCTATACTCTTTTTCATCTTGGGTAATTAAAAATATAAATCTGTCTGTATTTTATCATATTTCTTCCCATGCAAAACATCATTCTTATCACTTATGTGAATGATATCATCATTACTTCTCGATGATAACTCTATCAGAATCACAAGATTGAAAACAAAACTTCACCAGTAGTTTCAAATTAAAGATTATAGCAACCTAAAGTAGTTTCTTAGTATAGTGATTGCTCAGTTAGGAGAGATTGATATCTTTCCATTAAAGTATGTGTTTGAAATGCTCAAGGAGCCTGGTAAATTACAAGCAATACTAGTTGATACTCTCCTAGATCTTAATGCAAGACTAATACAAAAAGAAATTGTTATCAAATTTAGAGAAGTACAAGAGACTAGTTGGAAAATTGCATTAATCATTGAGAGATACCTTACCTTACCGTCATTGAGAGATTGTCTCTTTTTTTTTAAGTGTGATTAGTTAATTCCATAAGGTTTGTACCAAAACTGAGAACCAGCCATGAGGGTTCTATATCTTAAGAATGCTCTAGGATAGGTTCTTCTGCACTCGTATAATGCGACCATGGGCATCTATAAATTGTGTTGTATACAAAATATACATATGAGTATGCTCTCTACAGATAGAAAATCCTCATCAAGAATTGCATTCTACTTAGAGGCAACATAATATCTTGAAAGGACAATAAGCAAATTGTTGGAACCAAGTAGAGTGCAAGAGTAGAATACAAAATCATATCTCTTGCTACATGTGAATTTATTTGGCTCAAAGAGTTGACGATTACGTTATGAAAATTGAGTAATTATATTGTCATACTCAAGCTGCCATGAATGTTACTTCCAATCTTATTTTTAATTGAAGAAGGAAATATATTGAGATTGATTGTCACTTTATCCAAGAAAAGTGCAGTTTAGTGAAATCTTTATCTCTTTTGTCACTTCAACCAAGAAAAAGTACAGTCAAAAGATAATTTCATCTCTTTTGTTAGTTCTAAGAATTATTTAGCTGAGAGGCCATAAAATTGAGTATATCTATAATAAGTTGGGGTTTTATGATATTTTTGAACTTAAAGAGAAATGTTACGAATAAAATTTTAAATAGATTAGAGCTCAGTTGTAAACTTACCAATCTGAGAGATGTAAATATAAATGAGCAATGACAATAATCTATATCATGGTAGAATGGACTGCCTAAGAAAATGAACCCTAATAATTTTTTTTCCATTGAGCAAAAATGGCTGCGTGAACATTTACATGTCATGTTGGTAGCCTCTAAAAAAAATATAAGCAGAACAGGTTTCAACCACCTATGTTCATTAGACACAATAATTTCCACACTAATTATTCTCTAAGTAACAGGATAGAATGACTTGGAAAAGGAGTGAACCTGACCTCATCAATGAGTAATAGTTTCTGTCTAATTAGCTCACAATTAAATCCCCTAAAATATGGCATAATACTTCCTAAACACTATCCTTGTGTTCATGGTATCAAATCTCGTGCCCCCACGGGTTGGCGCAGTTGGTACATGCATGTGTGTTTGCTGCAATAGATCTTGAGATCAATTCCCAGCAGGTGTGAAAATGTCTCGCCAGGTGCCCGACCTCCCCCATGCGAAGGGCCACTACACTAGGACAAATGCCCCCGTGATTTAAAGTATATGGGATTGCCCTAGAGGGGTCACTAAGGTGACGGCTTCACCTTTTGCTACAATGGTATGAAATCTCATACCGTACCAAGCGAAGTGGTAAAAATGTATTACTCCAATAAAATACTAAAACTTGATACCGCTCGGCACATACAATCTTTACTTCATCTCCTTCTTCCTTTTACTTCCAATCAATCAACGACACTATGCATTGAAATGTCGGCACAATACGGAAATAAAATTATTCTAATCAAAGACTGAAACTCTATCACAGCTCAAGATTTTGGACCTTACTTGTGTCATTATGAAAAGGACAGGAGAATCCAATATACAAGAGTGGGATGTAAAGGACAATTAATTGATCCTATCATAACTCAAATGTCCATGGTCCAGTGTCAAATTCCACAATTACTCAACCAAATAAAGAGTTGTCATTAATCACAAGGTCACTTTATAATTGAAGTAAACAAAATAAAGGTTTTTCAATTTTCTTTCAAAGGCTAATTTTTTTCCCTCCAGTGGTGTAGCAATCTAACTACATAAATGATCATGTTGATATCTTGACTCTTGAGGGAAAAAGATTGAGAGAGACAACTGGAATGTTGACCAAGCTTGTTCAGCAAAAATTATGATTTTGAGTTAGCCAAAAACACTTTCACATAAAATTAAATATGCATGACCATTTTGGCAGAACATAAGAATGATAATCATAGTAAGAGAAAACAATGCTAAGGTAGTTCATTTATCATTAAACAGATAATGATGATTCATATTCCAATGGCCATACTATGCTAATCAGTATGTTCAATAGATAAGCTGGCAAAGATGCAATAAAGTACAAGGATGAAAAAACATCAACAGGAAAATGCTCAAGCTTAGGTCACTATTAGTTCTTCAAAAAATTCTTGCATCAAGGCCTCTATCCAGACACAAATGACCTAAACTACTTTTGTGAGACTAAAAAGTGACATATGCTCCTTACTTCAGTTAAGTCTTGGCTTGACACCAAAACTCATCCTAATTGTGAGGCCTAAAGATGGCTCACTGAAACAAATAGCTCTTGCATATTGAGTCCCTTGAAGAAGTCTAGGAGTAGGGTCCTTTTGATGATATATATCATGACCCACCTATTGGGAAAAATTAATAACAATTTAATAGGTTTTGCTTCACCAAATGTCATTAAGCCAAATGCATGATATAGTTCACTTTTCAAACAAATGCAAATATAACCCACTATTCATCCTACATTAGCAGGCATTTATACAATGTAATGATTTAATCTTTTAAGAACAATAATATGATATCATGTAATTAAATTTTAAGCAAGCTTTTGTCTCTAAGCACAAATCTCAGAGAAAATTACAAAAGTGAAAAAAGATGTGTCCTGCTATTAATTATAAAATACAGTTTAGGCCACCATGCTGCTAATCATAGATGTTGCAGGTAAAATAATACAGAAGCAAGGCTAATTTTGTTCCCTTGATTTGTTCTTTCACTTCCTAATTTGAATTTTTATGCATTTTAACTGAATGTGAATTTTAAATTTAATTTCCATCAATTAACAGATCCTGCAAATGCTAATTTTATCGTCATCATCTAATCCAGACACTAATAGTAATCCTTGTGGCACTAATTGAAACTTGCATGAGGAAGGATATTCCTAGAGGTATGAAAGCTAAAAAACCCAAAAAAAATAGTGTCAAAGGGAATATAAAGGTTGAAGAATATAGGCATAATATAACTATCTATTAGGAGAAGGTTTGTGCAGCTATGCAAAGATCAATGTAGCTCTTCTAGGCATTTGAATGAAACACTATGATCATGCATCCAGTGTAAGCAAACAGCTAATAAACAAGAAGATGGAGCTCAGAATTTCAATGTAAAGAATATTGAAGCACAGTGGTTCAGATAAGCAAACAGCTATTTTAGAATATACACATGGTCCTACAACTATAGCCAAATCATTTGTTTTATCTGCCACTCTAGCTGGAGTTGCTTTTTAATATATCGGCAGTTATCCATATAAGATTCTCACCCTAGCTTGATACCAGAAAATATCTTATTTTTCGTAATGAATTCCAAATCTCGAAATTTAATCGCTATACTTTTCCTCGCTTACAATCTGACTCATGATGTATTTGAACAATGAAACCAGATCCTAGGGAGAAATTATATTTTGTTATCCAGTGAGAATACTAATTCCAGTTTTTCAGATTCTGCATCATCCACTTTAACAGGCCATACTTCCCAATCCTTTCAGAATATATGCAGTGTAAATGCAAGTTATTTTCTTTACCAACAATAAGATCGATTATTGTATGAAAAGGAAAAAAGATGCATAGAAACTCTAAGATGTAAAGGAGGATAAAAGGTGCGATCCGAAAAAGGCAAAGCACTAGTAGAGGAAATACCTAAGCACAGCATCGTCGACGGAGGCGAAAGGGCGCTTGAAGTCAGGGTTGCAGATCATCATGGCATCCTTTTGGGCCATTTCCACCTCCAAGGGGTTCCCGGGCCTTCCGACACCTACCCCGACGCCTAATGGTCGCGCCGGCTGGGACTGAGGAGGGTGATGATGGAGATTAGCAGCGGAAGGCAGATGTGAGGCGGAAGGCGGAACAGCAGGGCCCTGGAAGTGAAGGGATCGCGAGCCAGGGGCGCGGAGGTGGGCGTCGATGTTGGAGGGGAAGCGGGAGATGGCCTGCTGCTGCTGCTGCTGCAGGAGGCTATAAGGCGATTGATGCTGAGCCGATGGCTGCGATTGCTGCTGCTTCTGCTGCTGCTGCTGGCGTTGTAGATGCTGCTGCTGCTGCTGGAGATGGAGCTGCTGCTGCTGCTGCATGAGGAAGAGCTGCTGCTGGTGCTGCTGTATGAGAAGCTGCTGTTGGTGCGCCATTGAGCTATTGTCGTTGGATTCCGTCATCGATCGCTGTTTTCCTCTATCGCTCCGAGTGATCGTGAATGCGTTCGCTTGAGGAGAAAGGGATGAGATGTGGCAGGCCCTAAACAGGCTCGATATTGCCCTGTTACAGTGTGTTATTCAGGCCCAAAGCGGGATCAATGTGGCCCAATTACGGTATCAACAGGCCCTAAGCGGGATCAATATGGCCCTCTCAATTAGGGGTGCAAACAAATCGAGCCGGCTCGCGAGCTTTTCGAGCCAGTTCGAATAATATTTGATTCGCATTCGAAATTATCGAGCTCGAGCCGAGCTCGAACATGTTCGATACTGTTTTCGAGCCAAATTCGAATTTACAATAATTTGTTCGAGTGTTCACGAGCCGCTCGCGAGCTTTTATTTAATTTTTTTATATAATTATTTTACATATATAACTTATTAATGATTAATGAGTTATATTCTAATTTCTGATGGGTTATTGGGTTAATGGGTTAAAGTGTTAACTCATCCATTACTACTACACCTTTTACTTTTACTAACCGTATAAATGTAAACCTAATAACTCTAACATTTACAAACTCTAGTCACTTCAAGCCTTCGATGCCGCCGCTGTAAACTTCACCGAAATGGAAAGAGGTTGAAGGCGATTGTGCTTCAAAGTGGTTGGGAATTCGGGATCAAGAGTAGAGATCATACGCAAGCTTTTTTCTCTGCCTCGACGTTCTTCATTAGGAATTCGGGATCAAGAGTAGAGATCATACGCAAGTTTTTTTCTCTGCCTCGACGTTCTTCATTAGGGGAAATCTGAAATGTAAGTTCTTTCTCTTCTCATTCTTACTTTTTTTTTTGTTGAAGTATAAGATTACTCTGGCATCGTTCTTAGTTTTTCTTCTTCTTCTTCTTTTAGTTCTTCTTCTTCTTCTTTGTGCAATCGTGCTTCTAGTTGGGAACTTGAAATCTGAGAAAATCTGAGCAGTCCACATACGAAATTACAGTCCACACACGAGCTTCTTTCTCAACCTCAAGCCCTCGACATTCTAAACAGAGAAAATCTGAGAAGTAAGTCTCTTCTTTCTCTTCTCAATCTATCTCTTTTTTTTTCTCTAACATCATTCTTAGTTTTTTTTCTTTTTTAGAAGAAATTATTTCTTGTTGTTTTAATCTGCCAAATTATTTTATTTCTTAAAGAAATAGAAGCTATTAAATATTATTTTTAGTAGAATAGTATTTATTTTGACCTTTCTCCAATTAATGTAACACTTCTATGTGCATTGGTTTAACTATTGATTGATTTGATACCCTCACAAAGTTGGTCATATTATCATTTATCATTTTTGTCATAATTTATCCATCAATGTTTTACTATCTTTATTCACTTTAAATTGGAACTTTGGCTTCTGCATCCACTACCATGATGTACTTGTTTTACCATGATGTACCACCACTTTAAACTGGAAATTTGTTGTGGGTAAAACCTCAGCCTTTTGTGGTGACAGCTTTTTCTTTCGATTGCATGCAGATCTCTCTATGGTTTGTCATGTGGTGGAAGCCAATTGGTGCCATGGTCATTGTCTCCAAGATATTCTTGGCAGGTTTGCTTCTTACGACTGTATTTTTCTATGGCCCATTTTAATCAATGTAAACTACAAGGTATTATGGAAACATATTCTTCTTTGGCAGTTGTCTCATTACTTGCTGCTCTTGCCTTTCTTCTATACGGAGGGAGGTATGCTCATTTTTATCTACCTTATGAACAGATGCATACTAGAGATCTTCAATTTTTTATTTTCATCATTCTTTTTTCTGTAACATATTTGGGGAATTAAATCTCATCAATTCACCGTTTGTTTGCTGGTCTCTATTATGATTTCTTTAGTTTGCATATGTTTCCACCGTATCCAGTTTAGCCAAGGGAAGGCTTGGGCCTTTGCTTTTTCAGTATTATGTGTTTACATATTTGAAAGCTTATTGGTTTGGGCCCACATGCAATTCCTAGTTTCTGAGAAACCTAAAATTAGTAAACAAACATACCTATAGAGGGAAAAAATGTCTTATCTGTTACTAAACCATTTTCTGCTATATGAATACACAATGCTTTATTCTTATAGTTCCTTTTGGATTTGGTAAAACTCATGGTGATATTAGGTATAAGAGTGCCTTTTCTGATTGTTATGACTTACAAATGTTTCACAAACTTGGTAGGTAACTGTCGAGGGGTTGGTTTTAATATCAAAAGCATTAATGCATGTTTTAGTCCGGCTAGTTACAATGCATTACTAAAAGTTATGCAAAGGCTCTACTCATTTTGCTGATTCATGTTTTGGTGTCTTTGTCATGCATAATATCTAGAAATAGACAACAAACTTCTGAGACAAATAAACTCAAACGTGATGTTCTCATCAATTTCTCAAACGTGATGTTCTCATCAATTTGTTTAAAGTTCCACCACTTTAATGGGCCATATTTGTTGAGAACCCAATCCCAGATTGAATCTTAGATCCCTCATCATAATATCTTTTGCTAGAACAAATTGTCAATTCCCACATAAATTGTATTATTTTGCTTCATCCTGAGGAGACAATGTTAGTGGTATGCTTCTATATGTTCATATAAAAGATGATTGTTGGTTTGCAAACCTGCAAAATTGATTTTTCTTATCCTGGTAGCTTGGAGCTTGCATCAACCTGGATATTATTCACGAATTCCTTTCCACTTGCAGGTATATTCACTGTTTCCAGAATACTAGATGCATTCATCTGTCACGGCCAAAGAGCAATCAAGAAGAAAATGGAAATTGGAAAATTCAACTGATGGTCTGTGTACCAAACCACCTACGCACCGATCGAAAAGCCTTCTCTGACCTTTGCAGACATTCAAAGCCCAAGTCGCTAATCACCATTCTGTTCTCATGTCACTAAGTTTCTAAATAGGGTCAGAACAGTAGGTCCTTCTTTACCATCTCTTCGCAGCTCAAGAGGTCCATTGTATTATGCAATTTTGAAATGTGTTAAATGATTGTCGATGTCATATTCATGTCACCTTGAGCATACCATTTTAATGTAAATTGATTAGATTAGAATAATTTCGTTTTACTTATTTTTATTTTATCGTATATAGTTTTAATGTAAATTAATCAGATTTGAATAATTTGAATGGAGCTTAAATTCTAGTCATTTGGAGTTAATGTTCGATTTTGTTCGAATCACAGTTCGAATAAATCGAATCGAATTCAAATTCGAATCCATTTCGAATCGAGTTCGAGCTAATGTTAACTAGTATTTTCGAACATCGAATCGAATTCGAATAGTATATATATATTTCGAACTCGAATCCGAATATTAATAATTGTGTAATATTAGGTTCGATTCAATTCGTTTGCACCCCTACTCTCAATAAAGGTTGAATCAATTGAAATGGTAAATTTGAAATTTTGTTATTAGAATGAAAGATGGGAATGTTAATTTCCGATGGTTGAATATCTTCTGGAGGTGAAGTATCAATATGATATTTTATACCTGTTCCGAAAATGAACGATAAGGATGGAGAATCATCAAAGCGTAGCCAGAGGTGACGACGGAGAGGGAGAACACTGGCGCTGACAAAATTAACACGAGCATAAAAGAGAATACACCGGAAAGAATTCCGGTGAAGCCCTCTCTGACACTCAAGTCAGACATTTTTCTAGTAGGGAGGAAACGAGAAAAAGTATTAGAGTTTAGTTTTTACCATGACCGAGAGCCTTCACCTGGGTGCCGAAACACCTTATATACTCGATGTCTCTCCTTCCCATTCCTCCACCCCCCCCCCCTCCCCCCGCACCCGGTTTAATGCTCATTCGTTGTTTGCCAGTTGTTCTCCTCTCAGGAAGGCCGATAACGGCCACCACGGCCATTAAGTCCATTATTATCATACGTTATAGGCAATAACTACCTGTTGCATTTCCTATTCTGGAGGAAAAGAGTTCGAAGTTTTTCCTAGTCTATGTTTATGCTCGTTGAACTGCTCTTTGGGCTCCACTCTCCCGAGTTAGTCTCGAGACTTTTCTTACTGATCTGGTCTCGGGGACCCTCCCGATCCAGTCTCGGGGACTCTTCTTCCCGATCTGGTATCGGGGACCCTCTTGTCGGGCTAACCTCGGGTATTCCAGCATAGTTAGTCCTACCACGTAGCTTCCTCGTGTCATGTGTTTATCTCTATCACAAGTCCCCCCTTTAAGTCTAATCGAAGGAAGTGGGGCTGACTGATTAGACTTGTGACGTGACGAAGGAACGAAGTATATGGGGAGTGTACATTACCATTTCTTCTTCCTTACCGACTTATCGGGTCCTAACATTCACTTGACGAAGGAACGAAGTGGTCGCCTGAGTTGGTCCAAGAGCTTGTACGAGTTCTGAGATCCTGTAATGGTAGTTGTCCATCATCTATTAAGGGTGCATGAGGTATATTAATGACAGGAGACTTTCCTTGCGAACGAATTGCTCCCATGTGCCAAGATCCCTTGACGCAATCTTCCTTTGATGCACTTAGTCGAGTCATACCAACCGACGGCTATAATGAGTTACAATGCCTCGAAATTTATGATTCATTCTCATCCACGTGTTATACATCTATTCCTTCACATCATGGTTGTCCCTTCCTTATAAAAGGGGAGGTGGAGGTGGTCTTCCGTCTTCTTGCACCGCCGACTATCAAAGCTTGTGTCTTCTGCTCCCGCTTGCTAAAGCTTCTTTCTCCCGTGTAAGTCTTACCCGCTTCCCTCTTCTTTTTCCATCCCCCTTCTCTTCTTTAAGACCATGGGCAAGAGCGGATAGGAAAAGAAAGGGCAAAGCAAGAGAAAAAAAATCGAAGGGGAACGAACTTATCGTCCGAAATGGTATGAGACTACTTCATCAAACCCAATGCCCTGAGGGTCGCATGCGAGACCTATGGCATCCCGGCGGACATAGAAGATAGGGTTTCTATGCCCGCCATTAGGGTTTTACACATTCTTCCTAGGTCAGGTAGAGTTTGGTCTTCGTTTCCCAATCCCTCCTTTCTTCATGACCATCTTTAAATATTTTGACGTTTCCCTTCACCAAATGGCTCCAAACGCCTTCGCTCAGATGGGCGAGGCATTCATTCTATTCAAAATGTTCGGCATACCTTTGACCCTCCCTATTTTTTCATTATTTTTTCCTTCACAGCCTCGCGTTTAGAGGAGCTTTTAGTTTTATTGCTCATTCCAGCCACAAATTTATAGGTGGTCTCCCCTCTTCCCATAAGGGATGGAAAGAACGCTTTTTCTTTATCCAACTTTCTGAGCGCCCTTTTTGTCTGACTCGCTGGCAAAAAGACTTACCTCTCCCTCCGGAGCTGGCAACATCCAGCAAGATCAAGGGTATCATCAAAGAATCTTGCCTGGAATGGAATTCCACGGCCCTAACCTGGTCCAATGTGAAGAACTTCTATACCGGGCTAAGATTAACCCCAAAGCCACCAGCCTTGATCGCGACCTCAGTAAGTGTACTGTTTCATTAAATGTCTATTTATTCTAACTGATGTTCCTTTGCTTGTGTTTTGCAGAAGTCATCATGCTTGGCCGGTTTATGAGCAAGCTTCTCAAATGGGAGCTTGCAGATGAGAAGACACTCACACCTTCTCAAGCTCCAACGGCTCCAGCGGCCGAGCGCTCTGAAGACTCTGAGCAAACCCAAAGCTAGGAGCTTCCCACCACCGAGCTACCCGTCACCTAGGAGGTCAATCCCTCCCATACCCTTGCTGGAGCGCAAGGGGATGAGGAACCACTAACCCTGGTTCTTGTGTCGGTAACGAAGCCAACTAGACGGGTGAGCCCTCTACCTGCCGAGCGAAGACGACTCATCCTGCCAGACGAGGAGGAGGAAGAGGGTGTGCCACCGACCCTCTCTCAAAAGCACTTGGTTCCTCTCACCTCTTCAAAGAGGAGAACCCCCTCGACCCAGGCTTCTCCCTCTGCTCTCGAGGAGGAGGAGGACATCATTCCTCTCTCCAAACGTTACCGGAGGGCAACACCAGCCATTGCAGAGTCCGAGAATGAGGTCGAGCCACCTGTTGGGGAGGTTCATTCTCTTCCTCCTTCGCCCCGAGTTCCCAGCTCCCGGGGCATCCCCAAAGGCAAGAGGGCGAGGTCTGAAGAATCAGAATTCATGAGTGTCCGTTTACGCCGGAAGATATAGGCGGCTGAGAAGGAAGCCACATTGGGACCTCGGCATGTACAAATTAAGGAGCAGCCACAGGGGGGTCATCCTTCCGAGAAGGTATCCTCCAACACCAACAACGGCGCCCCAGGCCCCTCTGTCATACCCTTCGAAGCAACACGTCTCGTGACTCTCCCCACCAGCCGCTCTAGAGCTACTTCTGGCATACCTTCTCCGAGGAGTCGGGGAGCCATGAGGGAGCGAACCGAAGAACATCTTGCTTCCCTCAGACGGGTGACTTCGGCTGGAGTAGTTGCCAGTATGAGTCTCTTTTGAAGGTATAATTTCCTTTATCTGTCCTTATTGTCTTTATTCTCTTCTCTGACCCTTACTGCTTCTTGTGTTAGACTACTTCTGAGTGTCTCCTTTTGGGTCGTCGGATGCGTCACGAGCAAGAGACGGAAGCCCTGCATCAGCAAGTGGAGAAACTAGAGGAGGAGGTTTTTCGAGTCCGTCGGGAAGGCCAGATGCAAGTGGAAGTTAGCAGAGACCTGCGAGCCAGACTGGACCACTATATAGACAACATCTTAGCTTCCGAGGCATTTCTCCACTGTGCCTGGCATCAGGAACGTCTTCTGTTAAAGAGAGTGACAACCCTCTCAGCAGAAGTGAGTCAACTGACTCAGGAGAGGGGGCGACTCCAAATTCGGGAGACGAAACTGTTAAAAGACATCCGTCTCTTAGAGTCGTCGACCGAGGCGCTTAATGTTTGAATCAAAGAGTAAGCGGACCAGCTTGCTAAAAAGGAAACAGAGATACACACCACTATTACTTACACCTTTGACATGCAGGAGAGCCTCGACCGCGCTAAGTCACGCCTCTCAACCACTAGAGAGCAGCTTGAGGAAGCGTTGGCAGCCCAAGACCAGGTATCGTCCGAAGTGGTTGGGCTGAAGACTGATCACAGTCGAAGGCAGAAGCGACGTTCATGGCAAAATTCCTCCAATCTAAGGAGTTTGGCGATATTCTGGCCAGCCAAGTGTTGAAGCAGTACAAGCAAGGCTTTCATGGAGCTATCCAGCAACTCCAGCGAGCCAATGCATTGAAGCCGAATGTTGACCTGGACTTCCTCAGTGTTAGCCGAGTCTGGGAGGAGCTATCGGCGGAGGAGAAAAAGCTGTAGTAGTTTTTTTTTACCAGGAGGCTTTTGGGCATGTAAAACCTGATTCTTTGAATGGAGTTACCTTCCTCTCCGTGTCCTGTTTTGTATTTTATGACTTATGGGCTATATTTCGTGTGTCTCATCCTGACTTCTTATAAAATTCTTTGAAATCGCAAAATCTTTTAGTTTGATGGGGGGGGGGGGGAGGCAGGTGCCTGGTGCATTCTCGCCTTCCTGTGCCAGCAAGAATAGATCTTGACTTCCCCTGACTAGGCGAATGCCTCCTCATGTGTCACAGTCCGGGCCTTCCTTGGTTCCCCAAGATGATTATAAAAGCTCGGGCTGATCCCAGCACCCCGAGATAGCAAGAGCTCAGGCTGCTCCCGGCCGGGCATCCTCAGCACCTCGGCCAGGTTTACACATCTTGGGCATCCTCGGCACCACAAGATGGTAGGTGGTTGGACGACTCCCGACCGGGCATCCTCGACACCTCAGTCAGGTCTACACATCTTGGGCATCCTCAGCACCACAAGATGGTAGGATCTTAGTGTTGGGACCGGGTGCATGCCGACGCGGACACGTATTGTAATTGTTACATAATTACATGCAGCGGAATCAAAAGCATGAATAATTTCCTAAATTATTCTAACACATATCCTAAGCATGCAATGTGTTCACATACTTGTAATATAAAATTTTTGCAGAAAAGAAAATTACTCTACGAATTACCTTGCGTAACTTGGAAGAAGGGACGAGATCCAACCGTTAGCGTCCCTTGAAAGCTCCGCCTCTATTCGTATCCACGCCGAGTATCGTCGGGATGACTTCGCTAAGCCACGAGTTTCGTGTTCACGAGAACTACTAGATTCTCAGTGAACACGACGAAAACCGAGAGAGTAATCAAATCGAAAGACTCACCACCAAGGTTAGCCGAAGAGGAAGATCGTCGCAAGGAAGAACTTCGTCGCCTTGATGCTTCTCCCTGTGCTCACAGCAAGAAGAAAGAAGGAAGGCCTATGGCCGGCCAAGAGAGAGGGAGAGAAGAAGAGGAGAGAGCCCGAGCAATTCTTGGATGGATCCTCTTCCATGGCACCCCTTGGGTCCTTTATATAGGGAGAGGTTTCTTAATTCCCAAGCAAACCTCTCCTTGATTATGGAATAATTTCTCAATCAATCCATAATCAAGGTTCTCATGATCAAGCTTCTTCTTCTTGATTATGGAATAATTTCTCAATCAATCCATAATCAAGACTCTCTTTCTTTTGGCATGATTATATAAAATTTATAAAACAAACCAACCATTGGTTCATTATATAAAAATTTATAAAACAAACCAACCATTGGTTCATTATAAAAATTTATATATATATATATATAATTTATATAACCTTTTATAAAATAAACCAACCTTTGGTCTATTTTATAAAACAAACCAAAATAGCCTTATCCTCTTATGGTGGTGGCCGGCCATGACAAGAAGAGAGGAGGCCCCCTCCTTGGCCGGCCCATCTAACCCCAATTGGATCAAATCCCTTAATGAATTAAACTTATTTAATTCACCCATTAAGTCTTTAAAAGACTTAGTCATTCTATGCTTCCGATGCGTCTGAAATAAATTCAGTTTTGACTATTGTTTGGACTTACCAAACATAGTCTATCTGGATTGGAGAATCTAATTCTCAACTCATTTTAAATCCTTCAAATTACTCGTTATGCATGTGACCAAATAGGCTTTCAATTTATGTTGGCCGTCCATAATTAACTAACTAATTCTAAAACGATCATGAGTGGCACCTAGTAGTACATCATGATCCCCAATTAATTGAAAGATCAACGGTTGACCTCAGAAATGGTTCTGAAACCCTTCAGTAGCTATAATGAATCGTGACACATTCCCTTCACCATCTTATACCCACTTGGTTCAGGACATGGTCTATGTGTGTCAGTCCCCACTAGGCTGACTACGTCACACCTAGCCCAAGTAACGTTTCCTCGTCTTATGGATTCTAATTACTCTCATGTATTTAAGAGATTCATACTCTGAACATGTCATGCTCTGGCCAGAGGCTTCGAGTAACAATCCGACGATAGGCCTCGGGTATACATCTCCTCGCAAGGAGTGGTGAATCCTTTGTAGGCTGTTCAAACATCTTCGGGCACTTCGGCTTATACCCAATCATCCTGGGTCCACACCTCCTTGGAGATGCTTGCTTAAGATGTCAAAGTATAAGTCTCCATGACCAAAATGACTTGAACACCGCAAGTCAAAGGAACATCGCACTTAAGCTGCAGTAAGAACTTCACTGACATATCTATATGTAGACTACCATATGAAGTTTTATAGCCAGTCACTCCAATTAACTAGTTCCCTTAACTAGCATTCATGTTTATCTCCGGACATCTCAATGTCACCAGCCAGTGAGAATCAGCTGATTAGAGAATAACCCATGCTAGTCTCAACAGAATTGATAGTGTCCGTATTTATCAATTCATCGACTAGGGACAATTTCAATACTTCACAATTGCACATGTAGAGATAATCACTAATTGTGAATTCATCACAAATTCTCTCATGCTGTGAATTGTATTGCGGACATTCAGTAAATGAGCTTAAGATCTTAATCAAATAATTATGTATACTCAAATAGTGAATATTCATTTATTAAAATAAATGATTACAATCATAAGGCGATTGCCTTAGGACACTTCTCTCATATCACTAACACTTAGGTTGCTCTCAGTCGAGCATCCTCGGCACATCGGTCAGGTCTACACATCTTGGGCATCCTCGGTACCACAAAATGGTAGGAGCTCAGCCAGCTTTACACACTTGGACATCTTCGGCACCACAAGATCGTAGGAACATGGTTGCTCCCGGCCGGGCATCCTCGGCACCTCGGCCAGGTTTACACATCTTAAGCATCCTCGGAACCACAAGATGATAGGAGCTTAGGCTAATCCCGACCGGGCATCCTCAGTACCTCAGCCAGGTCTACACATCTTGGGAATCCTCGGCACCACAAGATGGTAGGATCATAGGATGCTCCCTGTCGGACATCCTCGGCACCTCGGACAAGTCTACACATCTTGAGCATCCTCGGCACCAGAAGATGGTAGGAGCTTGGACGGCTCCTGGCCAAGCATCCTCGACACCTCGACCAGGTCTACACATCTTGGGCATCCTGGGCACCACAAGATGGTAAGAGCTTGGCCTGCTCCCGGCTGGGCATCCTCAACACCTCGGCCAGGTCTACACATTGTAAGGATCAATGTCGTACGCTAGAGGGGGGGTGAATAGCGTTTCGCCGAATTCTTGCTCCTACACGGTTAGTTTGCACAGCGGAAATAATAGTAAAACAATAATAAATCACTAACCAATGCTAACACGGCGATTTCAGTTGGTATCCACCCTGGTCGGGTGACTAATCCAACAATCCATCAGTGGATCAATCCCCGGATAACCTCCGGCTAGAACTCGTCGCTCCTTGTGGGTGGAGAAACCTCGCCACAGCACCAAGGACACTTCCTGAGTATACAAGACTACTAACTTGCCCTATCCAAGCAAGTTTCGTCAAGGAAGATAGTAGTAAACGAGCCCCTTTTAACTAGGGCTCGAATCTGGAATAGCCGCTATCAGTCGACTGCCAAATGGCAGTCACCTGGTCCCACTCAGATTCGACCGTTACACCACAACGTTCGAAATCTACCAGCCTGTTCCAGCCTATTGAAGTCGACTACCCCAGAGCAGTCGACTGCCCCACACCTAAGCCTAGGGTTTTTACAAACCTCTCCGCACTCAAACCCTCCCGGCTTAGCCCCTGAGTACAAACACTCATACTCAGACCCTCACAACCCAGTTGACTCTTCACCGGCAGCCTTGACTGTCGCCTTCACGCTCTCTTCATCTTTGGCCCTCGTCCCTCGGATGCGCACGCAAGCCTCCAGCTTGCCTCCATGCCACCCTTCACGTACGCCTCGAAGTCCGCATCCCTCGGCTCATCATCCCTGCTATCCAACGGTCCCTCAGATGCGCACGTAAGCCTCCAGCTTGCTTCTATGTCATCCTTCACCTGAAGACATCAACCAAGTCCATATGTACCTGTACACCTACACACTCATGTCCACATATGAGAACAACACAAATCCTAACTTAACCATATTGCCGCACACATCAAAACATCATAATCCTCCAGATCATCTCAGGGCCGATTGCCCCAACAATCTCCCCCTTTTTGATGTGTGGCAATATGTTAAGTTAGGTAAACATATAGCAACAACAATAGCAATAGTAATTGAAATTCAAGCATAACACACACGAGGCAACCTCCCCCTTAACCTATGTTTTCTCCCAAATTTCAATCCTTATTGCTACTCCCAAATTAAGTTTTCCCAACTTAACTCTAAAGTCACAACTTAACCTAAATAAGTTAGATTTCAACTCATCCTAACTTAACACCCAAATTCTCCCCCTTTGACACCATCAAAAGTATTGCCCCAAACAATCCTAACCCCTGGTATTAAGGAGAACATAGCAGATTTCCGAAACACCCCTCAGAAATCACAAAATTTCAATTTGCCCCCTTTCGCAGGCGACTGCCACCCTGGCAGGTGACTGCGAGACTGTAGACTGAATTCCCAACCGAAATTCAGAAATGAATTAAAAATTCCAGAAACTCCGGAAAAATGTAAAACGTTGCAAGCACAATTGTTAAGGTATTCTCTACCCTAGAAAAATTTGGTTCATGAAAAACATCAACCGTGCTTGACTTTTGGTACAATCTTGAAAATTCTCAAATAGTGCCAAGTTAGTATCAAATTGGGAATCCAACCATGATATCCTCTAGTTGCTACTTTCTATCAATTCATCTTGACATTTAAAATGACTCCCAATACTTCCTTTTCCCATTGAAAGCTATTATTTTGGCAAAATTTCCTTTTCTTTATCTCTTGAGTCAAAATGTCCATCCTTTTATAGAAACATGAGTCTAGCCAAATCATATTCGATAATATATCAATAAAAGATTTCCAAATCATATGATCAACGCATATATAAGTATCAACTTTGACATAAATCTAGTGACATGACCAAACCACACTAGTTTAGGTTTCAAAACATTATCTAGTCATGATAAACTCTTAATAGCATAACAGAAGAATAATAAGACAAGTCACATGACATAAATTTATACATAGAGTACTACATAGAAGTTTTAAGAAACATAGAAGTAGTCATGACATAAGTCCTAGGAGAGTATCTAGGGCCAAAGCCCGAAGTCATCCAAATACATACAATCATCAGAATAGGATGTGTTTGAGAGGTATAAAATAATCAACACAAGACACTCTCAACACTGAAAAACTCCCAACGTCTGCGTCAACTGATCAGAAAACATGTCACCATCACCGCCTGGGGGGGGGGGGGGAGGAGGAGCCTAATATGCTAAGTCCCACCGCTGCATCATCTCATACATGGTCTCCTGCCGACTGATAACCCCATCCACTTTTGCCTCAAGCCGCTGCTCCGTCTGCCGAAGGTCATGTACATCCTCACGGGTGGCATGATCATCCTCCTGGAGCTGGTGGACATCTGATCGGAGCTGAGTGAGCTCCGCACGTGTGACCAGCTCGCCTAGCTCCTCATCTGCCTCAACGACCTCCGGGCGCTCTCTCCAAACAAATCCACCCTGCCTGCAATCAATACCCGCCAAGGACAACTGACGCTGACCAATCTGGTCATAGTCCTTTGACAAACGCCTAACCTGACCACCACCCACACGAATACCAAACCGTAGGTGGAAAAACTCAGTCAAAATGTGGCAAAAATGCATATATATCTTTCCATTAACACTATGGGAAGACTGGCAGATGACACGAAACACCTGCAGGGAGATATCTATATCCAACCTCCTCTCTAATGCATACATCATGACTAGGTGTGGGAGTCTGATCTTAGCCCTCCCTTTGGTGACAATGGGTAGAATGCACTCAACGACAATTTTGTATAAGACATGACTAGCGGGTCTCATGGGTTTAGCGTCAAAAAGACGCTCGGACTCATTTCTATGTCTCCTAAAATAGTACATATGTATTTGATCAATTGTGACTTCAGGAAGTTCTAACGGTTCTACAATGGTGGGAAAGTAAGTGACTGGATTGTTTGATGCTCTACATTCCAAAAAACCTGCTAAACTCATGACCGAAAAGGGAACAGTAACCCCGGCCACCCGCGACTCATATAGATTGTTATCTGAATCAATGCATGTTAAATTTGCATAAAATTTCATGCAGAGATCAATATCTATGTCCTGCTGACAATAGACAAGCTGATCTAGCCGAAAATGCGTGATCATCTCAGCTAATGGAGGCGACTTTTCTTGAAAGAATGCCTTATTTAGATAGCGACAATTCATTACTACAAATTCGTTGCCCTCAAATCTTCTCTTGCACTCCAGGGATCTAAATCTCGACTCTCCTTGACTTGGTTGGGATGACCCTTCACCCCTAGACCTCTTAGTAGTCATCCTAAACACCATACATACACATGCATGCCAAGACAACCCCCCCAAAACGGAAACACATCAAGAAATACACACGAAAATACCATGTTAGTGCTAAAACATTGCTTAATCAAGAAAAATGAACCTTCAAACATAATACCTTTTCATTCTTTTCATGTTGACTTGAGTTTTGAAAATGTGGCTTGAAAAGAAGAGGTTTTAGCAAGCCCTAGAAGTAGATCGAGGTTGAAGGAGGGCTTAGGAAGGAGTTTTAGGGCTCGGGAGAGGTTGAGGACGAGAGAGAGACTTGGGAGATGAAGAAATCGTCAGGGATGAAATGCCAAAACCCTAGGTTTGGCCATCCCTGCGCGGTCTCAGCCTTATAAAGCCGCGCCTAGCAGGTGACTGCCCCATGGGCAGGTGCCTGCGAGAACCCCCCAGAAGATTCTGTGTTCACTGGCAGGTGACTGCCCCATGGGCAAGTGCCTGCGAGAACCCACAGAAGGTTCTGTGTTCATTGGCAGGTGACTGCCCTATTGGCAGGTGACTGGTATCTGAAACTTGGTTTTTCAGGCCGAGATTTAGTAATGCAGTAATAATTCCATAAATTCCCAAAAAATCTGAAACTTTGTGGGAAGATTTGCGAAGCCAATATCTACTTGGGAAAAATATGTTTCCAAATAAATGTATTCCGGATCCCAAGATTGGCACGAATTCCTATTCTTTCTAAAGTGTATCATTAAAATCTTAGCTCAAAGTTCTAATTTGGACCTCACTTTGATGCTACTTCCCATACTCATCGACAATCTATTCATAGCATCAAGTTATATGGTATTTATTCATTAAAATCGATTTGTCTCAATTAAAATCCCAATTTTACCTTTTTTTTCTTTATAATCCTCCCTTTAGTGTGTCAATTCTCTAGGATCAAGACTAACCTTACCCTTTTAAACCTCTTGGCACACCCTATAGTTCTTTTCAATCTCCTAGAAGTAGACCACCCGAGATCCATTGACCATAGAACCTGTCTTGACTCCTAGAGCTTTCCCTTGAGCTTCTATCCCTAAATATCTCCCTAGGTAACTCTTCTTCAACGGCAAGACCACACCGGTGCTCCTCCGGTGCTTCTTGACCTTCCACTATCATTCTCTTAACCCTATAGACCTTTTTCGTGGTCAAATTCTTTTCTTTTCCTCTAAATGGCTTTTCCTTGTCATTTTTGACTTTCTCCCTATCATAGTTATAGGGCATCCTTGAATATGATACTTTATCAATATTAGCCCTCCTAGAATTAAATCCTAAACTTGGCCTATCATTCCTATGATTTTGGCCCTTTGATATCATGTTCAATTCCTTGGACCCTTGAATTACTCTACCAATGTTTCTTTCCAACTCATCAAGTTTTGCTCTTAAAGCTTGGTTTTCCTTTTCTAACTTCCTAACCTTAGGATCACTAGACCTAATTTGATCATTTCTAGATCTACTTATTTGTCTAGACATTTTTCCCTTTCTCTTAGGGTTTATCCCTTGGTCCTTAGCCCTAGAATTTCTAGATTTATCATGAACCACAGAATTCTTGGTGTCTTGGCACACAAAAGTGTTTCTATTCCTATCATGATATTTAAAACCACAAACACGCATGGGCAAACAATTGCTATTAATTCTATCAGTCAAACAACCATTTTAAGCATTCATTGAAAAATTGGAAGCATAAGTAAAGTGAGAGGTTACCCCCTTACCCTTGTGGCACCCCCTTGATTAGTGCTTCTCTTCCTTTCTTCTTTCTCCCATTTTCTAAGATGCTCCATCTTCTTGAATTCTCCACTTCTTGGACACTTTGTATGATAATGTCCGAGCTCCCCGCATGTGAAACATCGAATTCTCCCCTTTTTGTTTTGAGTTTCCTCATTCCTACACCCCTTATTAGATTTAAATTGAATGTATTTGGGCTTAGGAATTACCTCCTTTTTACCTAGTGGGCACTTGTCCTTGTAGTGCCCCCTTTTATTGCAACCAAAGCATATAATATGCTCTTTTGACTTGACTTTGGTGGAAGTGGAAGTTTTCTCTTGCTCTAGTGTGGATGAGGGTCTCTCCCCCTTCAATTTTTGAAGTTGATACCTCTTCTTCTTCTCTTGAGAAGGTTGATGATCTTTCACTTAATTCCTCCTCTTTACTTGAAGAAATTGACACTTCACTTGATGATGTGGATGATTCATTTCTCTCCTTTTCTTGAATCATGGAGCTCACTTCATTGGAATCTTCTATTGGTTGAACTTGGATGGTGTTCTTATGAAAATCTTCTATTTTGTTCCACAATTCATGCGCATTTTCATATGCCCCTACACCACTAAAGGCATTGTTAGGCAAATCATTTATTAATACATCAATTACCTTCTTGTTCGCCCTTGCTAGGTCTTGTTGTTCTTGATTCTTTTTTTTTGTTGTTCTTGATTCCAATATCTAGGCCTAAGCCTTTTCCCGTGCTTATCCTTTGGAATTTCATAGGGTTCTTCAAGCACCACCATACACTCCCACTCCATTCCAAACCAATTCTTCATCCTCGCTCGCCAATAGTCGAAATCTTCATGATCGTAGGGCGGCGGAGTGTAGATGTCGTCCCCCAACTTATCTTCCGTCTTCTCTTCTCCTCTAGCGTTTGCTCCTTTGGCGATTAGTTCAATAAGAGCGGTCCTTCGCTCTGATACCAATTGTAAGGATCGATGCCGTACGCTAGAGGGGGTGAATAGCATTTCGCCGAATTCTTGCTCCTACACGGTTAGTTTGCACAGCGAAAATAATAGTAAAACAATAATAAAATCACTAACCAATGCTAACACGACGATTTTAGTTGGTATCCACCCCGGTCGGGTGACTAATCCAACAATCCATCGGTGGATCAATTCCCGGATAACCTCCGGCTAGAACTCGTCGCTCCTTGTGGGTGGAGAAACCTCGCCACAGCACCAAGGACACTTCCTGAGTATACAAGACTACTAACTTGCCCTATCCAAGCAAGTTTCGTCAAGGAAGATAGTAGTAAACGAGCCCCTTTTAACTAGGGCTCGAATCTGGAATAGCCGCTACCAGTCGACTGCCAAATGGCAGTCACCTGGTCCCACTCAGATTCGACCGTTACACCATAACGTTCAAAATCTGCCAGCATGTTCTAGCCTATAGCAGTCGATTGCCCCAGAGCAGTCGACTGCCCCACACCTAAGCCTAGGATTTTTACAAACCTCTCCGCACTCAAACCCTCCCGACTTAGCCCCTGAATACAAACACTCATACTCAGACCCTCACAACCCAGTTGACTCTTCACCGGCAGCCTTGACTGTCGCCTTCACGCTCTCTTCATCTTTGGCCCTCGTCCCTCGGATGCGCACGCAAGCCTCCAGCTTGCCTCCATGTCACCCTTCACGTACGCCTCGAAGTCCGCGTCCCTCGGCTCATCATCCCTGCTATCCAACAGTCCCTCAGATGCGCACGTAAGCCTCCAGCTTGCTTCCATGCCATCCTTCACCTGAAGACATCAACCAAGTCCATGTGTACCTGTACACCTGCACACTCATGTACACATATGAGAACAACACAAATCATAACTTAACCATATTGCCGCACACATCAAAACATCATAATCCTCCAGATCATCTCAGGGTCGATTGCCCCAACACACATCATGGGCATCCTCGGCGCCACAAGATAGTAGGAACTTGTACGCCGGGCATCCTCGGCACCGCGACCAGGTCTACACATCTTGGGCATCCTCAACATCACAAGATTGTAGGAACTTGGGTGCTCCTGCTGGGCATCCTCGACACCCCCGCCAAGTCTACACATCTTGGGCATCTTCGGTACCACAAGATGGTATGAGCTTTGGCTATTCCCGACCGGGCATCCTCAGCACCTTGGCCAGGACTACACATTTTGGGCATCATCGGCACCATAAGATGGTAGGATCATTGGCTGCTCCCTGCCGGAGATCCTCGACACCTCGGCCAGGTCTACATAGACATTCTCGGCACCACAAGATGGTAGGAGCTTGGATTGCTCCCGGTCGGACATCCTCAGCACCTCGGCTAGGTCTACACATCTTGGGCATCCTCGACAACACAAGATGGTAGAAGCTTGGATGGCTCCCGGACGAACATCCTCGGCACCTCGGCCGGGTCTATACATCTTGTGCATCCTCGGCACCATAAGATGGTAGGAACTTGGGCTGCTCCCGGCCGGGCATCCTCAGCTAGGTCTACACATCTTGGGCATCCTTGGCACCACAAGATGGTAGGAACTTGGGTCGCTCCCCACCGAGCATCCTCGGCACCTCGGCCAGGTTTACAAATTTGGGCATCCTCGGCACCATAAGATGGTAGGAGCTTGGGTTGCTCCCGGTCGGGCATCCTCGACACCTCGGCCAGGTATACACATCTTGGGCATCCTTGGTACCACAAGATGGTAGGATCTTAGGCTGCTCCCGGCCGAGCATCCTCGGCACCTCGGTCAGGTCTACACATCTTGGGCATCCTCGGCACCACAAAATGGTAGGAGCTCGGCCAACTCTATACACTTGGACATTCTCGGCACCACAAGATCGTAGGAACTTGGACTGCTTCCGGCCGAGCATCCTTGGCACCTCGGCCAGGTTTACACATCTTAGGCATCCTCAGCACCACAAGATGGTAGGAGCTTAGGCTACTCCCGGCCAGGCATCCTCAGCACTTCGGTCAGGTCTACACATCTTGAGAATCCTCGGCGCCACAAGATGGTAGGATCATAGGCTGCTCCCTGCCGAGCATCCTCGGCACCTCGGCCAAGTCTACACATCTTGTGCATCCTCGGCACTACAAGATGGTAAGAGCTTGGATGGCTCCCGGCCGAGCATCCTTGACACCTCGGTCAGGTCCACACATCTTGGGCATCCTCGGCACCATAAGATGGTAGGAACTTGGACTGGTCCCGGCCGGGCATCCTCGGCACCTCGGCCAGGTCTACACATCTTGGGCATCTTGTGTAACGACCCGACCCATTTGGCGGCTCATTTGGCGACCCCTTTATTTTTCTGTGGGTCATCGACCGTCGACCGTGTCGTTACTCACTAGGACTTCCCACCCTTGGCCTGTGGATTTTTGCCTTCCCCAGGATTCGAACCCTAGACCTCCATGCTTAAGTACTAGAGTTTATGAATCCTGGTAACCAATTGAGTCTGGCTCAATTAGTTACCAGGATTCTTAAACTCTAGTACTTAAGCTTGGAGGTCTAGGGTTCGAATCCTGGGGAAGGCAAAAATCCACTGGCCAGGGGTGGGAAGACCTAGTGAGTAACGGCACGGTCGACGGTCGACGACCCACAGAAAAATAAAAGGGTCGCCAAATGGGTTGCCAAATAGGTCAGGTCCTTACAATAAAAAGGTGGTCGACCGTGCCGTTACTCACTAGGACTTCCCACCCCTGGCCAGTGGATTTTTGTCTTCCCCAGGATTCGAACTCTAGATCTCCAAGCTTAAGTACTAGAGTTTAAGAATCCGGTAACCAATTGAGTCTGGCTCAATTGGTTACCAGGATTCTTAAACTCTAGTACTTAAGCTTGGAGGTCTAGAGTTCGAATCCTGGGAAAGACAAAAATCCACTGGTCAGGGATGGGAAGTCCTAGTGAGTAACGACACGGTCGACAGTCGACGACCCACAGAAAAATAAAGGGGTCGCCAAATGGGTCGAGTCGTTACATCTTGGGCACCACAAGATGGTAAGAGCTTGGCCTACTCCCGGCCGGGCATCCTCGACACCTCGGCCAGATCTACACATCATGGGCATCCTCGGCACCACAAGATAGTAGGAACTTGTACGACTCTCGGTCGGGCATCCTCGGCACCGTGGCCAGGTCTACACATCTTGGGCATCCTCGGCACCACAAGATGATAGAAACTTGGGCTGCTCCTGGCCGGGCATCCTCGACACCCCCACCAGGTCTACACATCTTGGGCATTCTCGGTACCACAAGATGGTATGAGCTTTGGCTACTCCCGACCGGGCATCCTCAGCACTTTGGCCAGGACTACACATCTTGGGCATCCTCGGCACCATAAGATAGTAGGATCATAGGTTGTTCCCTGCCGAACATCCTCGACACCTCGGCCAGGTCTACACATCTTGGGCATCCTCGGCACCACAAGATGGTAGGAGTTTGAGTTGCTCCCGGCTGGACATCCTCAGCACCTCGACTAGGTCTACACATCTTGGGCATCCTCGACACCACAAGATGGTAGAAGCTTGGATGGCTCCCGAACGAACATCCTCGGCACCTTGGCTGGGTCTACACATCTTGTGCATCCTCGGCACCACAAGATGGTAGGAACTGGGGTTGCTCCCAACCGGGCATCCTCAGCACCTCGGCTAGGTCTACACATCTTGGGCATCATCGGCACCACAAGATGGTAGGAACTTGGGCCGCTCCCCGTCGGGCATCCTCGACACCTCGGCCAGGTCTACACATCTTGGGCATCCTCGGCACCACAAGATGGTAGGAGCTTGGGTTGCTCCTGGTCGAGTATCCTTGACACCTCGGCCAGATATACACATTTGGGCATCCTCGGCACCACAAGATGGTTGGACCTTGGCCTCTACACTTCCATTTGGTCTTGGTGAGTCATTTCTTGTGTTTCTTTAATTGATCAAGCTTTAAGAAAATACAAATATGCTTATAAATACACGTAGCACTCGACCGACTCACTGGATGCGATAAGGCTGGATGTGACTCGCATTTAATGGTCTCTCTAGCCTTTTGTCATCAACATCTTGCAAATAATAACTACCTCTTATTATTATATAAGGCCCACTCCCTCGAGCTTTCCAACATCGCCGACTGGCATGATCCTTTTCCAAACCCGATCCTCGACCTGGAAAGTCCGAGGGACTACTCGACGGCTATAAACTTGTCGCATGCGTTAGCGGTATGCATCTAGTCGGGTAGCTATTTTGTTTTGCATCTCCGTCACCAAGTCTAGATCGAGTAGTCGCTTCTGGTCATTATTCTCCTTGTGGTAAAGTTGTTGTTGGGTTGATTCATCGCCTACCTCAACAGAAATTATCGCCTCCGCACCATAGATGAGATTGAAAGGACTCTGTCCCGTACCTTGCTTGGGAGTGGTACGATACGACTATAAGATACTTGGGAGTTCTTTGACCCAACTGCCTCTGATATGGTCTAATTTTATCTTGAGCCCCCTAATGATTTCTCGGTTAACGTCTTTGGCCTGGCCATTACCTTGCGAATAAACGACTGAAGTGAAGGTCTGGCGAATACCCAGCCCTTCACACCACTCTTTGAGTTTACGACCTGCAAACTATCTGTCGTTATCTGATACCAATTTATGGGGAATTCCGTACTTGCAGACTATGTCCTTCTATAAAATTTCATCACGACGGCCTTCGTAATTTGGGCGAGCGGCCCGGTATCGATCAATTTGGAAAAGTAGTCCACTAGTACCAACAAGAACTTTTTTTGTTGGGGTCTAGTCGAGAAAGGACTCACTATGTCTATTCCCCACTAGTCAAAAGGACACGATATAGTAGAAGCTCGCAATAGTTCAGTTGGGCGATGAACAATATGTTGATGCTTTTAGCAGGCTTCACATCCAGGGATAAATTTGTTAACATCCACTTGTAATGTGGGCCAAAAGTATCCGGCCAGAATAATCTTTCTAACCATTGACCACCCACCAATGTGACTCTCACATATGTCTTCATGAATTTCCCTCATGATGTACTCAATGTCCCCTGGGTTGATACACTTAGAGCAATGCTCGGGCAAATGCTCTCTTATATAGATGCTCTCCGATTAGCGTGAACCTGGAAGCCCTACGACAAAAAAAGTCGAACTTATTCACCACTCGCTGATACTGTTCCATTGCGTAAAAACTCCACATAAGGTTCTCTCCAATCAGGTAACACAACATTAGCGGCTTCTCCCTCTATCTAGGCGACAACTTCTTTTTGGGCACTGGGCTCTTCCAGCGTCCATAGTGCGAGGGAGCTCGCAAACTTGGCTAGTTCATCCGCCTTGACATTATCCACTTAGGATATTTTCTGCAGAGTGACTTCAATAAGGAAGATTTCAATTACCCATATATAGTTACATACCTTTGTAGGCGTTCATTCCTAACCTCGAAATCTCCTTTTAGCTGTTGCGCCACGAGCTGAGAGTCTGAATATAATATAACTCGAGTGACCCCTAATTATTTGGTTGCTTGTAGCACAGCTAGTATTGCCTCATACTCAACTTCATTATTAGTGGCTCGAAAGTTGAGCCGAATGGATAACTGTAATACATCTTCCTTGAGGAAGATCATTAGAATTCCAACTCTTAATTTGTGATTCGATGAACCATCAACGTAAATCCTCCATGTCTCCCCGGCTTCAGGTACTGGGGCTGCCTCGAGCATGAAGTCGGCTATGGCTTAAGTCTTGATAGCTGTTCAAGGATGATATTTAATTCCATACTCACTCAATTCTGCAATCAAATTAATTAATCGTCCTAAGGCCTCCTGATTCGTGAGGACGCACCTGAGTGGACTGTTAGTAAATACCACGATGGGATGCACCAAGAAGTATGGTCTCAGCCACCGTGCGGTTAGTACTAACGAATACACCCTCTAGAGTAGTATACCAAATTTTTGCTTCTTTGAGGAGATGACCAAAGAAATAAATAGGATATTAGGTATTACTTTCCTCACGGATTAGCACGGAGCCTATAGCTTGTTCTACTGCAAATAAGTAGACAAAAAGTATCTCTCCTCCTAGCAGTTTGTACAGTATAGAAAGCTCAGATAGATATACCTTTAAGCCTGTGAAACCCTTCTCACATTGGTCATTTCATTCGAACCTGACTGCTTTTCTTAAAATTTTGAAGAAATATAGAATTCTGTCGGTTGACCGGGATATGAATCTGGAGAGGGTTGTAATCCTTCCATTAAGCCGCTACATTTCTTTAAAATTACTTAGAGATGACATATTAAGAATAGTCTGCACCTTCTCAGCATTTGCCCCAATTCCTCTCTCCGTTATCATATATCCAAGGAACCACCCACTTTTTACCCTAAACAAACATTTAACTGGGTTCAACTTTAGTCTATTAGCCCTCAAGGTAGCAAACGTTTCCTCTAAATCAGCAATCATGTCCTTCCCCCTATCCGTCTTGACCAGGATGTCATCAACATACACTTCAATATTTTGCCCAATCTGGTGTTGAAACACCTTATTCATCATACGCAAATAGATCGCTCCCGCATTCCACAACCCGAATGACATGACATTATAGCAGTAAGTGTCATCCGTCATTACGAACCTTACCTTCTCCTGGACATCTCGAGCGCGAGAAACTTGGTGATATCCCTGATACGCATCCAACATTGAAATAAATTCACAGCCGGAGGTTGAGTCTACAACTGATCAATGTGAGGCAAAGGGTAACAGTCTTTAGGGCAGGCTTTATCTAAGTCACGAAAGTCAATACAAACCCGTCATTTACCCTCGGGCTTAAGGACCAATACAATATTTGTCAGCCAGGTCAGAAATTAGAGTTCTCAAATGTGTCCGACTTTAACAACTTTGTCACCTCCTCTCTGATTATCTGGTCTTGCACTGGAGCAAAGTGTCTTCGTCTTTGCTTTACCGGTCGGGCTCCTAGAGTAATGTGTAATCGATGTGTGGCCAGGGTGGGAGGAACTCCTTTGATCTCATCAGTGGCCCACGCGAACATATCTTGATGATCGACTAGGCAACTGACCAATCGGTGTTTGAGCTTAGGGCTAAGATCTGTAGCGATTCTTGTAATTCCTCCCAACTGCTGGGGATGAATCTATACTTTCTCATTCTCGACCTCTCTGCGCTCTTCCTTGGCTCCTTCTCTCATCTGGGGATCCACTAAGTTGATCTGCAAGGTATCATGAGCCTTCAGGTTCTTGCGAGATTCTGTTTTGACTTCCCGGCTGTAACATCGCCAAGAAGACAGCTGATCTCCTTTAACTTCAGCCACATGCTCTCCTACCGAAAATTTGATCTTCTGATGATAGACTGATACCAACGCTTGGAATGAGCTGAGGGTTGGTCTTCCTAGAATGGCATTGTATGACGATGGGGCATCCACTATCATGAAAGGAGTTCTTCTTGTTCTCTACAATGTGTCATCTGTAAGCGACGGGGACAATGAGATCTGTCCCATCGGCTGCACTCGATAGCCGGTGAAGCCGAATAGTGGCGTGGAGATAGGGTATAGCTCACCTTCATCGACCTGCATCTGATCCAAAGTCGCCTTGTACAGGATATTAACAGAGTTACCTGTATCCATGAAAATACGTTTAACCTCGTAATTGGCTATGCGGGCAAAAATTACCAGTGCATCTTCGTGAGGGGCTTCAACATCTTCCAGATCGTCAGACCCAAAAGAATGATAGGTCCCTAGTGTTTCCCCTTACTCGTCCCAATAGCGTAGTTTTCCAACCTGCATGTATAAGCCTTCCTTACCCGGTGGGAATCTCTCCCGGTAGAGCCTCCTGAGATCACTCCCACATGGCCCAATGGAGGTCCTCGAGCTGGAGCTTTGCCCTTCTCGAGATCTCGCTTCGGGGAAGCAGATCGGTGAAGTACCGTCTCCTGATTCCTCCCTCTCGAGGGTGATCGGGACCGCCTCCTGGATCTATCTTTCCCCAGTTGTGGTCGACGAGGAGACAGGCTTCAGTGAAGAGACCTGTGTCGATATCCCGAATTGCTCCACTTTCTACGTAGCTTAGTATCTGCATCCTTGGATCTCCTCTTCTTCAGAGTGTAGCACTCTTTCGTGGAGTGGATGGTACTGCCATGAAAGTCATAGTACTTCTTCGGTGGTTTAGGTCCCTCGGTGTCTACCATCTGTACCAGTTTCTTCCTTCCGTTCCAGTAATTCTTACCGGAGCGAGAATCCTTTGCTCGGATCAGAGCAGGTGGTTCCTTCCTTTCGGATCGTACCGAAATTTGGACAGGGACTCCTGTTGAATCCAATCGACGGGCATATTGCACCTCTTCCACATTAACGTGCTTGACCGATCGCCCTAATAAATCATCGAAGCTTGTCGGTGGTTTCTATTAGATGTGTATACTAAAAGACTTTATATATATATATATATATATATATTTATTTTTATTTTGAAATAGAGAATCACAACAACACAGATGCATATTTATATTAGTATATGCATAAAAGTCCCATACTTTGCATTGTAGATAACATGGTGTGTGGTCACACACAGAAGATCATGTTATCAGTCCCTTGCATTGTATAAGTACGGGCTCATAACCGAGATGGAGTTGGACAAACCATCGAGATGGTTGTAGTGTAATTAGGTGTGGTTTGTCTTGACCATAGAATTACACTAGTGTGCTTTGTGTACATTGAGCACAACCAAAACTAGAGGTCATCCAATTTGTACTGACTTAATAATTGGATTGAACCTCGGATTATTATGAAGTACAATCCCTAAATCACGATATAATAACGGGCACGTATAGTTAATATTTATTTCATTGATTTACCAATGGGCGAGATTTATTCTGCTAAATCGATAGGCCCAGTAAGTAGGGAAATAATATTAATTATATGGTGTGTCATTGATTATTGACGGAATCTGTGTCTTGGTGAGTCAGGATGATAATGCCTCCTTGATGAGCTCATAAGGTTCATCATGTTAAACCCTGCAGGTGGATTTGATCCAACATGATGATAAGGTTGAGTGGTACTAGTCAAGGAGTTAGAAGTTGATTAATTTAAATTGTTAGTAATTTAAATTAATCGACGGGCATACGATATCTTAAACACAGGGGGATGAATGTACTCATAATAGGTAGAGCCCATATGAAAATATGGGGGTTGGTGAGGAAGTTCAATGGAAATCCTTTAGTGGAATGGATCTTCATTAATGGATTGGTTTAGATCTATTAGTGGGCCAAGACCCAACTCCTCCTCTTGGTCCCTACCTTAGCCCTATATATACCTCATGGGATCATGAAACCAAGGCTTAATCCAATTAATCACAACCTAAGGCTTCTCTCCTCTCCTCTCTCTTTTCTCTCTCCTAGGGCAACCGACCGGCACAAGCTAAGAGGAGCTCCCTCTCCTCTTTTCTTCCTCCCTTCTTCACCACCACTCGGCCAAGACTCACATAGAGAAGGAGGAGCCTTCCACTTCCTTTTGTGGTGCTCCGCAGCTAGGGAGTTGTGGCCGACGACGAGAAGGAGGCGGCGCAAGGAGTGGTTGTCGGCGCCACAAGCACAAGTGGAGAGGAGGAGTTCACAGCCGGATTTGGATGAGGAAGGAGATCGTTTCTCTCCTTCTTCTTCTTCTTCAAGCTCCTCCCTAGGTCTTCCTTGTGGCCGGCAAGAGTTGGTTGGCTCTCGGTGGTCAGCGGCGTAAGGAAAGGGAAGAGAAGGTGGCCGGCGCAAACCCTAATCACTAGGGTTTGTTGGTGTAAGCTAGAAGGAAGAAGAAATGTGATTTTGGAGCGCCTTGGTGATCCCGGTTCTCGGTATCCCGTCGCCCACATGTCGTCCGGGAGGGAAGGGACATAAGGTAGAAGGCTACGAGGTAAAGGAAGGTATAATTTTCTTCCTTGGCTCCTTATAGTTCTATCATTCCATGTGACAATGATTGTTTAATTATCTAGCTTAATTATTTGTTAATTAACGGTAGATAATTAATTATTGAACCCCGATAATAAACACAAAAACCGGCGATCCACTCATCATCATTTTGATGGTCGAACGGTTAGGCAAATTACAAGGCTCGATCTTTAAGATTGGCCAAGTTGTAATTTGAATCGTTCAATACGGTGACGAGATGATCGTTGGGAGACGGGTTTCCATTCGGATTAATTTTTAATCCGTAGACATGGAGAGGTCTCTCAAGGACGACAAAGTATTCGCTTAGGAAACCCGCCAAGTCATACCCATCAGTTTCTTCATTAGAGATCGGAAGAAATTCCTTCGGAAAGTCCCTGGATGAAGGCGCTAACGAGGATCTCGAAAGTAGCACTTGGCACATTTTGCGCTACTCGATTGAATCGTTGAATATAATCTTTTAGCAGCTCCTTGCTTTTCTGCTTTAGGGCAAAAAGATTTAGTGTCATCTTTTGATATTGTCGGTTATTGGCGAAGTGATGTAGGAAGATAGTTTTAAACTCCGAAAAGAAGTTTATCGAATTCGGCGGCAACCTCTGAAACTATCTCTATGCTGCTCCCGATAGCGTGTTCAAAAACACCCAGCACTTCACACCATCTGTGTATTGGTGCAACAGGGTCGCATTTTTCAAACTTACAAATATGCTCTTCTGGATCCGTTTTTCCATCGTAAGCAATTCCTGAACCACGAAACTACTTGGGCATGAGATCAGTTATAATATCCTGAGCGAAAGGCGTAGATGTGAACTTTAGGAGGACCTTTGCAGGTTCACTCTTCCCTTATCTTTCTTCATGCCGCAAAACGCTAGAGGCAGCGGAATGTACTTTCTCCATCTCTCTTATGGAGTCTCGCCGGTGTCCAAGAGCTATCTTTAAAGGTGCACCCGGCGGCGAGATGGATCTTCGGTTCCGATTGTACGAGACAGATGTTGGGGCAATCTATGGACCGGAGTGACCATGTGTTTTGATGTTTGGGCAAAGGGTTTAAGTTAGATTCACCCTTGTATTTGATATATGTATTTGAGTGTGCAGGTTTGCAGGATCCACATGGACTTAGTTGGAAGACTTCGGGTCCGGTGAAGGATGGTGTGTGGAGACAAGCCATGGGCTTGTATGCATCCGAGGGACCGTGGACAAAGCAGGGATGATGAGCCGAGGGAAGCGGACTTCAAGGCATACGTGAAGGGTGGCATGGGAGACAAGCTGCAGGCTTGCATGCATCCGAGGGACGAGAGCCAAAGTCGAAGAGGGCTTGAAGGCAATAGGTCGAGGCTGCTAAATGAAGAGCCAACTGAGTCGTAAGAGGTCGAGTGCTGAGGGAATTGTACTCGGGAAGGAAATCCTAGGGTTCGAGTGCTGAGAGAAATGTACTCGGGAAGGGAAAATTTAGGTTTGGAAGTGGACCAGTAGACTGATCCTGGATTAGTCAACTGATGAAGTCTACAGAAAGATCAGTCGACTAATCTTGGACCAGTCGACTGATGATAGCAGAAATTCGAACGTTGGGTTGTAACGTTCGAATTTAAGTGGGACCAGTCGACTGTCCCTGGGACAGTCGACTGGTAACGGTCATATCAGCATAAAGCACTATTTAAAAGGGCTTGCTTTTGACTGAGAGTTCTTGATGAAATTGACTTTGGTAAAGGTCAATTAGTAGTCTAGGAGCTCAGGAAGGTGTTGCGGATTGCGGCGAGGTTTCTCCACCCACAAGGAGCTTCACAAGCTAGCCGGAGGCCTTCCGGGGAGACATCCACCGACGGATCGGGATCGTTTACCTTACGGACAACCGTGGAGTAGGAGCTTCATCTCCGAACCACGTAAATTGATTTGTCTTCTTAGTTGTTAGTTTTAGTTTAATTGTATTTCCGCTTGCGCACTAACAACGTGTAGGAAGAAAATCAAAAATAACTATTCAACCCCCCCCTCTAGCTAAACGACAAGGTCCCAACAAGTGGTATTAGAGCCGGGGTCACTCATCTACGGACTAACTGCCGAGAGAGCAAAGGTACTAGAGGAAGATGGACTCGGCAGGTCCGCTAGGATGGGATATTCGGATTCCACCTCCATACGACCGAGATGACTTCGATTATTAGACGAAGCGCTTGGAGACGTGGTTCCAAATGGATTGGGATCATTGGACCGCATTGAAAGTTCCATTTGAAGCTCCAACGGACAAGAAGGGAAAACGCCTTCGACCTCAGTATTGGACCAAGGATCAAACGGAGGAAGCGGAGCGGATAAGGAGGTAACTAAAATTGTATTAAATGTATTACCTCCATATATTGTGTCAAATGTAGGAGAATACAAGAATGCATATGAGCTATGGAGAAAGGTGATAGCTTTGCATGAAAATTCGACACAAAGACAAGGAGAAGAGGAGCCTGAGGAAAAAGGGTCATTGGTCCAAGAGAAGGAGAAGGATCAATCGAAAATTGAGTCAAGTTCAACATCCGAAGAGGAGGAAAAAGTGGAATCATTCACATCCTCAAGTGAGGAAGAAATAAAAGAAGTCTCCACTTCAAGGATTGAGAGGGAGGAGAGACCATCCTCAATGTCGGAGCAAGAAAAAGTTTCCGCCTCCATCAAAGCAAAGTCAAAGAATCACATAATTTGCTTTGGGTGCAATCAAAAGGGACACTACAAGGATAAGTGTCCATTGGGTAAGAAAAAGAAGGTGAACCCTAAACTCAAATTAAATAATTTGAAAACTAACATGAGTTGTAGGGATGGAGCAAAGAAGGATAAGAAGCATATAATTTGCTTCACGTATGGTGAGCATGGACACTACCACACTAAGTGCCCAAAGAAAGGAGAAATCAAGAAATTGGCGCACTTAAAGAAGTTGGAAAAGAAGAGGAGCTCAAGTCAAGGGGGAGCTTCAAAGGTAAAAGGGAAGGAAATCCCTTATTTAAAATTAAATCTAATTTCAAATTCTTATATGCTTGTTAAGAATAATCATGGATTTAGGTATAATGATAGGAATAGGGTTAACAAGGTAGATAATTCAAGAAAATTATTATCCAAGGCTAGACCAAGAAAGACCCAAACTACCATGCCTAAGGGAAGGAAGGTGGTTAATGATCAAGGCATTAATCCCAAGAAGGGGAGACATATGCATATGAAGGTGGGTAGTGTTGATGCAGTCTGGCCCGATTGTTGTTTTGGTATTGACACCGATTTAAGTTTGGTTGAGTGAATTCGGATTAAGTCCTGGTCGGGGACTGGGCATGAAATCCCGGTGAGTGAAGCCGGGTCCTAGTGAGTGAAGCCAGGTGACGGAAATCCCGGTGAGTGAAGCTGGGTCTTGGTGAGTGAAGCCAAGTGACGAAAATCCCGGTGAGTGAAGTCGGGTCCTGGTGAGTGAAGCCGGGTCCTGGTGAGTGAAGCTAGGTGATTGAAATCCCGGTGAGTGAAGCCGGGTCCTGGTGAGTGAAGCCAGGTGATTGAAATCCCGGTGAGTGAAGTCGGGTCCTAGCGAGTGAAGCTAGGTGACCAAAACCCTGGTGAGTGAAGCCAGGTCCTAGTGAGTGAAGCTAGGTTGAATGAAGTCCCGGTGAGTGAAGCTGGGCACAGAGTCTTGGTCCGGGAGACTGAGCACGAGTCAGAGAAGGCTAGGAAGCCTGTTATTTGGACTTAGGGTCGAATTTGAGGGAGTTGGATCGGTCTGGTGACCGATCAGGGAGTTGGCACAAACTCCCTGTTGTGGATTGGTCTGGTGACCGATCCAGGAAAGTCTGATTGGTCTGATGACCGATCAGGGAGAGAACAGAAGCATTTGGTTCGGCTTCTGTTTGGCTTCAGATCGTTCTGGTGAACGATCAGAGAACCCTTGATCGGTCCTCATGACCGATCAAATTGTCACGAGATTCCTCATCCTAACCGATCAGGATGGCTCCTGATCGGTCAGGGAGTGACCTGATCGGTCACCAGACCGATCAGGGCATAGCCTGATCGGTCAGGTGACCGATCAAGGCTTTGGTTGGTGGCTTTTGGCCTGCGAAAGCTGGGGAATCTCCAGCAATGTTGTGGTTCGGTCCGGTGACCGATCCACGAGCCACTGGATCGATCAGGAGCTTGCCTAATCGATCAGGGTCCTCTCTGATCGGTCTGTGGACCGATCAGTAGCTGACAACTTTAATTTAAATACGCTGTCAGACTTCTGATCGCTTCTGTTTTCTCTGCGTTTTCTCTGCTACCTTGCTGATATTGTTTGATATGCTTTGCTAAGTATCTGCTAAGTGTGCAGGTGATACAGGAAGGATTCAAACAATGGAGGAGGGTCAACTGGAGACTTTTCTTCTCGTCAGTTTGGTTGTTTTTTGTTTCCAGGTCTCAACGGATTCTGGCGCGGTTAGCGACTGACGGAGGCTTAGCTGAAGAGGTCTTTAGTTGACTGAGTGCTCAGTGGAGTCAGTGGGTCAGGCTGTGGCTCAGTAGATGCTGATGGAGTCTGGCAATGATGAGCAGGGCTTAAGAGGAAGCAACGATGCAGAGGAGCGAGTGAGGAACAGGCAGAAAAACTTGAGAAGTGCTTGTTGCTGTTGAGCTCTCTGTAGTTTTCTTGCTTAAGCATTCCTGTGAGATTTCTGAGAGTTTTCCTTCTTGATTGTCTCGTGTGCTTAACATATATCATCTGGAGACTATTTGTGGAGAGGTTTCTCCACCGAGAAGGAGGCTCAGTTTTATCCGGGTCACCGGGGCTTGATCTGCCGATGATCAAGGGATCGCCCACCTCACAGGCACGCCAAGGAGTAGGGGCAAGTTATCCCCGAACCTTGTACATCCTTGAGTTAGGGTCTATTTGGTTTGTTTTTCGTTTCTGCATTTCTGTTTGTTCTGTTTGTTTCCGCTGCTGCTAACCCTTAAGTGCAGAGAAAACCTAAAAGAAGCTAAGTTTTGTGTCTGGCTACATTCACCCCCTCCCCCCTCTATAGTCATCCAAGCACCAACAAGTAGTATCAGAGCCTGAGGCTCTGTTCAAACGGCTTAACATCCGAGAGCTAACAATGATGACTTTGAGAGAAGGTTTAGCACCAGCAGATCACCCTTCTTCGACGGATCAGATTTTCAATATTGGAGGTCGAGGATGGAGTACTATCTCAAGATGAACATCAACATATGGTTCGCTGTGAAGGAGGGTTTCTCTCCTCCAAAGGATGCTGAGAGAAAAGATCTAGACTTCTCAATGTGGTCGGCTGAGCAAACTCGCAAGGGAGAAGCCGATGCGAAAGCGGTAGTCACTTTGCAGTGCGGAATGACCAAGGACCAATTGATAAGAGTTGGTCCCTTCACAAGCGCAAAGGACCTTTAGAATAAGCTTATCGAACTCCATGAGGGTACCCGGGACTCAAGGATAGCCAAGAAAGACTTGCTTCTTAGCCACCTCCAAAATCTTTCATGGAAGAAAATGAAAAGGTAAGTTGACTCCATGGACGATTCAAAGAGATCCTCAATGGTCTACTCTCCATCAGTGAGAAGGTAGAAAACCGAGACTTAGTGAGGTATGTTCTCAAAGCCTTCCCTAGGAATGCCTTGTGGTCATCCATAGTGGATGCTTACAAGGTTTCAAGGACTTATCTTTTGTTAAGTTAGAGGATTTATTTTATGAAATGGAACTACATGAGATCTCTAACCAAAGCCCCAAGGAGAAGGGGATTGCTTTTGTGGCAGGTGACAGAAGGAAAAAGAAGAAGGAGAAGAAGAAGGAAAAGGAGGAGAGAAGACCCACTGTCACGTGGCTTTCATGGCCTTAGAAGAGTCAACCAAGGAGAGTGGAGATGAATCAAGTGACTCCTCAACCGCGCTTTCATCATCTTCGGATGATGAAGAGGTAATCTCTCCCGAATTAGACAAATGCTATAGGACTATCGCATGCTTAACTAGTCTACTTAAAAAATCTAAGAATAAAGTTAAATCATTAAGATTAGAAGTAGAGGAATTGAAAACACCTAAGGATCATGATGTTGATGACTCGCATGTTAAGATCCTTGAGAATGAAAATAAGGACTTGAAGAGCGAAGTTGAAAATCTCAAGAATATTCTTGAGAAGTTTTCAACTAGCTCTAGAACTTTAGATATGATTCTAAATTCGCAAAAAGCGGCTTACAACAAGGTTGATTTGGGTTACCAACCTAAAGAACCTAGTGTCATATCATTAATGTCAAGAACCCAATTTAGATCACAAAATGATTCTAGGGTTCAAAAAGCTAGAAAGAAATTGACTAAAGCATGAGTGCCTAAGTCCTTCATTGTTGATGCATTAGGTCCCAAAATTTGGGTACCTAAAACTTCTATCTTTAGAATTGTATAGCTTTGATTAAGGGGGAGCATCTATCAACATGGGTTATTGATAACGGGTGCTCAAATCAAATGATCGAGTAGCATCAGTTCGATACAAACTTGAATTAGAACTATGAATTGCTTAGGATTGCATGTTATAGTTCACTGTAAATCTAGAAGTTAGCCATAATATCAAAATTACAGCTTAGTTTTGCAATATCTTATAATATATCTTAGGCTTAAGTTTTCCTCAATATTTTTGAAGATGAACCTAGTTGAGTATGCCATGATTTTACTGTATGTATTATTAACATTAATCTATGGCATGCAAATTTTGGTTAAGAACAAGATGAACACATAGCTTGTGCTAATCATTATAAAAATCTCACAAGGACTCAATGCTTAAGTTCTATGACCTAGTGATTTCTTTGTATCAATCTAAATCAAGATTCTAGGACTTAGCATATATATATATGTATCCCCAACATCTAGCTCATCACATTCAGGTTCACCATGTTTTTTTTATCATGATTTAAATCTTGTATGTATGGGCTTTACTCTCAAGTTATATTGGAGATGTTGTATGATATGGAAATATATATTTTGGTTAAGGGACCCTTTTAGGATAAAAAGGGATTAAATCTAATTGGATTAGGGTTTAGGAGTGGTTAAGACGTGAAACAAACAAATCTCTGAAACATATCAGATTTCTGAAATTTCGTTTCTGAGATCTGATCGGAACAAACAAGTTTCTGAAACAAACAACTCCCTGTATCAAACCTGATCGGTCCACTGACCGATCAGGACTTACTCTGATCGGTCACCTGACCGATCAAGGGTTCTTTTGATCGATCAAGTGACCGATCAGATCAGTTCTGATCAGGAGTTTAGTACCTAATCTTAGGAGTTCACTGATCACCCACCTGATCGGTTCATGGACCGATCAGGATCCTCCTGTTCGGTCAGGCCGACCGATCAGACTTATCAGGGTACTATCAAAGAACATGGAACATACTCATCATACTTGGAACAAACCTACTACTGATTCGATACAAACCCGTGTTGGAATATTCAAAATTCATAATGAAGGGTTGGTTGAATCATGACTCTTGTTCCTTGATAAGGAGTAACTTTTAGTCAAGAAATTCATGTCGTGTTTTAAAAATTTTTCTGAAAACTGAGTTTTGCATTGAATACACATGTTCCTGGAAATTTCAATTGTTAATGCAGTCTGATCTTAAATGAATCCGAATTATAGAAATTTTTCTGAAAATTAATCGTCCATAGATAAATCAGAAATTTTTCTGTATCAATCATCAGTCTGATGAAGCTGCGCTACTTATTGTCGTATGGTGCATATACATTGTTGTCATGATACATTTATGGTATATGCCTCTCATATGCAATTCAAAAATTATCCTTTGAATATTTTGGGTTTGGGGAGAGACCCTTGATTAAGGGGGAGGTGTGTTTAAACTTAATAACCATACCCTTTTCGATGTGAGAGAATAGTTGATTAAGTTTAGGGTTGTGTTATTGTAGGGGGAGGACTTTGATTCTCTTACGATAATTGATTTGACTTCAATTGATCATTAATACCTAAACTTAAATCGGGTTGTCAAACAACAAAAAGGGGGAGATTGTTGATGCAGTCTAGCCCGATTGATGTTTTGGTGTTGACACCGATTTAAGTTTGGTTGAGTGAATTCGGATTAAGTCCTGGTCGGGGACTGGGCACGAAATCCCAGTGAGTGGCGCCGGGTCCTGGTGAGTGAAGCCAGGTGACGGAAATCCCAGTGAATGAAGCCGGGTCTTGGTGAGTGAAATCAGGTGACGAAAATCCCGGTGAGTGAAGCCGGGTCCTGGTGAGTGAAGCCAGGTGATTGAAATCCCGGTGAGTGAAGCCGGGTCCTGGTGAGTGAAGTCAGGTGATTGAAATCCCGGTAAGTGAAGCCGGGTCCTAGCGAGTAAAGCTAGGTGACCGAAACCCTGGTGAGTGAAGCCAGGTCCTAGTGAGTGAAGCTAGGTTGAATGAAGTCTCGGTGAGTGAAGCTGGGCACAGAGTCTTGGTCCGGGGGACTAAGCAGGAGTCAGAGAAGGCTAGGGAGCATGTTCTCTGGACTTAGGGTCGAATTTGAGAGAGTTGGATCGGTCTCGTGACCGATCAGGGAGTTGGCACGAACTCCCTGTTGTGGATCGGTCTGGTGACCGATCCAGGAAAGCCTGATCGGTCTGATGACCGATCAGGGAGAGAACATAAGCATTTGGTTTGGCTTCTGTTTGGCTTCAGATCGTTCTGGTGAACGATCAGAGAACCCTTGATCGGTCCTCATGACCGATCAAATTGTCGCGAGATTCCTCATCCTAACCGATCAGGATGGCTCCTGATCGGTCAGGGAGTGACCTGATCAGTCACCAGACCGATCAGGGCACAGCCTGATCGATCAAGTGACCGATCAGGGCTTTGGTTGGTGGCTTTTGGCCTGCGAAATCTGGGGAATCTCCAGCAATGCTGTGGTTTGGTCCGGTGACTGATCCACGAGCCACTGGATCGATCAGGAGCTTGTCTGATCGATCAGGGTCCTCTCTGATTGGTCTGTGGACCGATCAGTAGCTGACAGCTTTAATTTAAATACGCTGTCAGACTTCTGATCGCTTCTGTTTTCTCTGTGTTTTCTCTGCTACCTTGCTGATATTGTTTGATATGCTTT
Organism: Boesenbergia rotunda; assembly: GCA_024364735.1. Lineage (NCBI taxonomy): Eukaryota > Viridiplantae > Streptophyta > Magnoliopsida > Zingiberales > Zingiberaceae > Boesenbergia > Boesenbergia rotunda. Next base: position 675,604 of record JAGFNQ010001647.1, read on the forward strand.
GCTAAGTATCTGCTAAGTGTGCAGGTGATACAGGGAGGATTCAAACAATGGAGAAGGGTCAACTGGAGACTTTTCTTCTCGTCAGTTTGGCTGTTTTCTGTTTCCAAGTCTCAACTGATTCTGGCGCGGCTGGCGACTGACGGAGGCTCAGCTGAAGAGGTCTTCAGTGGACTGAGTGCTCAGTGGAGTCAGTGGGTCAGGCTGTGGCTTAGTAGATGTTGATGGAGTCTGGCAATGGTGAGCAGGGCTTAAGAGGAAGCAACGATGCAGAGGAGCGAGTGACGAACAGGCAAAAAAACTTGAGAAGTATTTGCTGCTGTTGAGCTCTCTGTAATTTTCTTGCTTAAGCATTCCTGTGAGATTTCTGAGAGTTTTCCTTCTTGATTGTCTCGTGTGCTTAACATATATCATCTGGAGACTATTTGTGGAGAGGTTTCTCCACCGAGAAGGAGGCTCAGTTTTATCCGGGTCACCGGGGCTTGATCTGCCGACAATCAAGGGATCGCCCACCTCACGGGTCCGCCAAAGAGTAGGGGCAAGTTATCCCCGAACCTTGTACATCCTTGAGTTAGCGTCTGTTTGGTTTGTTTTTCGTTTCTGCATTTCTGTTTGTTCTGTTTGTTTCCGCTGCTGCTAACCCTTAAGTGCAGAGAAAACCTAAAAGAAGCTAAGTTTTGTGTCTGGCTACATTTACCCCTCCCCCCCCCCCCTCTATAGCCATCCAAGCACCAACAGGTAGGTCTAAGAATGTCCAAGGTGGACATGTTGACTCTAGGATTAGAGCTCTAGAGTTGGAAAATCAAGACTTGAATAAATGGAGAAAACTCTAGATAGATTCACTATTGGATCTAAGGGTTTAGGTATGGGATTGGGTAGTCAAAAAGCCAACAATAATATATCGGGTCAAGGATACCGATCTAAGTTCTCCGATGCCAATGAAAAGAAATATGCTAGGGTAGCATATAACTATGGCAAGGAGGGGAAGTCCAAAAATGACAAGGGAATGCCGTGTAAAAGCAAGAAGAAAGTCTTAACTAAGGACAAAGGGTCCAAAGTTAAGAAGGTCAGGGTTGTAGACCAAAAATCACCGGAGGTACACCGGTGTGGTCTAGCGTTTGTTAAGTCACCTAGGGAGGTGGCTAAGGCTAAGAGCTCAAGGGGGAGCTCTAGGAGCCAAGTTGAGACCCATAGTCTATGGATCCCGGGAGGATTTCTCTCAGAAGTCTAGATGGGTCATAAAGTATGCCAAGGTATGTGGAGATGGATTTGAGTATCAATCCTAGGGATTTGGTTCATTGGGTTTGAGTTTCATGCATGGAAATATGACTTGGGGTCATATAGCATAGAAGTTGATTTTTGATGTATAGATGTCATATAAACAAATGCTAGGGATGCATTGTGGTTTGGTATGGGCAGAGATATCAAAAGGAAGTCAAAACTAGAACTTTATGTCAAAGTTCAATTGAACCATTTAGATAGTTTTGGATTTTGTGTCGATCTTGGGATAGGTGATAGATACATTTCTGAATGTATTTTTCCCAAGTAGACACGAGTACCACAAACTTCTCCACAAAATTTAGAAATTTTTGGAGGATTGTGGAATTTCTGGTGCATTTCTGAAATTGGGTTCAGAAAGTTGAAAATAGGGTGCCAGTCGACTGATCCAGGGGCAGTCGACTGGTAACAATACTATCAGAGAGAGACTAGTTACTGTATGATTTTTCGATGAGGATCAGTCGACTGGTATCTATCTCAGTCGACTGATAAAGGCTAAAATTTATTTTTCAACAATCGAAAAGTGTCGTAATGATGTAAAACAAGTGTATAATCTTATGGGGGTTAGTACACTTTGTTTATGATCATTAGAGGTTAAAGGATCCAAAAAGAGGAAAATTATTGGAGTCCTTTTGATGTGTGGCAAAAGGGGAGAAGTGTTGGGTTTAATTAGGAAACCAAACACGCCTTTGCAAGAAATCCTAGGTCAAGGGGGAGTTTAGGTAAAGGGGAGCATTGTTGCTCATTTGGTGGCGAAAGGGGAACCTTGGAGAGGTTCTTAAAGAGTCTTTGTAAGTCCAATATAGAGGGAGCCTTAGAGAGGTTTTAAAAAGCCCCATTTAGTAAAAGTCTTAAACTTATTGGGGAGGTTTAGGTATGGGGATGTCTTGTGATAGGATTCATGCATGTTTGCATTGCATATGTATTGGCAGTATAAGTCCAAGTGAAGCCTTGGCAACGTAAGTCCAAATGGTTATTAGCATTGTATTTGCTATTTGTTTTCCTTAACTTAAACGTATTGTCAAACATCAAAAAGGGAGAGATTGTTGGGACAATCTATGGTCCGGAGTGACCATGTGTTTTGATGTTTGGGCAAAGGGTTTAAGTTAGGTTCACCCTTGTATTTGATATGTGTATTTGAGTGTGCAGGTTTGTAGGATACACATGGACTTAGTTGGACGGTTTCGGGTCCGGTGAATGATGGTGTGTAGAGACAAGCCGTGGGCTTGTATGCATCCGAGGGACCGTGGACAAAGCAGGGACGATGAGTCGAGGGAAGCGGACTTCGAGGCATACGTGAAGGGTGGCATGGGAGACAAGCCGCAGGCTTGCATGCACCCGAGGGACGAGAGTCAAAGTCGAAGAGGGCTTGAAGGCAACAGGTCGAGGCTGTTGAATGAAGGGTCAACTGAGTCGTAAGAGGTCGAGTGCTGAGGGAATTGTACTCGGGAAGGAAATCCTAGGGTTCGAGTGCTGAGAGAAATATACTCGGGAAGGGAAACCTTAGGTTTGGAAGTGGACCAGTAGACTGATCCTGAATCAATCGATTGATGAAGTCCACAGAAAGATCAGTCGACTGATCCTGAACCAGTCGACTGATGATAGCAAAAATTCGAACGTTGGGCTGTAACGTTCGAATTTAAGTGGGACTAGTCGACTGCCCCAGGGTCAGTCGACTGGAAACGGTCATATCAGCATAGAGCACTATTTAAAGGGGCTCGGTTTTGGCTGAGAGTTTTTGACGAAATTGGTTTTGGTAAAAGGTCAATTAGTAGTCTAAGAGCTCAGGAAGGTGTTGCGGATTGTGGCGAGATTTCTCCACACACAAGGAGCTACACGAGCTAGCCGGAGGTCTTCCGGGGAGTCATCCACCGACAGATCGGGATCGTCCACCTTACGGACAGCCGTGGAGTAGAAGCTTCATCTCCAAACCACGTAAATTGGTTTGTCTTTTTAGTTGTTAGTTTTAGTTTAATTGTATTTCCACTTGCGCACTAACAACGTATAGGAAGAAAATCGAAAAGTAGTTGTTCACCCCTCCCTCTAGCTAAACGACAAGGTCCCAACAGCAGACACCCTTGGAACCTCGGCATGCGTCGACGCCGCTCGTTGAGATGCGGCTTGTTCATCTAACATTGCTCCAGCGCTCCTCGAACGGCGTTGGCGACTAAGCGATATAATTCCTCCCATGTCAAAATGATGGGTTGTCCTTCTGATTCCACCATCGCAGTGTTCCTTCTAGTGCTTAGATTAGTTTTCCACAAACGACGCCAAAACTTATTCCGAAAGTGAACAACGAGGATGGTGAATCACCAAAGCGTAGTTTGAGATGACAACGGGGAGGGAGAACACTGGCACCTACGAAATTAATACGAGCGTAAAAAGGGATATACCAGAAGGAGTTCCGGTGGAGTCTTCTCCGACGCTCAAGTCAGAAATCTCTCTAATAGAGAGGAAACAAAAAAAGTATTAGAGTTTAGTTTTTGCTGTGACCGAGAGCCTTCACCTGAGTGCCGAAGCACTTTATATACTCGATGTCTCTCCTTCCCACGCCTCCACCTACCCCCCCCCCCCCCCCTTCCCATGTTTAATGGTCCTTCGTTGTTTATCAGCTGTTCTCCTCTCAGGATGGTCCTTCGTTGGTTAACTCTCATTGTCCTTTGAACGATTTTGCCCCAAACACGTGAGATTACTCCCACACTCATGCTTCTTGCAACTATCTTCAAGTCTTTACCAATTTGCACAAAAATCATGCTTGCAAGTCGTCCACATGTGACATTACAGGTTGGACCACGAGGTTTTCGTTTGCTTCCAAAGTCTAAAAATAACACTTACAGAACTTCCTTTACTTACACAAAAACCTTGCTTTGGGATTTTATCATTTTTTTTCAAGGGCCTGACCTCCAAGACTTTTGGTCCATAGATGTTGCGTACCATTCTTCGTCGATGTTAACTAAACCACATGTGCATTCTACTAAGTCCCTGTAAATTCAATCCACACACCAAGCACAATCTACTAAGTCCGTTGTTATTGCATGTCGATGCCAATTTAGAAATATATCAGCATCTTTTTCTTCCATGAGCCGAACTTACACTCGAGCCTTATTACTAAAAAAATTGTTATGAGCATTGCCTATTATTGGTTATTCGCCTTTGATACCAATCATAGAGAATCAAACGAGATTCGACGTTATCCAATCTCATTAATCTTATAAAAAATCAATAGATGGTCCTTACGGGATGAATTGATAGTTAGTGTATGGATGTTGTCATCTTGAGATATGAGAGTCAAAATCTGACAAAGCTAGTGTGTGCCTCCCCACGCGTTAGCCATAGCATCCAGACTAATAACCTTCGTGATTTATCTCTTCCGTATTAACCCTGAAACGGATTGACGGAGATACTAAAGTGAAAGTGAGAGGGGTGAATAATATCTTGACCTGCAAATATATTATACTATACACACTTGTAGAGACTTACCTCATCGTTTTAATTTGAAGGGGCAGGACGGATTAGTGAATTTGGTGGTGAGACACCAAATACATCATAGGAAGTATAGTTGGGTAGGGTTTTTAAACCGCATTATGTATTTTTGTTTGCTTATGATTAATTGTCTTTTATTTCTACTGTATTCATCGCACTTTGTATTTATCAAATGCAGTCTTGTATTTAATATCATGTTTGAATTTGTATTATTATAAGAATAAAAGAAGGTAAGAGGTAGGACGGACTCTCATTCAACCGTTCAAATCTATCACGGGGTATATCATGCATCCGTGGTATTTGAACCCCTTGTAATGTTGAATAGTCCACCAAGATCCATACGTGCTTCTTAGATTTATCTAATAGTCGATGAAAAATTTTTATGAGATTGTACTGATGACTTTTAAAATTAATCAGTTCAAAGTTGAATACTTAGGTTAAAAAAACATCTATTCACTTTCACTTCGTCTATTGATTTCATTTTAATGGCTTACACACAAGTGCAGTCTAAAAAAATTATCACATGCGCATATATGCTATTAACAATTTATTAAAAAAAAAATCAGTTTTCATCAGTTGTGAGAAAAATTTAGCATTATCTATTCACCCCTCCCTATCAATTTATCATCTATCAATAATGACTATTTACCGCTTTACCCCTCCCTATCAATATCATTTATAAGCTAGTGGAAATTTTCATAAGAGTAGGCGAATCGACATTATCCAGTTTAATTAATCATTTTTCTAACAAGCGAAGCATACAATTTCCCCTCTAATCATAAGGTCACTGCACATTCGAAAAAAAATGATGAACCAGACAGCAGACAAATTGAACCTGGGGTGATCGGCCCAATCCCACGGAAGTTTTCCATCGATCACCAGGATAAATCGGGAAGTGCTCGCGGTGGACAGTCTAGAAGCCCAGCGTCCCAAGATTCGCAACCCATTTGGAGGAAAAATTCTTGTAAAATACGTCGTAGATGGGGATCGAACCGTAGATGCCTGAGTTAACGACTAGCCACCCTACCGTTGTACCATAGCCCCGGGAGCTAAGCATTTCAAAGGTCACATTCCAGATCAAGTGTTAGGTGTTGCTGAGTCTCCGGAGGATGTTATCCAGATGATGGCAAGTTGGTTTGCAAGATGGATGGTGGAATGAGTAGAGCCTATAACTCCTTAGGAGGCCAGTCCAAAGAAGACATGGGCGAGCACAGTATGAAAAAGCTATTTGCAATCGGGTCATGCAACGACAATATGGATCATGACACATGGGAGGCTCCCCACGAGAGCCAGTAGGAGTACCTAGAGGATATATGATGCAATTTTTGTGAGCTTCATAAGGAGATGTAGGAGTGTGTGTCCTTTGGTTGTGCTCCAGTTGTTGGGCTATGGAGGTAGATTCGGGAGTGACTACACATGTCACAGAAGATGTCTACTTACATACGAATGCTAAGGGTTTTTAAGTACCATTATTGCGAGACCTCTCACCTTGCTATGTCTGCTATGATACAAGGAATAAGTTGTTTTGAGGTAGTCAGAATTAACATAAAGTAGATTTTCATGTGAGTGCGGGTGTAGACTTCAGGGCCAACATTATACATTTTGAGTCATATATACGTACAGACATATTTATTGATTAAAAAAAGACTGAAAAGATACTTGCTTACCCATTTTCAAGTGATCAAAAGTTGACCAGTGAAAAAAATGCTTACCTTTTTCACGGTGTCAAAGTTGAGCGCCAAAGAATCTTCACTTGTGATGGAGAGCCTATGATCAAGCCTTCTAGGTACAGAAGTCGTACCTTAGCTAGCCATTTGTGCATATCAGTCCATCCGATGGAGATGTCCTTCTGGCAGCTTCTAGTCCAGCAGTCATCGAGATTCTATTAAAGAGGAGCAAAATTTATACCTTGGATAATGTTGAAGTCAAATACACTCAAATTGAGAAAACATTTGCTACAATTTGGCAGCTCGAAAGTTTTGAACATGTTTTGACATCATCGAAGTAATGATGGACCAACTATTGCAACAAATTTTGGCCAGACCTGACTCGGCCAGAAGATCAACTTTAAAATTTTGGTGGAGTATCACTGGTCTTAAAGAGACTATATCATGGGCATGTCAAAAACAATAAGGTTTTTTTACCAACAGAGGGAAGTGCACTATGCAACTCAACGTCCAAATAGGCATTCAAATTGTATCTGCCAACTCTTCAAAAGTTGGAACTAAATGCATACAGTTTCAACAAGATCCTGCAAGCGACAATCTAAATCCAAATATTTACAGAATCAGAGATCCAAGCGGCGACAGAAGCAGGATATTCTTCTTTCTTGACCAACAAACTTAATTGCCAGATATCCAATTCACCCTCTTTGATTGGTCACTTGGTAGGAAGAAATCAAATTTAACATCGATCTTGCCTGATTTTTCACCAGTGTCTTTATACTCAATGTTTGATATGTTTCCAATGTAATCCTCCTCGGAATCTTGGTACTCTGGCCGCACACGACGGACTGGAATGGTTACCGAATAAAGAGTACCGAGGTCTGTGTCCGTGGAAACATTGAGTTGTACCTTATCCTGGGAGTCAATCTCAACAAATTCAGAGAGCGAGCCAATAACATTGTTAATTATCTTTTGCTTTGCCTCATCACTGATATCGCACCTATCAGAGAATAATATCATCTTAAGCCTCTGCTTTGCAATTTTTGCATTGGAATTCTTTCTTACTTTGGCTGTGGGAAACAGCATCCTCCAGGCCAAACTAAGTCTGTCGAAGAAGTTCATATTAACAACATTTAGAAGAAATACTTCAGCATCTTGGTTTACAGTTGGCGTCAGCTTGTTTTCTCCCATCCCAAAGCACATATGGCTCCGGTTCCCAGAATTTATATCTGGCAGTTTCATCTGCAGCCATTTGGGTGCAACCTTGAGATCACTGGCTCCACTTAGAAAATGATGAAAGCGTACCTACATTAACAAGCCCGATAGTGATTTTCAATTACAGCGAGAATAGGCAGAAAATTCCATTGTTTTGTATGCAGATAATTTATTCTCGTTGGCAAAATTTCAGTCTCTCCAAGACTACCATTTCTTTAAAAATCTCTCCAGGGTTTGAATCATGAGATACTCCCAAAAGATTATAAATCCTACCGATTACCAGAGTTTCAACATATCCAACATGTTATCAAGTATAAACATTATTCATTTTACCTACAAGAAGATAGCCTCGTGTCTATAGTCATATTCATAATCCAGAAGCTACTAGACAAACAATAGATGCATGACTAAATACACACCTAACCGCATTGCTCCCATTTAAATTATTTGAATGTAACATGGGATGGATTATTTTCAATGCACCTTCCTTGCTCTGACCCTTTCCCAGCCCTACCCCTCCTTTCCCTTTCCCTTTCTACATAATTGAGAAACACCACTAATTAACAGTTAGAATATTTCATTGCATATCAACTTGTAAATGTAAAAAATTGCCACACAATCTTTAATAACTTCCAAGACTCCGTTTGCACAGCTAGTTTTGGCATATACAACAATGTTAAATACTCTCATTACCAAGAACGGAACTTCTTCCGTGACTCTATCCAACTATGAATACTTCCTTTCAGGCAACAAATGGGTGGCACTAGAATGCAGCTAGATTGGAAAGAAGTCAGTTCTGGTCGAATGATAAGGATACATAAAGATCAGTCTTATATTTCACTAATCGCAAGCCAAGGCAAACCAACCTGCTGGACTAAATGTAACTTATCAATTAAGATCAGGTTAAGATGGCTGTGGAGGTGAAAGTGATGATGCAGAGGTCTACCGATGAGGATCATGTTGAGGTGAAGGAATATTCTGACTTGAATAGCGTGGTCCGACCTGCATGATCTAGCATGACCTACGCACACTAGAGCAAATATCAAAGGGCCGAGACCTCTCCAACACTCAAGTCACTAAGGGTGTAGTAAATAGTAAAAAGTGCAAAAATGAGAGTGATTAGCTCATAAAAAAATATACCTCCTATTTGTAAGGTTGAGAAGTTGAGAAATAACTACAATATCGTAGCCACAATCTCTGAGAAATCAAGAACCATTTAGCCATTTTAGTCATTAATCTTGTTGTGATAATCTTTGACTTTAGCTACTTCCATTAAATGACACAATTTAGAGGTTAGTGTCCATTAACTCCAAATAGGCAAAAAGAGTTAGAGATCAGCTTGAGTTGACTCAAAGACACTCCAAAAATAGACAGGCCGCCCTCCAACTAAACTGACAACGAGATTCATCTCGAGAGAAGGAGATGAGGTCGGTCATCTGACCTCAAGAATATTATCTTGAAACTCTGAGAAATCTCATATCCTTCTCGGATCGCTAGTGCATCGTCAATGGAGCAAAGGACCTCAGAGCTTCAAACCAAGGTCTCTTGGCAGGTGTTCAAGTTCCCTCCGGTGACTCCCAACGATTCTTCCTCAAATCCACCAATAGAATCGGGGTCTTCAACCCTAAAGGACATAGTCCAGGTGAAAGCAACAAGATCAGGGAAAGGGTGATTTATGGAAGGGAGGTGAAGGCTCAGGAAGGGAAGCAAAGGCTTGCAACATCATCCCTTATATAAGCCAAGATAATCCTTTGAACGGTCAATTCTAACTTAATCCAACAATGCAGAAAAATCTCAGGAAGATTAAGTGTCATTTTCATTGTTGTTAGAGATTATGTGATTATTATGTAGAGAATGACAACAAATTTGAAATTACAGGCACCCAATTTGAAATTTCAAGTACCTCAGTTTGCAGCAGAACCAATTTGAAATTACAGGTCAAACAGCTCAGTCTAACGCCCTTCTAACTCCACTATCAGCGAAGTTTCTCTTCAACGATTGGCCACTCCTCTTTGATGGTTCCTTCTAGCTTAGCCCTAGTTGCTGATAGGGGCCCACATCGGCATTTTGCTAACCTGAATCGAGTCTTATATATATCTCAGCTCAACTTAAAGGGACTAGTGATACCCAAAGTAACGAACTTATCTAGGCCAGGCCATACTTACATGCTCAAAGACCTGAGNATAGCTAAAAACTTGATGGCCACAGCCATGGTTGTTCTTATCTATGGTTGGATATCAACCTATTTGGAGGTGTTCCTACGATCTCCCGAATTGATAAAAAAGGGTTATTCAATTCGAAAAATAAATAGAATTTAATTAATGTATGTTGATGCATTCTTTATCATTCTTCTCACATAAGCTCAATTTGTATTTCTAGGATAATCACTCGATCATGTCTTCTCTGAATTTGCGTTCCATTTTGGACACCAATAAACTGACTGGGCCAAACTTCATGGATTGGCTTCGAAACCTGAGGATAGTCCTCAAGGCAGAGAAGCTTGCTTATGTCCTTAAAGATCAACTTCCCAACCGTCCTCCAGAAGATGCAACTCCAGACCAGTTAGTGGCCTATCAGAAACATTTGACCGATTCTGAACTTGCGAGTTGCATCATTCTAGCCTCTATGGTACCTGAGCTGCAAAAGCAGCATGAGCATATGGATGCTTATACCATCATCTACCATCTTCATGAGTTATTTGAAGAGCAGGCGAGATCCGAAAGGTTCGAAGTCCCCAGACTCCTCTTCACCTCTAGGATACAGGAAGGCACTTCTGCCTCACAGTTTGTGTTAAAGATGTTGGGGTACATTGAGCGACTTAGCACACTCGGTTTTGCAATGGATCATGAACTAAGTATTGACTTAATTCTGCATTGTTTGCCCAAAAGTTATTCACATTTTGTGATGAACTATCGAATGAACAAGCTGGAGACTACCATTCCTGAGTTGCTCAACCTGCTGAAGACTATAGAGCCTTCTGTAAAGCAGGATCAGAAGACGGTACTGTTAGTTGGTTCCTCGAAGAAAGGTTCTAAGAGGAAGGCCAAAGAACAGAATAAAGGAAAGAAGAAAAAGGCCAAAAAGACTGAAAAGACACCAAAAGACACTTGCCATCATTGTGGCAAGGAGGGTCACTAGCGAAGAAACTGCTAGGTTTATCTTGAGTCTTTGAAGAAGAAGGCATCCGATGCCCCATCCTCTTCAGGTATCTTCGTTATTGAATGTCACTCTATTTCCTCAGATATCTGGGTACTTGATATTGGGTGTAGCTCACATATATGTAATGACATACAGGGGCTAAGGAATAGAAGAAGACTCGTCAAGGGAGAAACGAATCTGCGAGTTGGAAATGGAGCAAAGATTGCTGCTGTTGCCATCGGGACATATTTGCTAAAGCTCCCTACTGGACGTGTCTTAGAATTGGATAATTGTTATTTTGTTCCTTCGTTAATAAAGAACATTATATCTATTTCATGTTTGAATGAAAAGGGTTATCATTTAACTTTTAGTAACAATTGTTGTTACATAACTTTAAATGGTATTCTTTATGGGACCGGAACTTTGTGCAATGGTATCTACACGTTAGATTTATCCGGTGACGTTTTCAATATCGAAGTTAGCAACAAACGTGCTCGAATAGATAATCGAATAGACTCCTATACGTGGCATTGTCGTCTTGGCCATGTAAGTAAGAAACGCATGACCAAATTACACCAATGTGGAATTCTGGAATCGTTTGAACCCGGTTCATTTGATACATGCGAATCATGCTTAAAAGGCAAGATGGCCAAATTACCCTTTTTCGAAAAAGGTAATCCAGTGGGAGAATTGCTTGGTCTAATACATACTGATGTATGTGGACCAATGTCAACTCTTGCACGAGGAGGTTATAGCTACTTCATCACCTTTATCGATGATCACTCACGATTCAGGTATGTGTTCTTGATGAAACACAAATCTGAAGCTTTTGAGAAATTCAAAGAGTTCAGAAATGAAGTAGAGAAACAACTTGGCAAAAGTATTAAGATACTTCGATCCGATCGGGGTGGTGAATACTTGAGTCAAGAGTTTCAAGATTATCTTAGGGACAATGGGCTATTGTCTCAATGGACTCCGCCGTATACACCACAGCATAATGGTATATCTGAGAGGCGTAACCGAACCTTGATGGACATGGTTAGATCCATGATGAATCATACAACTCTTCCAAAATCCTTTTGGGGCTATGCACTTAAGACAGCTGTTTACTTTCTAAACAGAGTCCCGACCAAGGTAGTCTCTACTACTCCATATGAGACGTGGAATAGTAAGAAACCTCACTTAACTCACCTTAAGATATGGGGTTGTCCTGCTTATGTGAAGCGGACTGTATCAGACAAATTGGATGCTAAGTCTGATAAATGTCTATTTATTGGATACCCTATGTAAACAAAGGGTTACCAATTCTATCATCCCTTGGAACAAAAGGTGTTTGTTTCAAGGCATGCTGTATTTCTGGAAAAAGAATTTCTTTTACAAGAAAACAGTGGGAGTGGCATTGAACTTGATGAAGTTCAAGAAACTCCAATAGACATTACAGAGACACCTAGTCTAGACCCACAACCAATAACTCATAATGATGAGATATCAGTTGAACCTAAAACAACACCACCTCTTCGTAGGTCTGATAGGACACGCAATATTCCAGAGAGATACGGATTTCTCATAAGTGAATCGAATGACGACGAACCTATCAGTTATGAAGATGTTCTGAAAAGTTCAGAAAGGGACAAATGGCTTGAAGCCATGAAATCGGAAATGGATTCCATGTACGAAAATCAAGTATGGGACTTGGTTAACCCACCTGAAGGGATTAAGCCCATAGGGTGCAAGTGGGTTTTCAAGAAGAAAACCGACATGGAAGGTAATGTTGTTACCTTTAAGGCTAAATTAGTGGCAAAAGGATATCGTCAGAAACAAGGAATTGATTATGACGAAACCTATTCGCCAGTAGCTATGCTTAAATCCATTCGGATGCTCCTAGCCATAGCAGCTCATTATGATTATGAGATATGGCAAATGGATGTGAAAACAGCTTTCCTTAATGGAAACCTGCTTGAGGATGTATACATGATACAACCGGAAGGTTTCACATCGCTTGATAAAACCAAAATATGGAAGCTTCGACGATCCATATATGGACTGAAGCAAGCATCCAGGAGCTGGAACATCCGTTATGATGAGACAATCAAAGAGTTTGATTTCTCACAAAATCCAGATGAACCTTGTGTGTACAAGAAGGTTAGTGGGAGTGCAGTCGTATTCCTAGTGCTATATGTCGATGACATATTACTTATAGGGAATGATATATCAGTCTTACAATCAGTTAAAATTTGGTTGTCCAAAACTTTCTCCATGAAAGACCTGGGAGAAGCAACCTATATCCTTGGGATTAGAATCTATAGAGATAGATCAAAACGGTTGCTTGGTCTTTCGCAGTCTACATATATAGACCGAGTGCTAAAAAGGTTTAGCATGTCGGAATCCAAGAAAGGTTACCTTCGCATCAGGCATGGGATCAACCTTTCAAAGTCTATGTGTCCGCGCACAGAAGACGAGAGGATTTGCATGAATAAGATTCCTTATGCATCCGCGATAGGATCTATCATGTATGCTATGTTATGTACTAGGCCCGATGTATCGTATGCTCTGAGTGTCACGAGCAGATACCAGTCTGATCCAGGAATGGATCATTGGGAGGCTGTCAAAACAATCCTTAAGTACTTGAGAAGAACTAAGGATGTGTTCCTAATATATAGAGAAGGAGATATGGTAATACGTGGGTATACTGATGCCAGTTTCCAGACAGATAAGGATGACTCCAAATCTCAGTATGGATACGTATTTACTTTGAATGGAGGCGCTGTAAGTTGGAAGAGTTCCAAGCAAGACACTGTAACAGATTCTACCACGGAAGCGGAGTATATTGCGGCTTCGGAAGCAGCAAAAGAAGCTGTCTGGATCAAGAAGTTTGTCTCAAAACTTGGAGTGGATCCAACCATTGATGAAGCAATACCGGTTTACTGTGACAACAATGGAGCTATTGCACAAGCAAAGGAACCAAGGTCTCATCAGCGATCTAAACACGTGCTTCGCCGCTATCATCTGATCAGAGAGATTATAAGTAGGAATGATATACAAATTGAGAAAATTCCCACTGAAAGGAATTTAGCGGATCCTTTAACTAAGGCCTTGCCTCAAAGCAAGTTTGAGGGTCATGTTAGAGCCTGTGGTATTGGATACCGTAGCGATTGACATTAGGCCAAGTGGGAGTTTGTTAGTAATATGAGAGAAGTGTCCTAAGGCAATCGCCTTATGATTGTAATCATTTACTTTAATAAATGAATATTCACTATTTGAGTATACATGTTCATGTATTTGATTGAGATCTTAAACTCATCTACTGAATGTCCGCAATACAATTCATAGCATAAGAGAATTTGTGATGAATTCACAACTAGTGATTATCTCTACATGTGCAATTGTGAAGTATTGAAATTGTCCCTAGTTGATGAATTGATAAATACGGACACTATCAATTCTATTGAGACTAGCATGAGTTATTCTCTAATCAGCTGATTCTCAATGGCTGGTGATATTGGGATGTCCGGAGATAAACATGGATGCTAGTTAAGGGAACTAGTTCATTGGAGTGACTAGCTGTAAAACTTCATATGGTAATCTACATATAGATATGTCAATGAAATTCTTACTGCAGCTTAAGTGCGATGTTCCTTTGACTTGCGGTGTTCAAGTCATCTTGATCATGGAGACTTATACTTTGACATCTTAAGCAAGCATCTCCAAGGAGGTGTGGACCTAGGATGGTTGGGTATAAGCCGAAGTGCCCGAAGATGTTTGAACAGCCTACAAAGGATTCACTACTCCTTGCGAGGAGATGTATACCCAAGGCCTATCGTCGGATTGTTACTCAAAGCCTCTGGCCAGAGCATAACATGTTCCGAGTATGAATCTCTAGGAAACATGAGAGTAATTAGAATCCATTGGACGAGAAAGACATTACTTGAGCTAGGTGTGACGTGGTCAGCCTAGTGGGGACTGACACACATAGACCGTGTCCTGAACCAAGTGGGTATAAGATGGTGAAGGGAATGAGGCACGACTCATTATAGCTGCTGAAGGGTTTCAGAATTATTTCTGAGGTCAACCGTTGATCTTTCGATTAATTGGGGGTCATGATATACTACTATGTGCCACTCATGATCGTTCTATAATTGGTTGATTATAGACGGCCAACATAAATCGAAAGCCTATTTAGTCACATGCACTACGAGTAATCCGAGGGATTTAAAACGAGTTGAAAATTGGATTTTCCGATCAAGAGAAATAAGTCGAATCTGAATTAATCAGAGGCGCATCGGAAGCTTAAAATTACTAAGTCTTTTGAAGGCTTATTGGACGAATTAAATGAGTTTAATTCGCGAGGAGGCGGCTTGGTTTGGCCGGCCAAAGAGGGTCCCCACCCTCTTTGGTTTGGTCGGCCACAACAAGGAGGGAAACCAATTTATTTGGTTTAAATTATAAAATAAATCAAGCGTGATTTGTTTTATAAAATTATGGATAAATAAATTTATATAAAGAAATTTATATAAAGAGATTTTTTTTCATGGAAATTAAAATAAACCTTGGATTGGTTTATTTTATTTTATAAAATCAATTATGAATTGATTTTTCCATGATAAGAAAAATTTATATAGTAAATTTCTTGTGAAAATTTATTCCATAATAAAAGGGGAGATGTGTTTGTTTTTATTATAAATTTAGTTATAATAAAACTTGGCATAACGGAATAATTCATAGGAAAATTTATAAGATAAATTTCTTATAAAAATTTATTCTGTTAAAGGAGAGACTTGGCAATGGAGAGGCTACTATATAAAGGAACCAAGGCAAGGCTTGAATTCCAATTAAGAGATCAAGAAGCAAGCCCTCTCTCTCTCTCCTTTTCTCCCTCTCCTTCCTCTAGGGCCGGCGCCCTCTCCACCCTCTAGGGCCGGCGCCCCTTCTAGTTGCCGTGAGCCATCTCCACCAAGAAGGTGCCGAAGAAGAAGAAGAAGCGGGTCACAACTCCTTCCTTCCCCCGGAATCTTGATTCCGTTACTTGGTGGTTAGTTTTCCATCTCTCTCTCTTGATATTCTTGTCGTGCCTTTGGAGAATCTAGTAGTTCTTGTCGGCACGAAACTCGTGGCTTTCCGAAGTCATCCCGAAGAGAACTCGGCGTGGACGTGAATAGAGGCGGAGCTTCCAAGGGACGCTACGGTTGGATCTCTTCCCTTTCTACGAGTTACACGAGGTATTAAGTAAATTAGTTTACTTTCTGCAAAATTTTAAATGTATGATCATGTCTCCACAACTTAAGGTTGCATGCTAGATACGTGATTAAAATAATTTAAGAAATTATTTATGCTAAACCTTCCGCTGCACGTAATTAAATTTTAAAATTACGAACCCGTATCCATGTCAACATGCACCCGGTCCCAACATGCCCCACACCTAAGCCTAGGGTTTTTACAAACCTCTCCGCACTCAAACCCTCCCGGCTTAGCCCTTGAGTACAAACACTCATACTCAGACCCTCACAATCCAGTTGACTCTTCACCAGCAGCCTTGACTGTCGCCTTCACGCTCTCTTCATCTTTGGCCCTCGTCCCTCGGATGCGCACGCAAGCCTCCAGCATGCCTCCATGCCACCCTTCACGTACGCCTCGAAGTCCGCGTCCCTCGGCTCATCATCCCTACTATCCAACGGTCCCTCAGATGTGCACATAAGCCTCCAGCTTACTTCCATGCCATCCTTCACCTGAAGACATCAACCAAGTCCATGTGTACCTGTACACCTGCACACTCATGTACACATATGAGAACAACACAAATCCTAACTTAACCATATTGCCGCACACATCAAAGCATCATGATCCTCCAGATCATCTCAGGGCCGATTGCCCCAACAATCTCCCCCTTTTTGATGTGTGGCAATATGTTAAGTTAGGTAAACATACAGCAATAACAGTAGCAAAAGCAAATGAAATTCAAGCATAACACACAAGAGGCAGCCTCCCCCTTAACCTATGCTTTCTCCCAAATTTCAACTCTCATTTGCTAATCCCAAGTTAAGTTCTCCCAACTTAACTCTACAGTCTCATAACTAAACCTAAGTTAAGTTTTAAACCAAACCTAACTTAACACTCAAATTCTCCACCTTTGACACCATCAAAAAACATTGCCCCAAGCAACCCTAATCCAGGTGCCAAGTGTAGCCAACACTATTTCTGAAAAACCCCTCAGAAATCACAAAATCCCAACTTGCCTCCTTTAGCAGGCGACTGCCAACCTGGCAAGTGACTGCGAGACTGTAGACTGAATTTCCAGCCGAAATTCAGAAATGAAGTAAAAATTCCAGAAAATCTGGAAAAATGTAAAACGTTGCAAGCACAATTGTTAAGGTATTCTCTACCCTAGAAAAATTTGGTTCATGAAAAACATCAACTGTGCTTGACTTTTGGTACAAACTTGAAAATTTTCAAATAGTGCCAAGTTAGTATCAAATTGGGAATCCAACCATGATATCCTCTAGTTGCTACTTTCTATCAATTCATCTTGACATTTAAAATGACTCCCAATACTTCCTTTTCCCATTGAAAGCTATTATTTTGGCAAAATTTTCTTTTCTTTATCTCTTGAGTCAAAATGTCCTCCTTTTATAGAAACATGAGTCTAGCCAAATCATATTCGATAATATATCAATAAAAGATTTCCAAATCATATGATCAACGCATATATAAGTATCAACTTTGACATAAATCTAGTGACATGACCAAACCACACTAGTTTAGGTTTCAAAACATTATCTAGTCATGATAAACTCTTAATAGCATAACAGAAGAATAATAAGACAAGTCACATGACATAAATTTACACATAGAGTACTACATAGAAGTTTTAAGAAACACAGATGTAGTCATGACATAAGTCCTAGGAGAGTATCTTGGGCCAAAGCCCGAAGTCATCCAAATACATAATAGGATGTGTTTGAGAGGTATAAAATAAACAACACAGGACACTCTCAACACTAAAAAACTCCCAACGTCTGCGTCAACTGATCAGAAAAACATGTCACCATCACTGCCTGGGAGGGGAGGAGGTGCCTGATATGCTAAGTCCCACTGCTGCATCATCTCATACATGGTCTCCTGCCGACTGATAACCCCATCCACTTTTGCCTCAAGCCGTTGCTCCGTCTGCCGAAGGTCATGTACATCCTCACGGGTGGCATGAACATCCTCCTGGAGCTAGTGGACATCTGATCGGAGCTGAGTGAGCTCCGCACGTGTGACCAGCTCGCCTGGCTCCTCATCTGCCTCAGCGACCTCCGGGCGCTCTCTCCAAACAAATCCACCCTGCCTACAATCAATACCCGCCAAGGACAACTGACGCTGACCAATCTGGTCATAGTCCTTTGACAAACACCTAACCTGACCACCACCCACACGAATACCAAATCGTAGGTGAAAAAACTCAGTCAAAATGTGGCAAAAAGGCATATATATCTTTCCATTAATACTATGGGAAGACTGGCAGATGACACGAAACACCTGCAGGGAGATATCTATATCCAACCTCCTCTCTAATGCATACATCATGACTAGGTGTGGGAGTCTGATCTTAGCCCACCCTTTGGTGACAATGGGTAGAATGCACTCAACGACAATTTTGTATAAGACATGACTAGCGGGTCTCATGGGTTTAGCGTTAAAAAGACGCTCGGACTCATTTCTATGCCTCCTAATATAGTGCATATGTATTTGATCAATTGTGACTCTAGGAAGTTCTAACGGTTCTACAACGGTGGGAAAGTAAGTGACTGGATTGTTTGATGCTCTACATTCCAAAAAAACCTGCTAAACTCATGACTGAAAAGGGAACAGTAACCCCGACCACCCGGGACTCATATAGATTGTTATCTGAATCAATGCATGTTAAATTTGCATAAAATTCCATGCAGAGATCAATATCTATGTCCTGCTGACAATAGACAAGCTGATCTAGCCGAAAATGCGTGATCATCTCAGCTAATGGAGGCGACTTTTCTTGAAAGAATGCCTTATTTAGATAGCGACAATTCATTACTACAAATTCGTTGTCCTCAAATCTTCTCTTGCACTCCAGGGATCTAAATCTCGACTCTCCTTGACTTGGTTGGGATGACCCTTCACCCCTAGACCTCTTAGTAGCCATCCTTTTCATTCTTCTCATGTTGACTTGAGTTTTGAGAATGTGGCTTGAAAAGAAGAGGTTTTAGCAAGCCCTAGAAGTAGATCGATGTTGAAGGAGGGCTTAGGAAGGAGTTTTAGGGCTCGGGAGAGATTGAGGACGAGAGAGAGACTTGGGAGATGAAGAAATCGTCAGGGATGAAATGCCAAAACCCTAGGTTTGGTCATCCCTACGCGGTCTCAGCCTTATAAAGTCGCGCCTAGCAGGTGACTGCCCCATGGGCAGGTGCCTGCGAGAACCCACAGAAGGTTCTGTGTTCATTGGCAGGTGACTGCCCTATTGGCAGGTGACTGGTACCTGAAAACTTGGTTTTTCAGGCCGAGATTTAGTAATGCAGTAATAATTCCATAAATTCCCAAAAAATATGAAACTTTGTGGGGAGATTTGTGTAGCCAATATCTACTTGGGAAAAATATAATTTCACTCAAAACTATCCCGAATCTCAAGATTGGCATGAAATCCTATTCTTTCTAAAGTGTATCATGAACCTTTTTCCCAAAGGTTCTAATTTTGACCTCACCTTGATGCTTCTTCCCACGCTCATCCATAATCACTTCACGGCATCAAGTTACATGGTATTTAAGTATTAATACCAATTTGTCTCAATTAAACTTCCAATTTCACCTTTTTCACTATAATTCCCCTTTTAGTGTGCCAATTTTCTAGGATTAAGACCAACCTTAACCTTTTAAACATCTTGGCACACCCTACAGTCTTCTTCAATCTCCTAGAAGGAAACCACCTAAGATTCATTGACCATGGAGCTCCCATTGGCTTCTAGGGCTCTCCCTTGAGCTCCTAGTCCTAGTTACCTCCCTAGGTAACTCTTCTATAAAGGCAAGCTCACACCAGTGCTCCTCCGGTGCTTCTTGACTTTCCACTACCACCTTTTTAACCCTATAGACCTTTCTCTTGATCAATTTCTTTTTTCTTCTTTCAAATGGCTTTTCTTTTTCATCGTTGACTTTTTCTCTACCATAGTTATAGGGCATCCTTGAGTATGATACTTTATCAATATTATCCCTCCTAGAATTAAATCCTAAACATGGCCTATCATTCCTATGATTTTGGCCCTTTGATATCATGTTCAATTCCTTGGACCCTTGAATTACTCTACCAATGTTTCTTTCCAACTCATCAAGTTTTTCTATTAAAGCTTGGTTTTCCTTTTCTAACTTCCTAACCTTAGGATCACTAGACCTAATTTGATCATTTCTAGATCTACTTATTTGTCTAGACATTTTTCCCTTTCTCTTAGGGTTTATCCCTGAAGGATCGATGTAGGCGTGCAGAAGGGGGTGCATGTACTTTCTTTGATCATTTTGATCTCTACAGAGTTGTTAGCGTAGCGGAAATAATATGCAAAAGAAATAACAATGCTAACAACCTGATTTTAGTTGGTATCCACCCCGGTCGGGTGACTAATCCAACAATCCGTCGGTGGATCAACCCTCGGATAACCTCCGGCTAGAACTCGTCGCTCCTTGTGGGTGGAGAAACCTTGCCACAACACCAAGGACACTTCCTGAGTATACAAGACTACTAACTTGCCCTATCCAAGCAAGTTTCGTCAAGAAGAATGTTAGGAAACGAGCCCCTTCAAATAGGGCTCGAATCTGAAACAGCCGCTTACCAGTCGACTGCCCCTGGGGCAGTCGACTGGTCCCACTTAGATTTGACCGTTACAGTACAACGTTCAAATCTTGCCAGCCTGTTCCAGCCTACACCAGTCGACTGCCCAAAAGCCAGTCGACTAGTACACACCTAAGCCTAGGGTTTCACTCCGAGTACAAGTCTCTCTCGCACTCAAACCCTCTCGGCTTAACCCCTGAGTACAGTCCCACATACTCAGACCCTCACAACCCAGTTGACTCTTCACCAGCAGCCTTGACTGTTGCCTTCACACCCTCTTCATCTTCGGCCCTCGTCCCTCGGATGTGCACGCAAGCCTCCAACTTGCTTTCATGCCACCCTTCACGTACGCCTTGAAGTCCGCGTCCCTCGGCTCATCATCCCTGCTATCCAATGGCCCCTCGGATGCGCACGTAAGCCTCCAGCTTACCTCCATGCCATCCTTCACCTGAAGACGTCAACCAAGTCCATGCGTACCTGTACACCTGCACACTCATGTACACATGTGAGAACAACACAAACCCTAACTTGACCATATTGCCCACACATCAAAATATCATGATCCTCCAGATCATCTCAGGGTCGATTGCCCCAACAATCTCCCCATTTTTGATGTGTAGCAATATGTTAAGTTAGGTAAACATATATAGAAATAACACTAGCAAAAGCAATTGAAATTCAAGCATAACACACAAGAGGCTACCTCCCCCTTAACTTATGCTTTCTCCCAAATCTCAATTCTTATTGCTAATCCCGCGTTAAGTTTTCCCAACCTATCTCTGAAGCACAACCAAGCCTAAGTTAAGTTTCAACCCAACCCTAACTTAAACACTCAAATTCTTCCCCTTTGACACCATCAAAATGATTGCCCAAGCAACCCATACCCTTGGTGCCAAATACAGCTTAACTCTATCTCTGAAAGTCCCTCAGAAATCACAAAACTCATTCTGTCTATACTACTAGTCGACTACCCCAAGGGCAGTCGACTGATACGACAGATTTCAGAATTTCAGTCGAAATTCAGAAATGAATAAAAAATTCTAAAAAATCTGGAAAAATGTGAAACTTGGCAAGCACAGTTGTTAAAGTATTCCCTACCCTAGAAAAATTTGGTTCATGAAAAACACCAACCGTGCTTGACTTTTGGTACAAACTCTAAATTTCTCAAATTATGAAAACTTTGTATCAAGGGTGACCTCTATTCCTTGTATCCTAGAGTTTGCACTTTCTATCAACTCCATTTGACATTCAAATTTAGTTCTACACTCCTCTTTTTCATATAGATGTATTCATTTCGACAAGAGCTCTCCTTTTTTTTTTACTTGAATCTAAATGATCATCCCCTTTATCATGATATCCTCTAGGTTTTCATATTTGATAGCAATCAATATAAAATTTCAAACATATCACGAACACTCATATATGATGATCAAAACAGAGACCAAAATGTTTTAGCAATATACAAGCACTTAAAATCCAATCACAATATCAAAATAAACCATAAGCTTGATAATATAGCATAAGATCAGTGCATAATACATATGGTCATAAGTCAATAAACAAACATCACAATAACACCTAGGGCCAACAGACCGGAAGTCATCTGAATTAGTACATCAGGAAATAAAGCGTTTGAGAGGTATACAAAATATCAAGCCAAAACACTCTCAACACTAACACCCAGCAACTGCATCATCAGATCAGAAATACATGTGGTCATCACCATCTGGAGGAGGAGGAGCAGGAGGACCATGATACGCTAAATCCCATCGCTGCATCATCGCGTACATGTCCTCCTGTCCAGTCATAAAGCCCTGGCAGAAGTCTGTGAGGCCCTGCACCTCCCTCTGAGTCGCTGCTTGACCCTGCTGGAGGCTCTAAATATCCCCCTGGATGGTGTGGACATCCGCACGGAGCCCATGAACATCCTCACGGTACTGAGTGAACTCTGCGCGGGTGACTAGCTCTGTAGGCTCCTCATCTGCAGCAGCTGCCTCTGGTCGCTCCCTCCAAACGAATACCCCCTGTCTAGACTCAATGCCTGCCAAAGACAATTGGCGGGTGCCAATCTGATCATAGTCTTTTGACAGGTGCCTTACCTGACCACTAGTAACACGAATGCCAAAACGTAGTTAGAAGAACTCAGTCAACATGTGGCAAAAAGGTATGTATATCTTCCCATTCACACTCTGAGAAAGGTGACAAATGGAAGCAAAAACATGCAGTGACACATCTATATCCAGCTGCCTTTCAAGAGCATACATCATCACCAAGTGAGGCAACCGGATTCTTGCCCTCCCCTTAGTGACAATGGGTAGGAGACACTCTACTACAATCTTGTACAGAACATGGCTGGATGGACTCATGGGTTTTGCATCGAAAGTACGCTCAGATTCATGTCTATGCCTCCTGAAGTAGTGGACATGAATCTGATCAATAGTTACACCTGGGAATTCAAGTGGTTCAACAATGTTTGGAAAGTAGGTATTGTGATTGTTCGAGGCCCGACATTCTAGGAAACTGGCTAAAACCATTGGTGTGAAAGGAATGGTGACACCTGCTACCCTTGACTCATAAACTCTATTGTCTAGGTCAAGACAAGTCAAATTTGCAAAGAACTCCTTGCACAGATCAAGATTAACATAATGTTGACAATAGACAAGTTGTTCTATGCCGAAATAAGTAATCATCTCAGTAATATGAGGTGCCTTATCTTCAAAATATGCTTTATTGAGATATCGACAGGGTAGTTGGACAAATTCATTTTCCTCGAATCTCTTTTTGCATTCTAAACTTCTAAACCTAGACCCTTCTGGGCCTTGTGGACTTGGTCGGGATGATCCTTCACCCATTGACCTTTTAGACACAGCCCTAATGAACCAAGTATGCATGCACACCATGAACCCCCCCCCCCTTCCAAAAGAGAAAATATCAAGGAAAACATACACAAAACAACATATTAGTATCAATGCAAAGCCTAAATGGAGAAATGAACCTTAAACACCATACCTCTTTGCCCTTTGCATAGTGGGATTTGGAAATCGCGTGGGTTGACTTAAAGAGGGGTTTTCTACTAACCCTAGATGTAGATCGGAGTTAGAGAAGGCTTTAGGGAAGATTTCAAGGCTTGAGAGGATTTTAGGACGCAAGGGGAGTCGAGAGGAGGAGAAAATCGCAGGTGGAAGTGAGCCAAAACCCTAGATTTTGCTTTCCCGGCGCGCCCTCTCTTTTTTATAAAACCCGCGAACCAGTCGACTGCCCCTGGGACAGTTGACTGGGCAACAATGTAATTATATTCTGTGGGGTTTGTCAGTCGACTGGCTTCAAGCCAGTCGACTGGTATATGATGTTTTGAATTTCAATTTCTCAGCCCGAATTTCAGAAATGTCTAGCTAATTCCATAAATTCCCAAAAATTCTGAAATCTCGTGGGGATATTTGTGGATCCTATATTTACTTGGAAAAAAATATAATTTTAGTCAATGCCATTCCAAATCCCAAGTTTGGTACAAACTCCGAGTTTCACAAGAAAATATCATAAAACTCTTCCCAAAAGTTCTAGTTTGGACCTTACCTTGATGCTACTTCCCATAATCCATTCATAGCATCAAGTTATATCGTATTTAGGCATTGAAATCGATTTGTCTCAAGTAAAATCCTAATTTCATCTTTTTCTTCATAATCCTCCCTTAAGTGTGCCAACTCTCTAGGATTAAGACTACCCTTAGTCTTTTAAACCTCTTGGCACACCTTATAGTTCTTTTCAATCCCCTAGAAGTAAACCACCTGAGATCCATTGACCATGGAACTCGTCTTGACTCCTAGAGCTTCTATCCCGAATTACCTCCCTATGTAACTCCTTTACAAAAGCAAGACCACACCGGTGTTCTTCCGGTGCTTCTTGACTTTCCACCATTACTCTCTTAATTCGATAGACCTTTTCTTTGGTCAATTTCTTTTCTTTCCCTTTAAATGGCTTTTCCTTGCCATTTTTGACTCTTTCTCTACCATAGTTATAGGGTATCCTTGAATATGATACTTTATCAACATTAGCCCTCCTAGAATTATATCCTAAACCTGGCCTACCATTTCTAAGAGATTGATCATTTTGTATTCCTCTTGATTCCTTGGATATCCTAATGAGACTATCTAGGTTCTTCTCCAATTTATCAAGTTTGGCTTTTAGAACTTGATTTTCCTTTTCCAAACTCCTAACCTTAGGACCACTAGATCTAATTTGATCATCTCTAGGATTACCTATTTTTCTAGGCATATTTCTCCCTTTCTCAGATTTTATGCCTTGGTTCTTATTCCTAGAGTTCCTAGATTTATCATGAAACATAGAATTGTTGGTGTTTTGACATATAAAATTGTTTCTACTTCTATCATGATATTTAAAACCAAAAACACGCATGTGCACACAATTATTAATTCTATCATTCAAACAAGCATTTTGAGCATTCATTGAAAAGCTTGAAGAGTGAGTAGAGTTAGAAGGTACCTTCCTTACCCTTGGCGCTCCCCCTTGATAACTGCTTCTTTTTCTTTCTTCTTTCTCCCATTTTCTAAGGTGCTCCATCTTCTTGAGCTCTCCATTTCATGGACATTTTGTATGATAGTGCCCGAGCTCCCCCCATGTGAAACACCGAACTCTCATTCTTTTGTTTTGAACTTCCTCATTCCTGCAACCCACATTAGATTTAAATTGAATTGATTTGGGCTTAGGAATTAGCTCCTTTTTACGTAGTGGGCACTTATCTTTGTAGTGCCCCTTTTTGTTGCAACCAAAGCATACGATATGCTCTTTTGACTTAGCTTTGGTGGAGACAGAAGTCATCTCTTGTTCTTGTGACGATGAGGGTCTCTCCTCCCCCTCAACCCTTGATACTAATTCTTCTTCTTCTCTTGATGGGGTGGATGGTTCCTCACTTGATGGCATGGACAATTCCTCATTTTGGTCCTCTTGGACCATTGAAACTTACTTCTTTAGATATTTCGACTACTTGAGCTTGTGAAGGGTTCTTGTGAAGTTCTTCCAACTTATTCCATAATTCGCATGCATTTGAATATTTCCCTACATCACTCAAAACATGGTTAGGCAATATATTAATCAAAATATTTATTACCTTCTCATTTGCTCTAGCTTGTTCTTGTTGTTCACTGGTCCAATATCTAGGGCGAAGCTTTTTGCCGTGCTTATCCTTGGGGATTTCGAAAGGGTCTTCAATGCTCATTCTGCACTCCCAATCCATCCCGAGCCACATCTTTATTCTATCTCTCCAGTAGTCAAAATTTTCATGCTCATATGATGGTGGTGAGTTGATATCGTCACCCAACTTGTCTTCCATGACCCCTTCTCCACTAGCAAGTGCTCCCTCGGCGGTTAGTCCGATGAAGAGAAGTCCTTCGCTCTGATACCAACTAAAGGATCGATGTAGGCGTGCAGAGGGGGGGTGAATGCACTTTCTTCGATCATTTTGATCTCTAAAGAGTTGTTAGCGCAGCGGAAATAATATGCAAAAGAAATAACAATGCTAACAACCTGATTTTAGTTGGTATCCACCCCGGTCGGGTGACTAATCCAACAATCCGTCGGTGGATCAACCCCCGGATAACCTCCGGCTAGAACTCGTCGCTCCTTGTGGGTGGAGAAACCTCGCGACAACACCAAGGACACTTCCTGAGTATACAAGACTACTAACTTGCCCTATCCAAGCAAGTTTCGTCAAGAAGAATGTTAGGAAACAAGCCCCTTCAAATAGGGCTCGAATCTGAAACAGCCGCTTACCAGTCGACTGCCCCTGGGGCAGTCGACTGGTCCCACTTAGATTTGACCGTTACAGTACAACGTTCAAATCTTGCCAGCCTGTTCCAGCCTACACCAGTCGACTGCCCAAAAGCCAGTCGACTAGTACACACCTAAGCCTAGGGTTTCACTCCGAGTACAAGTCTCTCTCGCACTCAAACCCTCTCGGCTTAACCCCTGAGTACAGTCCCACATACTCAGACCCTCACAACCCAGTTGACTCTTCACCAGCAGCCTTGACTGTTGCCTTCATGCCCTCTTCATCTTCGGCCCTCGTCCCTTGGATGTGCACGCAAGCCTCCAACTTGCTTCCATGCCACCGATCACGTACGCCTTGAAGTCCGCGTCCCTCGGCTCATCATCCCTGCTATCCAATGGCCCCTCGGATGCGCACGTAAGCCTCCAGCTTACCTCCATGCCATCCTTCACCTGAAGACATCAACCAAGTCCATGCGTACCTGTACACCTGCACACTCATGTACACATGTGAGAACAACACAAACCCTAAGTTGACCATATTGCCCACATATCAAAATATCATGATCCTCCAGATCATCTCAGTGCCGATTGCCCCAACAATCCCTTGGTCCTTAGCCCTAGAATTTCTAGATTTATCATGAACCACAGAATTCTTGGTGTTTTGGCACACAAAAATATTTCTATTCCTATCATGATATTTAAAACCACAAACACGCATGGGCAAGCAATTGCTATTAATTCTATCAGTCAAACAACCATTTTGAGCATTCATCGAAAAATTGGAAGCATAAGTAAAGTGAGTGGTTACCTCCCTTACCCTTGAGGCTCCCCTTTGATTAGTGCTTCTCTTCCTTTCTTCTTTCTCCCATTTTCTAAGATGCTCCATCTTTTTCAACTCTCCTTTCCTTGGGCATTTTGTATGGTAATGCCCTAGCTCCCCGCATGTGAAACATCGGATGTTCCTTCTTTTCTTTTGATCTTCCTTGTTCCTACAACCCGTATTAGATTTAAACTGAATGAATTTGGGCTTAGGAATTATCTCCTTTTTACCTAGTGGGCACTTATCCTTGTAGTGCCCCTTTTTGTTGCAACCAAAGCAGGTGATGTGATCTTTTCATTTAGCTTTGGCATAGGTGGTAATCTTTTCTTGCTCTTGAATGGTTGAGGGTCTCTCCTCCCCTTCAACATTTGAATTTGTCATTTCTTCTTCTTCTTTAGATGGAATGGATGCTTCTCCACTCACTTCCTCCTCTTCACTTGAAGAAATTGACACTTCACTTAATGATGTGGATGATTCATTTCTCTCCTTTTCTTAAATCATGGAGCTCACTTCATTGGAATCTTGTATTGGTTGAGCTTGGATGGTGTTCTTATGAAAATCTTCTATTTTGTTCCACAATTCATGCGAATTTTCATATGCCCCTACACCACTCAAGACATTGTTAGGCAAAACATTTATTAATACATCACTTACCTTCTTGTTTGCCCTTGCTAGGTCTTGTTGTTCTTGACTCCAATACCTAGGCCTAAGTCTTTTCCCGTACTTATCTTTTGGAATTTCATAGGGTTCTTCAAGCACTACCATACACTCCCACTCCATTCCAAACTAATTCTTCATCCTCGCCCGCCAATAGTCGAAATCTTCATGATCGTAGGGCGGCGGAGTGTAGATGTCGTCCCCCAACTTATCTTCCATCTTCTCTTCTCCTCTAGCGTTTGCTCCTTTGGCGATTAGTCCAATAAGAGCGGTCCATCACTCTGATACCAATTGAAAGACCGTTTGTCCGTATGCTAGAGGGGGGTGAATAGCGTTTTGCCAAATTCTTGTTCCTACACGGTTAGTTTGCACAGCGGAAACA
Organism: Boesenbergia rotunda; assembly: GCA_024364735.1. NCBI lineage: Eukaryota > Viridiplantae > Streptophyta > Magnoliopsida > Zingiberales > Zingiberaceae > Boesenbergia > Boesenbergia rotunda. The sequence continues at coordinate 703,848 of JAGFNQ010001647.1, forward strand.
ATAGTAAAACAATAATAAAATCACTAACCAATGTTAACACGGTGATTTTAGTTGGTATCCACCCCGGTCGGGTGACTAATCCAACAATCCTCGGTGGATCAATCCCCGGATAACCTCCGGCTAGAACTCGTCGCTCCTTGTTGTTGGGACCGGGTGCATGTTGACAATGATACGTGTTCGTAAAATTTTAAATTTTTACGTGCAGCGGAAGAATTAGCATAAAATAATTTCTCAAATTATTCTAACCACGTATCTAGCATGCAACCTTATGGTGTGTGGACATGATCATAAAATAAAACTTTGCGCAAAAGTAAACTAATTTACTTTGTACCTCGCGTAACTCGAAGAAAAGGGACGAGATCCAACCGTAGCGTCCCTTGGAAGCTTCGCCTCTATTCGCGTCCACGCCGAGTTCTCTTCGGGATGACTTCGCAAAGCCACGAGTTTTGTGCCGACGAGAACTACTAGATTCTCTAAAGGCACAACTAGAAGATCAAGAGAGAAGAAAGGAAACTAACCACCAAGAGACGGAATCTAAATTCCGAGAGGGAAGGAGATGTGATCCGCTTCTTCTTCACGCCCACCTTGGGAGTTGCGCTGGCCCTAGGGGAGGAGAGAGAGCCGGCCCTAGAGAGAGAGGGGCGCTGGCCCTAGAGAGAGAGAGGCGTGTAGAGAGAGAGAGAGCAACTAATCTCTTGATTAATTGATTAGGAATTCAAGGCTTGCCTTTGGTTCCATATATAGTTGCTTCTCCCTTGCCAAGTCTCTCTCTTAACGGAATTAACGGAATTAATTTTCATAAGAAATTTATCTTATAATCTTTCTTATGAATAATTCCGTTATGCCTAGTTTTATTATAACTAACTTTATAATAAAACAAATACTTCTCTCCTTTAATTATGGAATAAATTTTATAAGAAATTTATAAACTTTCTTATTATGAAAAAATCAATTCATAATTGATTTTATAAAATTAAAATAAACCATTCCATGGATCATTTTAATTTCCATAAAAAGAATAAATTTCTATAAATTTATTTATATAAATTTCTTTATACAAATTTATTTATCCATAATTTATAAAACAAATCGCGCTAGATTTATTTTATTAATTAAAACAAATAAATTGGTTTCTTCCCCTTGTTGTGGCCGGCCAAACCAAAGGGGGTTAACACCCTCTTTGGCCGGCCAAACTGAGTCGAACTGATCGTGAATTAAACTCATTTAATTCGCCCAATAAGACTTCAAAAGACTTAGCCATTTTAAGTTTTCGTTGCGCCTCTGATTAACTCAGATTCGACTTATTTCTCTTGATTGAAAAAATCTAATTTTCAACTCATTTTAAATCCCTCGGATTACTCGTAGTGCGTGTGACTAAATAGGCTTTCGATTTATGTTGGCCGTCTATAATTAACCAATTATAGAACGGTCATGAGTGGCACCTAGTAGTACATCATGACCCCCAATTAATCGAAAGATCAACGGTTTGACCTCAGAAGTAATTCCGAAACCCTTCAGCAACTCTAATGAATCATGCCCCATTCCCTTCACCATCTTATACCCACTTGGTTCAGGACATGGTCTGTGTGTGTCAGTCCCCACTAGGCTGACTACGTCACACCTAGCCCAAGTAGTGTCTTTCTCGTCCTTTGGATTTCTAATTACTCTCATGTATTTAAGAGACTCATACTCTAAACATGATATGCTCTGGCTAGAGGCTTTGAGTAACAATCCGACGATAGGCCTAGGTATACATCTCCTCGCAAGGAGTGGTGAATCCTTTGTAGGCTGTTCAAACATCTTTGGGCACTTCGGCTTATACCCAATCATCCTGGGTCCACACCTCCTTGGAGATGCTTGCTTAAGATGTCAAAGTATAAGTCTCCATGACTAAGATGACTTGAACACCGCAAGTCAAAGGAACATCGCACTTAAGCTGCAGTAAGAACTTCACTGACATATCTATATAGATTACCATATGAAGTTTTACAGCTAGTCACTCCAATGAACTAGTTCCCTTAACTAGCATCCATGTTTATCTCCGGACATCCCAATGTCACCAGCCAGTGAGAATCAGCTGATTAGAGAATAACCCATGCTAGTCTCAACAGAATTGATAGTGTCCGTTTTTATCAATTCATCGACTAGGGATATTTTCAATACTTCACAATTGCACATGTAGAGATAATCACTAGTTGTAATCTCATCACAAATTCTCTTATGCTGTGAATTATATTGCGGACATTCAGTAGATGAGTTTAAGATCACAATCAAATACACAAACATGTATACTCAAATAGTGAATTATCATTTATTAAAATAAATGTTTACAATCATAAGGCAATTGCCTTGGGACACTTCTCTCATATCACTAACAAACTCCCACTTGGCCTAATGCCAATCGCTACGGTATCCAATACCATAGGCTCTAACATGACCCTCAAACTTGCTTTGAGGCAAGGCCTTAGTTAAAGGATCCGCTAAATTCCTTTCAGTGGGAATTTTCTCAATTTGTATATCATTCCTACATATAATCTCTCTGATCAGGTGATAGCGGCGAAGCACGTGTTTGGATCACTGATGAGACCTTGGTTCCTTTACTTGTGCAATAACTCCATTGTTGTCGCAGTAAACCGACACTGCTTCATCAATGGTTGGAACCACGCCAAGTTCGGAGATGAACTTCTTGATCCAGACTGCTTCCTTTGCTGCTTCCGAAGCTGCGATATATTCCACTTCCGTGGTAGAATACGCTACGGTGTCTTGTTTGGAACTTTTCCAAGTTACTGCGCCTCCATTCAATGTAAATACGTATCCAGACTACGATTTGGAGTCATCCTTATCTGTCTGGAAACTGGCATCTGTATACCCACGTATTACCATATCTCCTTCTCCATATATTAGGAACACATCCTTAGTTCTTCTTAAGTACTTAGGGATTGTCTTGACAGCCGCCCAATGATCCATTCCTGGATCCGACTGGTATCTTCTTGTGACGCTCAAAGCATACGATACATCGGGCCTAGTACATAACATAGCATACATGATAGATCCTATCGCGGATGCATAAGGAATCTTATTCATGCAAATCCTCTCGTCTTCTGTGTGCAGACACATAGACTTTGAAAGGTTGATCCCATGCCTGATGGGAAGGTAACCTTTCTTGGATTCCGACATGCTAAACCTTTTTAGCACTCGGTCTATATACGTAGACTGTGAAAGACCAAGCAACCGTTTTGATCTATCTCTATAGATTCTAATCCCAAGGATATAGGTCACTTCTCCCAGGTCTTTCATGGAGAAAGTTTTGGACAACCAAATTTTAACTGTCTGTAAGACTGATATATCGTTTCCTATAAGCAATATGTCATCGACATATAGTACTAGGAATACGACTGCACTCCCACTAACCTTCTTGTACACACAGGGTTCGTCAGGATTTTGTGAGAAATCAAACTCTTTGATTGTCTCATCAAAACGGATGTTCCAGCTCCTAGATGCTTGCTTTAGTCCATATATGGATCGTCGAAGCTTGCATACTTTGGTTTTATCAATCGATGTGAAACCTTCAGGTTGTATCATGTATACATCCTCAAGCAGGTTTCCATTAAGGAAAGCTGTTTTCACATCCATTTGCCATATCTCATAATCATAATGAGCTGCTATGGCTAGGAGCATCCGAATGGATTTAAGCATAGCTACTGGCGAATAGGTTTCGTCATAATCAATTCCTTGTTTCTGACGATATCCTTTTGCCACTAATCTAGCCTTAAAGGTAATAACATTACCTTCCATGTCGGTTTTCTTCTTGAAAACCCACTTGCACCCTATGGGCTTAATCCCTTCAGGTGGGTTAACCAAGTCCCATACTTGATTTTCGTACATGGAATCCATTTCCGACTTCATGGCTTCAAGCCATTTGTCCCTTTCTGAACATTTCAGAACATCTTCATAACTGATAGGTTCATCGTCGTTCGATTCACTTATGAGAAATCTGTATCTCTCTGGAATATTGCGTGTCCTATCAGACCTACGAAGAGGTGGTGTTGTTTTAGGTTCAACTAATAGCTCATCATTATGAGTTATTGGTTGTGGGTCTAGACTAGGTGTCTCTGTAATGTCTATTGGAGTTTCTTGAACTTCATCAAGTTCAATGCCACTCCCACTGTTTTCTTGTAAAAGAAATTCTTTTTCCAGAAATACAGCATGCCTTGAAACAAACAGCTTTTGTTCCAAGGGATGATAGAATTGGTAACCCTTCGTTTCCTTAGGGTATCCAATAAATAGACATTTATCAGACTTAGCATCCAATTTGTCTGATACAGTCCGCTTCACATAACCAGGACAACCCCATATCTTAAGGTGAGTTAAGTGAGGTTTCTTACTATTCCATGTCTCATATGGAGTAGTAGAGACTACCTTGGTCGGGACTCTGTTTAGCAAGTAAACAGCTGTCTTAAGTGCATAGCCCCAAAAGGATTTTGGAAGAGTTGCATGATTCATCATTGACCTAACCATGTCCATTAAGGTTCGGTTGCGCCTCTCAGATACACCATTATGCTGTGGTGTATATGGCGGAGTCCATTGGGACAATATCCCATTGTCCCTAAGATAATCTTGAAACACTTGACTTAAGTATTCACCACCTCGATCAGATTGAAGTATCTTAATACTTTTGCCAAGCTGTTTCTCTACTTCATTTCTGAACTCTTTGAATTTCTCAAAAGTTTCAGATTTGTGTTTCATCAAGAACACATACCCGAATCGTGAGTGATCATCGATAAAGGTGATGAAGTAGCTATAGCCTCCTTGTGCAAGAGTTGACATTTGTCCACATACATCAGTATGTATAAGACCAAGCAATTCTCCCACTGGATTACCTTTTCCGGAAAAGGGTAATTTGGTCATCTTGCCTTTTAAGCATGATTAGCATGTATCAAATGAACCGGGTTCAAATGATTCCAGAATTCCACATCGGTGTAATTCGGTCATGCGTTTCTTACTTACAAGGCCAAGACGGCAATGCCAAGTGTAGGAGTCTATTCGATTATCTATTCGAGCACGTTTGTTGCTAACTTCGATATTGAAAACGTCACTAGATAAATCTAACGTGTAGATGCCATTGCACAAAGTTCCATTCCCATAAAGAACGCCATTTAAAGTTATGTAACAACAATTGTTACTAAAAGTTAAATGATAACCTTTTTCATTCAAACATGAAATAGATACAATGTTCTTTATTAATGAAGGAACAAAATAACAATTATCCAATTCTAAGACACGTCCAGTGGGGAGCTTTAGCAAATATGTTCCGATGGCAACAGCAGCAATCTTTGCTCCATTTCCAACTAGCAAATTCGCTTCTCCTTTGACGAGTCTTCTTCTATTCCTTAGCCCCTGTATGTCATTACATATATGTGAGCTACACCCAGTATCAAGTACCCAGGTATTTGAGGAAATAGAGTGACATTCAATAACGAAGATACCTGAAGAGGATGGGGCATCCGATGCCTTATTCTTCAAGGACTCAAGATAAACCTTGCAGTTTCTTCGCCAGTGACCCTCCTTGCCACAATGATGGCAAGTTCCTTTTGGTTTCTTTTCAGTCTTTTTGGCCTTTTTCTTCTTCCCTTTATTCTGTTCTTTGGCCTTCCTCTTAGAACCTTTCTTTGAGGAACCAACTAACAGTACCGCCTATTGATCCGGCTTTACAGAAGGCTCTACAGTCTTCAGTAGGTTGAGCAACTCAGGAATGGTGGTCTCTAGTTTGTTCATCCGATAGTTCATCACAAATTGTGAATAACTTTTGGGCAAACAATTCAGAATTAAGTCAATACTTAGTTCATGATCCATTGCAAATCCGAGTGTGCTCAGTCGCTCAATGTACCCCAATATCTTTAACACAAACTGCGAGGCAGAAGTGCCTTCCTGCATCTTAGTGGTGAAGAGGAGTCTGGAGACTTCGAACCTTTCGGATCTCGCCTGCTCTTCAAACAACTCATGAAGATGGAAGATGATGGTATAAGCATCCATATGCTCATGCTGCTTTTGCAGCTCAGGTACCATAGAGGCTAGCATGATGCAACTCGCAAGTTCAGAATCGGTCACATGTTTCTGATAGGCCACTAGCTGGTCTGGAGTTGCACCTTCTGGAGGATGGTTGGGAAGTTGATCTTCAAGGACATAGGCAAGCTTCTCTGCCTTGAGGACTATCCTCAAGTTTCGAAGCCAGTCCATGAAGTTCGGCCCGGTCAGTTTATTGGTGTCTAAAATGGAACGCAAGTTTAGAGAAGACATGATCGAGTGATTAACCTAGAAATACAAATTGAGTTTATGTGAGAAGAATGATTAAAGAATGTATCAATATACATTAATTAAAAAATCCTATTTATTTTTCAAATTGAATAACCCTTTTTATCAATTCGGGAGATCGTAGGAACATCTCCAAATAGGTTGATATCCAACCATAGATAAGAACCACCATGGCTGTGGCCATCAAGTTATTCTTAGCTATGAAGGTAGGTAATTATACCGATTACATATCACATATATGTAACTATCACTTCATGCTATCAACTAATTGAATATTTGCATAAATCATTGGGTTGTTAACTCATTAACAAGTATACAACAGCCGAAGTGCCCGAAGATGTTTGAACAGCCTACAAAGGATTCACCACTCCTTGCGAGGAGATGTATACCCAAGGCCTATCGTCGGATTGTTACTCGAAGCCTCTGGCCAGAGCATGACATGTTCAGAGTATGAATCTCTTAAAGACATAAGAGTAATTAGAATCCGTTGCACGAGAAAGACATTACTTGGGCTACGTGTGACGTAGTCAGCCTAGTGGGGACTGACACACATAGACCATGTCCTGAACCAAGTGAGTATAAGATGGTGAAGGGAATGAGGCACGATTCATTAGAGCTGTTGAAGGGTTTCAGAATAATTTCTGAGGTCAACCGTTGATCTTTCGATTAATTGGGGATCATGATGTACTACTAGGTGCCACTCATGATCGTTCTATAATTGATGAATTATAGACGGCCAACATAAATCGAAAGCCTATTTAGTCACACGCACTACGAGTAATCCGAGGGATTTAAAACGAGTTGAAAATTGGATTTTCCGATCAAGAGAGATAAGTCGAATCTGAATTTTTCAGAGACGCATCGGAAGCATAAAATGGCTAAGTCTTTTGAAGACTTATTGAACGAATTAAATGAGTTTAATTCGTGAAGTCGGGGCTTGGGTTTGGCCGGCCAAAGAGGGTCCCCATCCTCTTTGTTTGGCCGGCCAAATTAAAAGGGGGGAACCGAATTTTTTGGTTCAAATTATAAAATAAACCGCACGTGGTTTGTTTTATAAAATTATGGATAAAGAAATTTATATAAAGAGATTTATTTTTCATGGAAATTAAAATAAACCTTGGATTGGTTTATTTTATTTTATAAAATCGATAACGAATTGATTTACCATGATAAAGAAATTTATATAAAGAAATTTATATAAATAAATTTATATAAATAAATTTATATAAAGAGATTTATTTTTCATGGAAATTAAAATAAACCTTGGATTGGTTTATTTTATTTTATAAAATCGATAACGGATTGATTTACCATGATAAAGAAATTTATATAAAGAAATTTCTTTCCATAATAAAAGGGGAGACATGGTTGTTTTTATTATAAATTAAGTTATAATAAAAACTTGGCATAACGGAATAATTCATAGAAAAATTTATAAGATAAATTTCTTATGAAAAATTTATTCCGTTAAGAGGAGACTTGGCGATTAAGAGTCTACTATATAAAGGTATCAAGGCAAGGCTTGGAAATTAATTCAAGAGGTCAAGGATTCTTGCCTAGCCTCTCTCCCTCTCCTTCTCTCCCTCTCCCTCCTCTAGTGGTGCCGGCCCTAGAGGCCCTCCTTTTGGTTGCCGTGAGCTTCCACCACCAAGAAGAGGCCGAAGAAGAAGAAGAAGCGGGCGCGACTCCTTCCTTCCTCCCGGAATCTTGATTCCGTTCTTCGTTTGGTGGTTAGTCTTTCCATCTCTCACTTGGTATTCTTGTCGTGCCTTTGGAGAATCTAGTAGTTCTTGTCGGCACGAAACTCATGGCTTTGTGAAGTCATCCTGAAGAAAACTCGGCGTGGACGCGAATAGAGGCGGAGCTTCCAAGGGACGCTACGGTTGGATCTCGTCCCTTTCTACGAGTTACGCGAGGTATTAAGTAAATTAGTTTACTTTCTACAAAATTTTAAATGTATGATCATGTCTCCACAACATAAGGTTGTATGCTAGATACGTGGTTAAAATAATTTGAGAAATTATTTATGCTAAACCTTCCGCTGCACGTAATTAAATTTTAAAATTACGAACCCGTATCCATGTGAACATGCACCTAGTCCCAATAGAATCTAACTCAAATTAGACTCAATCCCATAATCTAATTGGATTCACTTGAGTATAACTCAATTAATCCAATTCGAATCAAATCTTAGTCAAATCAAGATCAATTAATCTCCAAAGCATCGTGTCCTTAGTGTGTGACCCAATAGGTTCTCATAACATTGGCAATGTGTCTAAACGACTTTAGACACATAAGCAATGAGCAGCATCTAGAAATGCATCATTGCTACCCAAGTAACAAGAAAAGTCGAGATCCGACTTAACCTCCGTGACTATGATAATGTATGACCATGTCCTTCTATCCTCGATATCTAGATTGACCATTGAGGCATAGACCGTGTCATTCTCAGTCAATCTTGTGTTTCTTGATCCCCGAGTAGACTCACTCAAACAAATGAACTCAATATCTCATATTGACTCATTTGAGCATGGCCATGCATTTTAGCAGTCCTACTCGATCAAGGGGCCCACAGATATCACTCCCGTCATATGGGAGGGATAGATCCCGTCTACATCACTCACATCCCTTCGCATAATTCATTACATACCCAGTGATCGCCTTTATAGTCCACCCTGTTACGGGTGACGTTTGACAATACCAAAGTACATAACTCCTTATGTAGGGAACCGTAGTAACTTCAGGTCTAAGACTATTCATACTAATAGTCACATGAGAAAGTTTATGACACTCATATGACAATCTATGAAACATTCTCATGGCGGGTCAATTTAGTACACATTCTCCAATGTATACCCATGTGTCAACTTGATATCACATATCCATGACTTGTGAGCTCAAGTCATCAGTTGACCTACATGTTAGTCTCCATGCATTAATATTATCCTTGAATATTAATACTTGACTAGGAATGATTTAGTGTAGTGTTCTCTACATTATCTCACTATCCATTCAACCAATCGATATAATGTAGATAAGAACCTACTACCCAAGGATATTATTATACTTAGTTATTTGCACAAATACAAAGTAAGTATAATAACCAAACATGCCTTTATTAATGATAGAATATGATACAAAAGGTCCCTAGTCAATAATCACATAATTGGCTCTAGGGCTCCTACTAACATGGATGTGCGTAGGCTAACTTTGTGTTGCAGGCACGAGATTCGAACTTCATGGCCAAATATGTGTTGTGTGATTGATTTGCAAATTTTGTAATTAATTAATCCTCGGGGTTGACCAGGCTAGATATTTAATTTTTGTAATTAAATACGACACATGTTTAGCCGAGTTTTTTATTTACAGTTGATCTAGATTTCATGTACACTCCTTCATGGAGTATAGGATCAATGATGTAAATAATTAACTATTCATTTCGGCTCGGAGATCCCTCAAGGTAGCTTGCGCAGAAGGAAGGGAGGAGCGGACGAAGTGACGACACGACTGGAGGCGTATTGGAGACCAAGGGGCCATGAAAGTTGGAAAATCTAGGATTTTCTTTATTTTATTTCATGTTATTGGTTATATGCTTGGTTGTGTGGTTGTGCTAGAATATTCCTCGAGATAAATTACTAAGTGGGAGAGGGACCCTAAGGGTCCCGCAGATTCTATTACAATTCGATAAGGAATGTGAACAAGTCTACGCGTCGGCTCTGAGTGCCTTCCTCCCCATCGGATGGACTTGTTCTGCGGATCACTGGGATGAAAAAGACTATAGAAAATTATTGAAGAGCATGTGTACTTTCCCATCTGAAGGCACATAATCAGAAATAATTTTCTTAGTGTCGTGTAATGGTGCACACTTAGATGCGAATAATGGTATCCTCCCCATCGGAGTCACTGCTATTATTTCACAGAGCCGAAGTGAACCAACTATTGATCTTACTTGTCAAAATGATAGGTTGACAAGATAGTAAGATCGATGGGTAAAACCTCCTCTTACGAATGTAGGGATTCGTATACGTCCACACCATTGGTGTATAGGGGTGTTGGTTGATTTCGAAAATTAATTGTTTTGAGGAATCAATTTATTTTCGATTTCTAAAGTAGTGTATGTTGTGATTCTCAGGTTTTTCAAAATGGCCTTTACCCCACTAGGATCAATTCTTAAGGACAATAAACTTACTGGCCCAAACTATATAGACTGGAAGACGAACCTTGACATTATCCTCACTGCTAAGGAGTACAAATTTGTACTCATCGAGGAATGTCTGGAAAGACCTAGAGAGGACTCTGGTGAAGAGTTGAGGGAGCATTACAAGAAGTTGAAAAAGGCAAATGAGATGGCGTGGTGCTACATTCTAGCATCTATGTCGAATGTGCTGCAATATCAATATCAGGCCATGGCCACTGCTAGTGACATGATGCTGAACCTCAAAGATCTCTTCGGGCACCAAGGTCGAGCTGCTAGGCAAACCACGATGAAAAGTCTGATGTCGACCACTATGGTCGAAGGGACACCCGTGATGAATCATGTCCTAAAGATGATGGCTCATCTCAATGAGATTGAGGTACTGGGAGCACAAATCGACGGGGAATCCCAGGTCGATATTATACTCCAGTCTCTGCCTAGGAGTTTTGAGCAGTTCAGGCTCAACTATAATATGAACAAAAGGGATTATACGTTGGGTGAACTGCTAGGAGAACTCCAGGCGACAGAGGCCCTCTTTCGTCAGAACTCACAGGCCTTAGTGACTCAAAGGGTTTCTTCTTCTAAGCCGAAAGGCAGGAAGAAGAAGAAACGAGGAGGGTTCAAGAAGGCAAGAGCATCGCAAGGACCCCGGATTGGCGTGAAGAAGCCGATAGGCAAGTGCTTCACGTGCAAGCAAACTGGGCACTGGAAGGCAGACTGTCCCCGTCGTCAGAGCAAAGGTATTTCTTCATCCTTAGTCGTTGAAACATGTTTAGCGGTGCTATCTTCCAGTACCTGGTGTGTAAATTCGGGAGCCACTGACCATGTCTGTAATACTCTGCCGGGGTTCCAGGAAATCGGACAGCTAGCGGATGAAGAAATCGTGGTCTACATGGGTGATGCTACAAAGGTGGCAGCAGTTATAGTGGGAGTTTTCTATTTATCTTTTGAGAGAAATAAAATGTTAGTTCTGAGAGATTGTCTTTTTGTACCCTCATTTAGAATGAATCTAATTTCGGTTTCTAAGTTAATAAAGGATGGATATTCTGTTGCTTTTAATAATAAAGTTGTTATTAAAAGAAATAAAGAGATTATCTGTTCGGATACAATGGTTGACAATCTGTATACTCTAGAACCAATAACTCCCACGATGTATACTGAAGTAAATAGCTCATCATCTAACTTGAATATGAGAAAGGAGCCTTCTAAGATGAATCAGATACATCTTTGGCACCTTAGGCTTGGTCATATTAACCTTAGTAGGATTCAGAGGTTGATAGCCAATGGGCCCCTGGGTTCATTGGTGGTGGAGGATCTCCCGACCTGTGAGTCTTGCTTGGAAGGTAAGATGACCAAGAGGCCTTTCAAGGCTATGGGGTATAGGGCCAAAGATGTACTAGAACTGATTCATTCTAATTTGTGTGAACCTATATCAATCCAGGCCAGAGGTGGCTTTGAATATTTTGCCACTTTTATTGACGATTATTCAAGGTATGGGTACATTTATCTGATGCGGCGCAAGTCTGAATGCTTTGAAAAGTTCAAAGAATTCAAGGCTGATGTGGAGAAACATCAAGGTAAAAGTATCAAGATACTACGATCAGATCGTGGTGGCGAGTACCTCTTTGGAGAGTTTAGGACCTACCTATCAGAAGCTAGGATTCAGTCCCAGCTAACTGCACCCGGTACACCCCAACAGAACGGAGTTGCAGAGAGAAGGAATAGGACTCTTATGGGAATGGTTAGGTCAATGATGAGCTATTCAGACTTACCTGATTCGTTCTGGGGATACGCTCTGGAAATGGCAGCGTACATACTAAACTTGGTCCCATCTAAGTCAGTCCCTCATACTCCCACAGAACTGTGGACTGGGCGCAAGCTCAGTCTAAGACATGTTCAGATTTGGGGTACTCCAGCACATGTGCTGAAGGGAGATACTAATAAGTTGGAATCTCATATAGAGGTACGTCTATTCGTAGGCTAACCTAGAGGAACGAAGGGTGGTCTGTTCTATAATCCTAAGGATCAGAAGGTAATTGTTAGCACAAATGCCAGATTCTTGGAAGAGGAATATGTGATGAACCATAAGCCAAAGAGTAGACTAGTGCTTGAAGAGTTAAGAGGGGAGGTTCCGACCTTAGGACCAATTGTACAAGAGGACACACCACAAGTCACTGCACCGCGTGTCACTAAGGATACACAGGTGGTGGCTCGTCGCATTGGGAGGGTTGTGAGACAGCCTGAAAGATTCATGTTTTTGGGAGAGTCTTCGGACTTGGTCTCTGATAAACATGAACTGGATCCCTGGACCTATGACGAGACCCTCCAAGATTGTAACGCCTACCCCTTACCGTTAGGCGGCGCGTTACCTTTAACTTTTTTTTCTTACTTATATCATTGCGTATGAATCTAACATTGCAGCGGAAATGAAACATATCTAATAGCATGTGCAACGATAAGGAAGTAATAACATCATATAACATCTAATAGCATCCATACTTGAATAAACTCCAAAAGAACTAGCAAGCATCATGCATAAAGTAGCAACATATGTCTTATTAGAAATAAGAACTAAGTCTATAGATGACACTAAAGTGGATCGATCAGTCAAGTCACACCACACACATTAGCCCTTCCTGCAGCTTCCCTTTCTTTAGTAATTTCTATGTTGATCTGCAACATAAGCAAACAAACTATAAGTATGAAACTTAGTAAGCTCTTTCCTACTCACTAAATCCATACGTCACATGCATTTGAGAGACATATAACATCTTATGCATAGCATAAAAATACATAAGCCATATAAACATATGAAGGCATATAAACATAGAACATATGCATTGTAAAAACATTTAGGATGCTCTTTAGAAAACATAGTAAATAATACTTTAAAATCATATACATCATCTTCTTTGGGGTCCCCGGCTTTGTACCCATTCTTTCTTTTGCGCGTGTTAAAATACGGAAAGTTTAGAGGCTAAAAGGCAAAGATTCCTAAACTTAGGGGCTTTTATGTAAATATCCAAAATTTGATGGGGCTGGTTGCAAAATGGTCAGCCCTTTTATTAATCTCCCTGTGGCCGAATGTGATTGCAAGCCCTAGCCTCGCGTTCGACTCCTTTCTTCGCCGCAGCCAAGCCGATTCTTCATCTTCTCCTTTCATCCTTCTCGCGAGCCCTAACCACAAGCGCCGACTCTTATTCTTCCTCGCGAGCCCTAGATCGCAGCCAGGCCATCCACTGTAAGCCGCTCCTCCTTCCAACCACTTCACGCGAGGAGTTGCGACGCTAAGCTTTGGTCCGAGGTGGGTTCGCAACGGCGGGAGACCTAGCTTCTTCTTCTTCGCTTCTTCGCTACGACCAAGAAGGAGACACCCGATCTTCTCTTCTCCTCCGTGATACCCTAGTTGCGGCCTCTTCAGTCGATGCCACAGCTCGCCGAGCAGCAACTAAGCCACACCTCCTGGTTCTCCCCGATGGCTTACTCTCCTTTTTCGGTTGTGATATCAGCGCGACCATCACTGACGTTGGGGCTGAGCAGGATTTTGGTACAGGCCTCAAATCAAGGTAAGGGGATCAAGAATTTGTTTCCTAATAGTATGTTCTTACAATTTGGGTGGATTTGCCTAGTTTGGCTTTTGGAATTCTCCCTAAGCTCTTGTTCAGTTTTTGTGTTGATTATGTTTAATTTTGGGGTATCGATTCATGGGCGAGAGCATAGATTTGGATGAGGCTAGTGGGTTTGAGTTTGGGTATGGTGATCATGGCTCTGTTGTGTGTTTGTGCCAATTTGGGTTACAGTGAGTTTCCTTGGGCATCTGTTCGTTAGTGAAGCTTGAAGTTTGATCCTTTAGCTTGGCGCTAATTTTGTGTTTGATCCTATACTGAAGTGTTGCTGTTAAATAGTGATGGATGGGCTGAGATTGGTTTGAGTGTAGTTATTTATTTTAATCTTGATAACAGAGTGCCCTCGGTGACGAAGTCCTAGGCTTCATTTGGGATTTGTTAGTGGATTGTAGTATGGCTAATTGCATGCTCTGATTAGATCCTAGATGGGTGGTCAACAATTTGTTTTGGTGTTGATGTACTGTCGTGAGGAGGTGGTCTTCCTTGGTGTTCATTCGATTTGTGGTATTTGGTTCAATGGATTAGATTTGGTTGATTGGGTTAGGTTAGGGTTAGACCTAATCTGAACCCAATTGTTTTTGGTTGGGTAGATTCGGTTATTTAATCAAAGTATAAATAGAAGGTTGAAACTTAGCTGACTTGTAAATGGTAAGATTAGGTAAGTTGTATTTGCTGTGATACAGGTTGTTGACTTGGCTAGTTGGATTCCACTTGCGGAGATTATTTCGGATGGGGGGTTCTCGACGCCTGGACTTCTTCATATCGAGGCGGGTACCTCTTTTTATGCATAGCTAGACATAGTGAGCAGTAGGGATCTCTGATATCTTTATCTTTGTGCTTTCGTTTCGGTATTTGTATCCGTTAGCTTTACTGCTTACTATATCTGTGTGAATTGGTGATGCACAGTTTACCTTATACCTTACGCTAGGATTTAGGTATTGGTTCATACTGGTTATCTGGACTACTGCATATCATGTAGATGACAGCAGGGATAGATAGTGGATGATGCATGGGATAGTGACATGCATCATTATTGCACGTAGCATAGGGGACGACCTTTGACTCCCTGGAGGTTGAGATGGGCCGTCGTACTTGCTACTCGTGTAGGGGCATATGTAGGCGACCTTTGACTCCCCTAGTGGTTGAGATGGGCCGTCAGACCTGCCACATGACCTGTCATGCAGCCCCGTTGGCGGACCCGGGCACTGCCGCAGGTCCCCTATCTATCCGATGATAGTGAGGGATGTTTAGAGCGTTACTCCACCCAATGGCGGGGTACGTTTTGTTGGTGCAGTGAGCAATAAAGTCAAACCTATGTTTTGATAATGGCAACAGGGTTCAAAAGTTAAGTCTTACTTGTTATCTAACAATGTTACTTGAGTGTGCAGGAAAAGTCCTAGCGAAGGGCTGCTAGGCACCTGGCGAAGGGCTGCCAGGATAAAAAGCCCTAGCGAAGGACAGCTAGGCACTTGGCGAAGGAATGCCAAGATATAAAGACCTAGCGAAGGACTGCTAGGCGCCAGGCGAAGGACAGCTTGGAACTGAAGCCCTAGCGAAGGAATGCTAGGCACTGGGCGAAGGACAGCTTGGTATTCAAGACCTGGCAAAGGACCGCCAGGCAAAAGTCCAACCAAAGGAGTGGTTGGCATCAGGTACATTCTCCCGAGAGGAGTAGGTGAGGACGCGTTCCCCGTCGAGGGAACAGTAGGCGTCAGTTTGACCTAGGGCTCCATTTGGGAGGCCCAAAGTCAGAACCAAGACAGCTAAGGCTGTATAAACTAACCACTTAATGTTTTGTTGTGTTTTGGACTAACCCTGGATGCAGGACCGAAGGAACGAGTGTCTGCAGATCAGAGAGCCTCAAAGGAGTGAGGCAACAGCTGACCAGGGCGCCCAGAGTGTCCCGGGCGCCCCCAAGGTGAACACAAAACACACAAGTAAAAAACACGCTTCGACAGTACATCCTGCGGGCGCCCCCGTGCTCTCGGGCGCCCCCATGCTCCCGGGCGCCCCCAGTGACAGCCACCGAAGCAGCTCCCCTCGAAGCCAAGAAGATAGAAATTTGACCCGGTCAATCCAGGCGCCCCGAGCGCTCCGGGCGCCCCGGTCAAAGCTGATCCCGAAATTGAAGAGATCTGAAGTGACCGAGACATTTCCGGATCAAACGCCACGTGGGGGGGCGCCCCCGACGTCCCGGGCGCCCCCAGGCCCTATATAAAGGGCCCTCGACCAAGGCTTCAGACAACAACTTCCAATCAACGCTTCTACGCTCTTCTGCTCTCGCGCTTCACCCTGGAATCCTTCCAACTCGAGCCGACGACGTCCCGCTGCTCCGAAAAAGTCGATCTACCCCGGACGTCAGTAAAAGAGCGATTTAAGTTTACTGTACTTAATTCCGTAATTATCATTTGTAAACTATTTGCGCCTTATATAGAATTGCCCAAAGTAAACTGTCAACGACCGTGGGCCTTGGAGTAGGAGTCGACCCAGGCTCTGAACCAAGTAAAATCGACCGTGTCTTTGTGAGAGATTGTTTTTATTAATTTCCGCTGCGTACTTGCTCTAAGTATTTCCGAAAAATGATTTCCGATATTCACCCCCCCTCTATCGGTTTTCTCGATCCAACAAGTGGTGTCAGAGCGGGGAAGTTCAAACCTGGTGCAACCACCAGTTTGAAAATTTTTTTTTGGAAATTTTTTATTTTCTTTTTCTCGTACGAATTTTCGTTAAATATTTCGTTCGATTTTTTTTAGGTTGGTGCAACACCCCTCGTTGTTTCATTTTATTCATCCAACACTACTAATCCAAGACCTAGTCTTGGGAAATTATTTTTTGGTTTCTTATCTTACAGATCAAATGGCCATGCAAGAGGGATTTAGCACCGCCAGACCTCCACTTTTCAGTGGAGAAGACTTTTCTTACTGGAAAAGCTGAATGGAGGTCCACCTGAAAACTCAGGTGGACATGTGGATTATCATCCAGTCTGGACTAGAGATTCCCACTAACGCTGAAGGCGTACCTCAAAGCTACTCAGAATGGGACACCACTCTCAAGCGCAAAATAGAAGCTGATGCAAAAGCAACACAAACCCTACAATGCGGCCTGACAAAAGAGGAGCTGAACCGAGTGGGGCCCTTCAACAGTGCCAAGGAGCTATTGGCAAAATTGATCGAGTTGCACGAAGGAACATCAGATACCAGGATCAGCAAGAGGGATCTGCTCCTGAACAAATTGTACACCATCAAGATGGCCGACAACGAATCAGCAGCCCAACTCCACGCACGTATACAAGAATTGATGAACGGTCTTCACACTATAGGTCACAAGGTCGAAAACCGTGACCTAATAAGGTATGCCCTAAACGCATTCCCTAGAAATACCTTGTGGGCATCTATGGTAGATACATACAAGGTTTCAAGGGATCTCTCTAAAATTAAATTAGACGAATTGTTTTCTGAGTTAGAACTTCATGAACAGACTAACTGCAATATGGCCGAGAAGAGTATTGCCTTTTTTGCAGGAAAAACTGGAAGATCGACAAAGAAGAAACCTCAACCTGAACCCGAGTCTACCTCAGACTCAGACGCAGAAGATGAAGAAGGAGATCAATCTGAGCTGGTCCGACTAGCCCGAAGTTATTATAAAAAATTAAAGAACCAAGCCAACGCACGGAGAACAAGCCGAAGAAAGGACGAACCAGCTAAACCTGCAAACAAGCCCAACGTGACCTGCTACGAGTGCAAGAAAAAGGGCCACTACAAGTCAGAGTGTCCTAACCTAAAGGAGACTAAAAAGACGAGAAGAAAGAAAGCACTGCAAGCAACCTGGGACGAATCTTCCTCAGAAGAAGAAGAAGAGGCACCCCAGTCAAACCTACTAGCCCTGACCGCCTCAGAAGAAGTCGAGACCGAATCAGAATCAGAACAGGACGACGGCAAACTGACCTTCTCAGAGGATGGCGAAATCAAGGTGAGTGGTTTTAATAGAATTCAGTTAAACGATTTAATTTCATATCTTTCTCGAGATTTGGCGAAAGCCAAACTTCGAATCGAGTCCCTCCGACAGGAAGTAAAACTCCTGAAAGAGGGAGCTGACTCTAAATCATTAACCGAAAACGTTCAAGAAGGAACTCCTACTCAAGTTGAAAAACTTGAGAAAGAAAACTCCTCCCTGAAAACTCAGGTTAAGGATCTTAGAGCGGCCTTAGAACGATTTACTTCTGGTTCCAAAAATCTTGACATGATTCTTGGAAAATAGAAGTCCGTTCTAAATCGATCCGGACTTGGCTACAGAACCAAATCCCGACAAAGATCGTATTTTGCTGTACTAAATCAGTCCAGAGGTAAAGTTCAGGCATGGGTACCTAAACTGTGCCTGAACCAACCAACTGGATCAAATCAATATTGGATCCCCAAGGACAAGATTCACATCTTGCCTAATCATTATCGTGGCTATAGTCCAGGGGGAGCCAAATTGAAAACTATTTTTATTGTTAAATAGAATTAAATTCCTGCAATTTGCCTGATTGTTTATTTATTTAAATTTATGCAACTTACCATGCTTAGACTTAGGTTAGTTTAAGGACTAAACAAACTTAACTGAAACTTGACAACATAGTATTGGGTGGAGGTGAGATGATAGTACGTTAGGGAAACCAATTCTAATAAGATCAAGTTCACTTGGTATCTTTCGACTGGTGAAACTAGCCGAAGCTACCGATCCAAAATCCAAACTAGTTAGACTAGAACTTTTTCAAAAATTAATTTTGAAAATGAAATTTCATTAAACGGCTTTGTCAAGGAAAGGGTTGATGATCCAATAAGGCTACGGCCAAAGAAGGCCTAGTGCCTCGCCAAAACCTAGAAGCCAATTTCTGAATTTCAAATTCAAATTACTTTTTGTTAAATTCAAATCTAACACAAACCTTCAGTTAAGTATAGATTCGAACATTATCTTTCAAAATAAATTTAACTGTTTTCAAAAATTAATGCAAAGTTTTCAAAATAAACTAACTTTTTCAAAATAATTTTATTATCAAAACCTGTCTCACAAAACCTATAAGGCTAACGTGATTGAAAACCCTAGATTTGGGTGAGACAGACTAAGTAGTGAAAATTAATTTAAGCTATTCCTGACTCTAGTTGGATCCAAATCAACAAAACTCTTTATGTGTAGGAACATAAAGATTTGGACCAATGGGTGTTGGATAGCGGTTGCTCCAGACACATGACTGGAGATAAATTGAAATTCACCAAACTCAAGTTCAAAAACCTAGGCTCAGTAGCATTTGGCAACAATGCTACCCTAAAGGTAATTGAGTCAGGTAATATTGAACTTAAATCTGATTTTATTATTAAGAAAGTTCTCTTGGTTGAAAACTTTAACTTTAACTTGCTTAGCATAAGTCAGTTATGTGATTCTGGTTATATAGTCACCTTCAACAATTCTGACTGCCTGATTAGAAATATACAAAACTCAGAAATCATGCTTAAGGGCACTAGGAAAAATAATGTATACACTATAAACCTTCCCCTAGTACCCAAATGTATGTTAACTCAGTTAGAACAATCAAACCTCTGGCATAGGAGACTAGGTCATACTAACTTACGAACTATCTCAAAAATCACCCAACTTGGACTAATTAAAGGCATACCTAAAATTAAAAATCATGAAAACCTAATATGTGAATCATGTAATCAAGGTAAACAAACCAAATCTAATCACAAACTAATCCAATCTGACCTAACTCAAACCTCACTTGAGCTCCTGCACCTTGACCTATTTGATTCACATGGAACCAAGTCACTAAGCGGGAACCGATACTGCTTAGTAATAGTTGATGATTATTCTAGGTTTACCTGGGTTAGGTTTCTAAAAACCAAAGATGAAACCCTAAACCTATTTAATGAATTCTGCAAATTAATTGAAAATCAAAACGATACTAAAATTAAAAGACTTAGGAGTGACCACGGAGGAGAATTTGAAAATCAACGGTTTGGGGAATTTTGTAAGGTCAATGGGTACTTGCATGAATTTTCATGTCCTAAAACTCCTCAACAAAATGGAATAGTAGAAAGAAGAAATAGAACATTACAGGAAGCCGCTAGGGCTATGCTCAACGAGTTTAACTTAGCAAACCAATTTTGGGCAGAAGCAATTAGTACGGCCTGTTATATCCAGAACAGGGTGCTAATTAACAAGCGACACAACAAAACACCCTATGAATTGTACTACCATAGGCTCCCAAATCTACACTACCTATGGGTCTTTGGATGCAAAGTCCATATCCTAAACACCAAAGACTACTTAGGAAAATTTCAATCCAAATCAACCCTAGGTATCTTCCTAGGATACTCAACCACAAGTAGAGCTTATAGAGTCTATAACAAACAAACTAAGAAAATTGAAGAAACAACTAACTTAATATTTGATGAAGAAGTCAAATCAACATCTGATAATCCAGACCTAACCTCATCAAACTCTGATCAAGAAAATAATGAACAAACTATTGAACCTTTAATTGAAAGCTTAAACGAACTAACTATTGAACCAATTAATGAGCTAACTGAACTAATTATTGAACCAACAAATGAACTAGCCCAAAGAGTCAAATTAAATAGTGAACCAAACCGATCAGCCAGACCTGAGGCTGAACCAAGTTCTAGGAGAACCAAGAAACCCAGACTTAGTCACCCAACCGATCAAATTGTAGGTGATCCAACTCTAGGAGTCAGAACTAGATCCTCCTATAGAAACCTTAGTCAAATAGCTATGATATCAAAAATAGAACCCAAAACTATAGATGAAGCCCTACCTGACCCTGATTGGATCATAGCTATGTAAGAAGAATTAGCCCAATTTGAAAGGAACCAAGTCTGGGAACTAGTGCCTAAACCTGAAGGCAAATCCGTCATAGACACTAAGTGGGTCTTTAGGAATAAGTTAAACGATCAAGAAGAAATAGTTAGAAATAAATCCCGCTTAGTAGCTAAGGGATTCAGCCAAGTAGAGGGATTAGATTACGATGAAACATATGCCCCAGTAGCTAGACTTGAGTCCATTAGAATGTTGTTAGCATTTGCATCCCATAAAGGATTTAAGCTATACCAAATGGATGTAAAGTCAGCCTTCCTAAATGGATTTATTAAAGAAGAAGTTTATGTAGGACAACCCCCTAGGTTTGAGGATTTAAACAAACCTAACCATGTGTACAAATTAACTAAAGCACTATATGGGTTAAAACAAGCACCTAGGGCTTGGTATGAACGACTATCAACTTACTTAACTTCTAAAGAATTTAAACAAGGACAAATTGACTTGTAACGCCCACTTTTTTTTTCCTAAAGCGGCGTTACGCTAACATACTTAAGGCATGTAACATCATATTGCAGCGGAATAACTTAAGCCTTACATATACATGCCCCTACTACCATCCCTAATATAATGACATGGAACTTAACATATGAACATCATGCTTAACATCATATCGTAACATGCTTAACATCATACCATAAGGTTCATATCATATCATACTGGACATCTTATCATAAAGTTCCATAAGTCACTATTCAGGCATATAGGTAGCAAAATAAAGTTCTTAGCATAACGGTTAACACATTCGATTTCATGGGCCAAGTCACCAACACACACATACTTCAGGCCCTCCTGCTGCTTCCTCGTTATCCCCTTGCATGATATGCGGTATAAGGAAAGAAGACTATAAGCACACAGGCTTAGTAAGACTCTTTCCTACTCACTAAAACATTCGTCATTCCATAATAAGCACATAAACATTATCATATTTACCATACCCTTGACATGGCATGATCATAAACATAAGTGAACATTCGTAGCATAGCATGAGACATGGCATGAACATAGTCATACTAATCTTTCCTAGCATGGCATAAGACATGGTATAAGCTTAAACGTAGTAGCATGGCATAATACATGGCATAGCATAACGTAACAAAACTCAACCTATATGGCATAAACATAGGCATATCTTCTATCATATCATAT
The DNA here is from genome assembly GCA_024364735.1 of Boesenbergia rotunda. Taxonomy (NCBI): domain Eukaryota; kingdom Viridiplantae; phylum Streptophyta; class Magnoliopsida; order Zingiberales; family Zingiberaceae; genus Boesenbergia; species Boesenbergia rotunda. Next base: position 726,003 of record JAGFNQ010001647.1, read on the forward strand.
GAACACCTTCTTAACATAATCCTGACATAGATCATTCATGCATATCTTTTATCGTAAAGCATAAGTATACATCATTATCTTAACATGATGCATATCATGTATGAATGCATGGGTGGAATGCATTTACATAAGGATGCTTAACTTTTAAAACGTACTTTGCAAATGCTTAAACATCATCATCTTAACATTGGGCCCTGGCTTGTACCACATACATACATCATAAGCGCGCATCCCTAAGTAAATACGAGGTAGCTAGCCTCGACCTACTAGGGTAAGGACAGCATAGTCGGTAGTCCCCGAACCGAGGCGTTCTTAAGGTGCCCATCCCTGTTGCACAGCTACGGTAGTGCCATAACCGTGGACAGCATAGTCGGTAGTCCAAAACCGGGGCGTTCTTAAGGTGCCCATCCCTTGGACCCATACTTCGGTCCGGTACAAGCCCATACATAAAGTAAAATACTTTTCATGCTTCATCATTCATAAGCCATTCATGGCATACTTATCATAGCATAACTTGTTACGGCTCGTCCCGTCTACCGGCCCATTTACCGGTCCTCTCGACCGTCGTACCGTCGACCATCGACCGTGCCGTTTAGCATATTTATGCCTTAAAGGCATAAGCATCATCTTTCATTCATCATACTTGTCATTCATCATTTTCATTCTTAGACATGGTGTATGTACACATCATTCATAGAGCATGGCATACATTCGTATACATGGCATATCATTCATAACATGGCATATCATTCATAACCGTGGCATATCATTCATAAACATGACATAACATTCGTAAACATGGCATATCATTCATAACATGGCATATCATTCATAAACATGGCATATCATGCATAACCATGGCATATCATTCATAAACATGACATAACATTCGTAAACATGGCATATCATTCATAACATGGCATATCATTCATAAACATGGCATATCATGCATAACCATGGCATATCCTTCATAAACATGGCATATCATTCATAACATAGCATATCATTCATAAACATGGCATATCATGCATAACCATGGCATATCATTCATAAACATGGCATATCATTCATAAACATAAATCACATCTTACCGTAGGGCTATTGGGACCCTTACTTGAAATAAATCTTAACTTTTTCCCTATTAACCCATATTGGCTGAAACTTGTGGAGTCCCAAGGCTATGTGAAAATTCACATAATCACCATCCATCATCCTTATATCATGGCAACACATAAACATATGCTTGAAGTTAAAGACTCAACCCTTAACCCTTGGGTCCTTGGGGTTGGCCGAACCATATGGGCCTCTAGGGTACTCCAAAAATTCCCAAAAATTATACTTAACATATACACATCATAAGGGAATATTAAATAACATTATCATGATTTTTAACATATTTCTAGACATTTAAATCATGGTGTCCGAAACCCTTGAACTTAAGGTTCTGGGTTTTGCTTCTTTCTTGTTGGCCGAAACATATGGGGCCTCTAGGGTACCCCAAAAATTCCCAAAAATTATACTTAATGTCTAAAAATCATAAGGGAACATTAAATAACATTATCATGATTTTTAACATATTTTTAGATATTTAAATCATGGTGGCCGAAACCCTTGAACTTAAGGTTCTGGGTTTTGCTTCTTTCATGTTGGCCGAAACATATGGGGCCTCTAGGGTATCCGAAAAATTCCCAAAAATTATACTTAATGTCTAAACATCATAAGGGAACATTAAATAACATTATCATGATTTTTAACATATTTTTAGACATTTAAAACATGGTGTCCGAAACCCTTGAACTTAAGGTTCTGGGTTTTGCTTCTTTCATATTGGCCGAGACATATGGGGCCTCTAGGGTACCCCAAAAATTCCAAAAAAATTACACTTAACTTCTAAACATCATAAGGGAACACTAAAAAACATTATCATGATTTTTAGCATAATTATGGACCTTTAAAACATGCTGGCCGAAACCTTTGAACATAGGAACCTTGATTTTGTTTCTCTTCAACATTAAATCCGAAAACTAACCCATATATCATGCCAAAAATCATGGAAATCATAGGTAACTATTATACCACAGGTGAGGGAGTCTTATCTTAGATTTCTTGATTTTTTTTCGAACCTTGAAAGAGGAGAAGGAAAAAAGGACTTGGTATCTCTTAACCCCAACTAGTCTTTGTCACCTTGTAGGAACTTTAGATCTTGAGGGATGAAACCTCTTGTGAAGTTTTCCCCAAGGACTCCTCCCTTTGGTGCTCGGCAAGAATGGAAATGAAGAGGAGAGGTAATGCTATTGATTTAGAGAATAAGTAACTCCCAAAACTCCTCTCATTATAACCCATCAAGGAGGCAATTAAAGAGCAATTAAAGAGCCTCTCTATGACCCTTCACCTCTTTTTACCTCTTAACCAACCTCCACATCAATTACTCATAAGCATTCCTTGCTAGGTGAGTTGGTTAAAGCATTCTTGGTTGTTACAAGAGGTCCAATGTTCAAATCCTTGGCTCATGCACATTTATTTTTATTTTTATTTTCATTCCATTTATTTTATTATTTTATTTTCTTAAATTCCGAAAATCCCCCCTAAAATTACCCATAATTGTACTAATATTCCTAAATAAAATTCTTTTATATTTATATTAATTTTACCCAATTTATATTAATTTTACCTAATTAATACCCCTTTTCGGAGCTCATTTAAAGCTCATTAGTACTTAGTTTTCTCAATTTAAATGAGAAAACATGGGTTTTCTAGGCCAAAGTTCTCCTTAATATTCCTAAGTCCCTTGGAAAATTATTTAAACATGCTTAATATTTTAAGAAAATATTAAGAGAATTTTCCGGGTCGTTACATGACTCAACATTATTTGTTAAAAACTTAGGAAAAGATATATTTATTGCCCAAATTTACGTAGATGACATAATCTTTGGATCCACCAACACCAACTTCCTAAAAGAATTTGTCAAGATAATGGAAGATGAATTTGAAATGAGCTTAGTTGGTGAGCTTACCTTTTTCCTAGGACTACAAATCAAACAAACTAGAGATGGAAACTACGTCCATCAATCCAAATATGCTAAAGAGTTAGTAAAGAAATTTAAAATGGATAACTCTAAAAGCATAAGTACCCCCATGGCCACTAATGTAAAAATAGATAGTGACCCTGATGGTAAGCCAGTTGACCTCAAACTGTATAGAAGTATGATAGGTAGTCTACTGTACCTTACAGCCAGCAGACCTGACATTCTTTTTGCTGTAGGGATGTGTGCTAGATACCAAACCTGTGCTAAGGAAACACACCTAGCAGCCCTAAAAAGAATACTAAGATATGTAAATGGCACTCTAAATGTAGGGATCTGGTATCCTAGAACCTCAACCTTTAATTTGTCAGGATACTCGGATTCTGACTATGCTGGGTGTAAATTAGATAGAAAGAGCACAAGTGGAAGCTGTCAACTGTTAGGAAATAATCTAGTAAGTTGGTGCAGCAGAAAACAACACTGTGTAGCTCTGTCCATAACTGAAGCTGAATATGTAGCCTTAGGAGAATGTGTAGCACAACTTTTATGGATGATGCACACTCTTAAGGACTTCCAGCTCAACTACACACAAACTCAAGTATTTATTGACAATATTAGTTCAATCAATCTAACTAAGAACACAATCCAATATTCCAGAACGAAACACATAGAAGTTAAACATCACTTCGTAAGAGACCATGTAGCCAGGGGTGAGATAGTACTTAATCATATAGACTCAAAATCCAACTTAGCTGATATATTCACAAAACCCTTACCTGAATCTGAGTTTAGCTCACTAAGAAGGCAGTTAGGATTGTGTTCTGTAGAATAGAATAACTCTGCTTATGATTTTTCTGCTTTATTTGATTTACAAATCAATTTCTAAAAGAATTTGAAAAACTATTTTACTTAATTTCAAAATCAGTTTTTATTTTTGTTTTTTTTCTTAGTTTTATTTCAAAACTACCCCCTTTCAAAACTAGGGCTTTTTCGCAAATGGACTTAGCCTAGGCCCTAACCCTAGTATTGCATGCACCTATAGATTTAGAAGCCAGCATCTCACATGCACTTTAGGATACTTTGATTGATAACCTAGAAAGGGTTGAGATGCTTAGGTCTTTGCCTTAATTCAAGATGCTTTAAGTCAGTGCATCTGCAGTAATTGGGGCACTAAATACAAATTTCACAGCAATCAAGTTAAGTGTCAAGTTTAGAAAATCTAACTTGAACAGAAACACTTAACATGACTAACCCTAGCAAAAATTACTGTTTATAACAGTTAGTAAGTAGCTAAATGGGTTAGACAGGTCGCTACAAGAGAAAATCAACTGATTTAGTTTCAATCTTGAATTGGTTCAGTACAGCAAAATCATATTTTTATGAAACTTATTTCAGTGATGAAGTTTAATTTCTGCTATATTTATCTATTTTTTTGATATATGGCAAAGGGGGAGAGATAAAAGAAAAAAGAGAGTTTATTTAAATATTCTTAGAAAAAAGAGAGTTTATTTAAATATTCTTAAAAATTTTCTATCCAAAAAAAAAAAAATTAAAAAAAAATTCTCCTTTATTCAAAAAGTACCAAGTTCTAAAAATTTTCTAAGCTTGTTAAAATTTTCTAAGCTTTTCAAAAATTTCTAAGTACTTAAGTTTTCTTTTTCAAAATTTTCTAAATTTTCTTACTTAAGCTTTTCGAAAATAATTTCTAAAAAGTACTGAAGCTTCTCAAGAATTTACTAAATGTTTTTTACTTAACTTAATGTTTTCAAAACTTTTTGAGTACTTTAAACTTAAGGAGCATTTTAAAATCTTCTAAGTTCTTAAAGTTGTTCAAAACTTTACTAAGTTAATGTTTTCAAAACTTTTGAGTACTTTAAACTTAAGAAGCATTTTAAAATCTTCTAAGTACTTAAAGCTGTTCAAAACTTTACTAAGTTAATATTTTCAAAACTTTTTTGAGTACTTTAAACTTAAAGCTTTCTTGGTACTCTAAACTCATTTAAATTTAAGTCATCAAAAGATTTCCAAAGTACCTGAACTTAAGTTTTCAAAGTACAAAATCATTCTAAGTAATGTTTTTCTTAACCCCACGAATTTTTGAAAAATCTAGGGGGAGATTCTCTCCAGGGGGAGGGAACAAATTTTTATGCTTTTGTTTAAAACTTAACTTTTTGAACTAGGGTTGCCATAAATCAAAAAGGGGGAGATTGTTGGTGCAGTGAGGACTAAAGTCAAACCTATGTTTTGATAATGGCAATAGGGTTCAAAAGTTAAGTCTTACTTGTTATCTGACAATGTTACTTGAGTGTGCAGGAAAAGTCCTAGCGAAGGGCTGCTAGGCACCTGGCGAAGGGCTGCCAGGATAAAAAGCCCTAGCGAAGGACAGCTAGGCACTTGGCGAAGGAATGCCATGATATAAAGACCTAGTGAAGGACTGCTAGGCGCCAGGCGAAGGACAACTTGGAACTGAAGCCCTAGCGAAGGAATGCTAGGCACTGGGCGAAGGACAGCTCGGTATTCAAGACCTGGCAAAGGACCGCCAGGCAAAAGTCCAACCAAAGGAGCGGTTGGCATCAGGTACATTCTCCCGAGAGGAGTAGGTGAGGACGCGTTCCCCGTCGAGGGAACAGTAGGCGTCGGTTCGACCTAGGGCTCCATTTGGGAGGCCCAAAGTCAGAACCAAGACAGCTAAGGTTGTATAAACTAACCACTTAATGTTTTGTTGTGTTTTGGACTAACCCTGGATGCAGGACCGAAGGAACGAGTGTTTGCAGATCAGAGAGCCTCAAAGGAGTGAGGCAACAGCTGACCAGGGCGCCCGGAGTGTCCCGGGCGCCCCCAAGGTGAACACAAAACACACAAGTAAAAAGCACGCTTCGACAGTACATCCTGCGGGCGCCCCCGTGCTCCCAGGTGCCCCCATGCTCCCGGGCGCCCCCAGTGACAGCCACCGAAGCAGCTCCCCTCGAAGCCAAGAAGATAGAAATTTGACCCGGTCAATCCGGGCGCCCCGAGCGCTCCGAGCGCTCCGAGCGCCCCGGTCAAAGCGGATCCCGAAATTGAAGAGATCAGAAGCGTCCGAGGCATTTCCGGATCAAATGCCACGTGGGAGGGCGCCCCCGACGTCCCGGGCACCCCCAGGCCCTATATAAAGGGCCCTCAACCAAGGCTTCAGACAACAACTTCCAATCAATGCTTCTACGCTCTTCTGCTCTCGCGCTTCGCCCCGGAATCCTTCCAACTCGAGCCGACGATGTCCCGCTGCTCTGAAAAAGTCGATCTACCCCGGACGTCGGTAAAAGAGCGATTTAAGTTTACTGTACTTAATTTTGTAATTATCTTTTGTAAACTATTTGTGCCTTATATAGAATTGCCCAACGTAAACGGTCAACGACCGTGGGCCTTAGAGTAGGAGTCGACCCAGGCTCCGAACCAAGTAAAATCGACCGTGTCTTTATGAGAGATTATTTTTATTAATTTCCGCTGCGTACTTGCTCTAAGTATTTCCGAAAAATGATTTCCGATATTCACCCCCCCCCCTCTATCGGTTTTCTCGATCCAACACGTTTATAGTCTCCGACCCTACCCATTCGGTCTCGCGTGTACCGCCTTATAGACCGTCTGTTCATGCAGGGAAGACCAGGTCAGAGCCTACCCACTCGGTTCGCGTGCTTCCGCGACCTATATCGACTGGTGTCAGGGGTGACCCATGTTGCATCATGAGCATGCTCTGCATCTTTGCACTTGGTTGACATGCATACTACCGGGTTTGGATTGACGCAGGTAGGTATGTAGTTCTTTTACTGTTTATGATTCCGTTCTGCATTTCTTTTTACTGCAGTTATCTTCAGTATTGTGATAGATAGATAGACGGTGACTTACTGCTATTATTTCTTCCTGTGCATATCAGACTGTATTCGCTGAGTTCTTAGGACTCACCCCGTTAGCCCTGTTTTTTTCTCTTTTCAGGATGATCATCTGGATTGCCCAGCAGCCTGTCCCAGTTCATGTGTCTCTGAGATGATTTTCGCGATTGTTCTGTGTTTTGGATGTGGTACATGTTGGTACCCTTTTCTTTTATTCGTTTTATTTCTTTTCACTTCCGCTGTCACATGTTGTACTCTGTTGTGTCGTCCATTTTACGGCAGTATAGTTGTATTTTTTTGTGCCATGGAGGCCCTCGATTCCATTTTTGGTTTTGTCGTAAGTTATACCGGTACGCAACTTTGTCGTCATTTTCATTTTTCACTTTATACGGTCGCTTGTTCCAGCCCTATAGGTTGTGGTACAAGCAGGCTGAAGTAGTCGTGGTGATTAGGTTTCGGATTGTCCGTCGGGACGAGGGAGTAGCTGTCCGGTCGATATCGGACGAGCGGCTCCTCGGGGCGTGACAGCGCGCATACCCCTATGTAGGATGCGAGGTAGCTAATCCCGACCTACAGGGGTCTACATTCTAGGCTTACTATCTTTCAGCCTAGGGACAGCTTCGGTAGTCCAGAACCGTGGATCTTTTTCAAGACCCGGTACAAGCCATTCTTTAAAGTAAAATACATACATGCATTCTTTTCTTTTCTTTTCTTTCTTTCTTTCATATAGAACATGCATTCCTTTCTTTCTTTCTTTCTTTCATATTGCATATACTATAGACATTCAATTATTCATAATCATAAGCATACTTTCATATATAGAACATGCATTCTTTCTTTTTCTTTCTTTCTTTCATATTGCATGTACTATAGGCATTCAATCATTCATAAACATAGGCATACTTTCATGGCATAATCATTAGCATAAATAGCAAGACATGGAAGGACCTTTCTTTTAACACATGTAAGTGAAGCAACCATCATGCTAGTTTCATCAATACATTATACATATAACATGCTTGTCTTAATCAAGGTAATATGTTAGTTTAATCTTTCTTTTCTCATCTTAATACATGCTGGTCGAAACTTCATAGCAAGGATATCATAGCATAAAACCCACATAGCATTGGAATAAAGGCATACATTACATAAGAGGTCATTTACAAGTACACTGGTAGTCTAGACTTCACTAAACACTAGCTTAGGTGCATGAATTGTACTTGAACTTATTCTTAGTCTTTATTCTAGTAATTGGTCAAAATTCACAGCATGGATAACATAGTATAAAATTCATATAATCATGGAAATAAAAATATACGTTACACATGGAATCATATACAAGCATAAAGGTAGTCTAGGCTTCATTAACCACTAGTTTAGGGGCATGTTTTGTACTCGAACCTATTCTTAACCCTTATTCTTGTAATTTGTCGAAACTCACAGTAGGGATTTCATAGCATAATCATTCTCATAACATGGGAATAAAAGCATATTTTTCATAAGAATTCATTCACAAGTGCAAAAGTAGTTTGTACTTCACCAAACACTAGTTTAGGTGTATGATCTAGAGTTCTACTTGGATTATCATGCATATGGGTACATGTAACATTTTTCTAAATATCAATACATAGAATGGAGCATGAGTTTAGGCTCAAACAACTTAGATAAGGTACTGACCCTAAGGTATAAATTATTTCCATCATGAAATAAAACACCCAATCACATGCATATCACTTGATTTAACCATAAGTTCATGAAGGTCTATATAAATCTATTTTAAGGCGTAATTTAAGGTCCCTTGGCCAAATGTTATAGGGGTCCCTTAGCATAGATTCCACAAAATTTCTTGGCCTAAAACATTTATATTGCAAGGAAACAATCATTAGAACAATAGCCTACTTCATGCATCAACATTTATCCATTTCATGACTTGGCCAAATTCTTCCAAGTCCTTTAATCATGGAGGGCATTCAAACACCATGTATCCATCATATATTCATTACAAAAAGGTAATAACAATTTCATGAACTCTTCCTTTAAGTTTTTGGACATAGAAAAGGGGAGTACCCCTTTATGGCCGAAACTTCCCTCAAGGTTTTCTTCCATTTTCTTTCACCCAACATCACAAGCAAACATAAAAATCATAAAAACACATAAAAAGCCATTATGTTGAAGGTGAGGGAGTCTTACCACTTGTGCTTATGTTCCCAAAAGATCTCAAAGTTTTGGAGAAGAAAAGACCTCTTAAACTCTAGCACTCCTCTTGTTCTTCTCTTCTTTTGGTCCGGTTTTCTCTAGGAGGTGAATGACTTAAAAATGGTAGCAAGGGCCACAAGGATTTCGGTGAGGAAGAGGAGGAAGGAGAAGAGTTTGGTGGAGAGAAAGGGGGGAGGTTTCTTGGTCGAAATATGCCTAGGCATTTCCTCCTCTTCATGACCTTTTATGGTGAGTAAAGAGGCAAGCACCTCTTTAATGGTGTCTCTTCAATTTTCTTGTGTCTCTTCATCTTCTTTCCCACTTATCTACAATTTCCCATCCTCTTCTAATAGCACTCCCTTGCTAGGTGAATTGGTTACATGAAGATTCTTAAGGCTTTGCTTTCCTTTGAGGTCCAAGGTTCAATCCTTGGCACCTCCTTTTCTTTTTGCTTTCTTTTCCTTTTTTATTTTCTTCAAGCCCATGTAACCAAAGCCCAACAAGAGAATGCTACCCATTTAGTTCAAACACATGCATATTCATATCATTATTCATTCATTCATGTGCATGATGCCAAGCATAATATTAATGTAGCATATAAACATAATTATCGCACCCATTCACCATATATCAAGAAGGTGCTTAATATCTTCTTTATTCGAAATTTCCCCCTTTAAATTCATAATTTTATTCTTGGCCACATGTTCAATTATTACATCATTCTAGAGGGAAATTTGGGGCGTTACAAAGATAAGGATGCAGATTCTTGGCAAAAGGCAATGAACTCTGAGATAGAATCAATGGATTCTAACCATGTTTGGGAGCTAGTAGAACCACCCAATAGTGTAAAAGTCATTGGATACAAGTGGATCTACAGGAGAAAGAGAGAATCAGACGAAAAGGTTGAGACCTTCAAAGCAAGGCTTGTTACGAAAGGGTACCCTCAGAAAGAGGGTATCGATTATGAGGAGACTTTTTCGCCGGTAGCAATGCTTAAGTCGATCTGGATTCACTTATCTATTGCAGCTCATATGGATTATGAGGTATGGCAGATGGATGTCAAGACGGCTTTCCTTAACGGAAGACTTGAGGAGACAATCTACATGAAACAACCAGAAGCTTTCATTGCAAAGGGCAAAGAGCATCTAGTGTGCAAGCTTAATCGATTCATCTATGGATTGAAGCAAGCTTCAAGATCTTGGAACATCCGCTTTGATGAAGTAATCCAGTCATATGGATATACTCAAAGCCCGGATGAGTCATGTGTGTATAAAAGATGTGATGGAAACGTCGTGGTGTTTCTTGTGTTAGATCGATTTGCGTTGCTAGAGGGGGGTGAATAGCAATTCTCCAACCCCTTTCTTCCTGCACGGTTAGTTGCACAGCGGAATATACAATAAAACAATAAGAAAATCACTAACCAATGCTAACACGGAGGATTTACTTGGTATCCACCCCGGACGGGTGACTAATCCAAGAATCCGTCGGTGGATCAATCCCCGAATAACCTCCGGCTAGCCCTCGTCGCTCCTTGTGGGTGGAGAAACCTCACCACAATCACAATCAAAGCTCTGAGCACAAAGACTACTATCTTGCCTTTAACCAAGACAAGATTCGTCAAGAAAACCAGCCCTAACCGAGTCCTCTATAAATAGAACTCGGGCTGGAAAACCCGCTGGCAGTCGACTGGTCCCAGGGCAGTCGACTGCCACCACTCAGATTCGACCGTTGACATCCCAACGTTCGAATTCTGGTGACTTACCAGTCGACTGCCGAAATGGCAGTCGACTAGTCCAGGGTCCAGAACGTACTGTGAGTTTTGGCAGTCAACTGGACAACCCCCAGTCGACTGCCCAACTTACAACAGCACTCCTACTCACTCTCTTGACCTTCCTCCATGCGTGCCTTCAGGTCCACTCCTTTTGCTTGCCCCTTGAAGTCCTCTTCCATCGGCTGTCGTCCCTCGGATGCGCATGCAAGTCCTCGACTTGCCTCCATGCCATCCTTCACGTGTGCCCTTTGAAGTCCACTTCCCGGCTTGCCCTTGGAGTCCTCCTCCCTCAGCTCTTGTCCCTTGCCTCAGCTGACTCATCACCAGCAGCCTTGACTATTGCCTTCACGCCCTCTTCATCTTCGGCCCTCGTCCCTCAGATGCACACAAGTCTCCAGCTTGTCTCCATGCCATCCTTCACGTACGCCTTGAAGTCCACGTCCCTTGGCTCATCATCCCTGCTATATCAGGTCCCTCGGGTGCACACAAGCCTCCATCTTGTCTCCATGCAACCCTTCACCATACCGAAGCCATCCAGCCAAGTCAATATGTGTAAACCTGTATAACCTGCACACTCACATACACATATTAGTACACAAGAGAAAGCCTAACTTAAACCCTTTTCCCAAACATCAAAACATATGATCACTCCGGACCTTTTTGATGTTTGGCAATACGTTTAAGTTAGGGAAAACAAAGAGTAATAGATAGCAAGAATAATGCTAAATAAATGCATATGCAATGCATACATGGATCCTATCCCAAGGCATCCTACACCTAACCCTCCAGGTTAGGAATTTTCTGAAACGGGCTTTTTAAAACCTATCCCAAGGCTCCCCACACCTAACCCTCCAAGTTAGGAATTTTCAATAAAATGGGCTTTTTAAAGCTCCCCCTCCATTAGACTTACAAAGGCTTTTTAAGAACCTCTCCAAGGTTCAGCTTACGCATTGAATGGAGCAGACATGCTCCCCCTTAATCTTAGCTCCCCCTAAACCTAGGGTTTCTTGCAAAGGTAAGTTTGGTTTCCCAACTTAAACCCAACACTTCTCCCCCTTTGCCTAACATCAAAAAAAACCCAATAATATCCCAATTATCGGTTCTTTTAATCCCCAATGACCATAAACAATGTGTACTAGCCCCCCATACACTCGTTTTGCATCATTTAGACATATACCCAGCTGTTGATACAAAATTTAGCCATTACCAGTCGACTGTCCCCCAGGGCAGTCGACTGATACTCTGAAAATCAGAATTTCAGCCTTTCTGACGAAATTCAGAAATGCGTCAGAAATTTAACAAATCTCCAAAAATTCCCAAATTTTGTGGAGACATTTGTGGTACCCATACCTACTTGGAAAAAATACATTCCAAAATGTATCTATCACCATTCCCAAGTTTGACACAAAATCCAAAACTAGCAAAAAGGTTCACTCAAACCTTAACCAAAAGTCCTAGTTTTGGTTTCCCCTTGATGTCTCTGCCCATACTAATCCACAATGCATTTCTAGCATTGATTTATATGGCAATTGCACATCAAAAACCAACCTTCATGCTATATGACCCCAATGTCATATTTCCATGCATGAAACTCAAAAACACCGTGCCAAAACCTAAGAATTGAGACTCAAGTCCGTCTTCAATTCTTTTAGCACACTCCATGGTCCATCTAGACCTCTAGCAGCAACCCTCCCAAGGTCCATTCACCATATATTCCAAAGGCTTCTAGAGCTCCCCCTTGAGCTCTTAGCCCTAGCCACCTCACTAGATGACTCAACCATCACTAGGCCACATCGGTGTTCGACCGGTGACTCTTGGCCTACAAACTTGACACTCTTAACCTTAGACATCTCGTCTTTGGTTAAGTCCTTCTTTTTCCCTTTAAATGGCATCCCCTTGCCATTTTTGGACTCCCCCTTCTTGCCATAATCATATGCTATCCTAGCATATCTCTTTCCCTTGGCATGAGAGACCTTAGATCGGTATCCTAGACTCGATCTATCATTGGTGCGGTTTAGGCCACCCAACACCATATCTAAACCCTTAGATCCAATAGTGAATCTTTCTAGGGCCTTTTCTAATGTGTCAAGCCTTGCCCTCAAGGCATGATTTTCCCTTTCCAAATTTCTAACTTTTGAATCCATGTGTCCACCTTGGACATTTCTAGGCCTAACCTTCTTTCTAGGCACATTCCTTCCCTTCCTGGGATTAGTGCCATGATCCTTAGGTCTAGAGGTCTTGGGTTAATCATGACGCATGTTTCTAGTCCTATCATTATATCTAAATCCAAATGTATGCACCATTAGGCATTTTTCATTAAAACTAACATGCATGGATGAGTAATTAACATGATTCTTAAAATGCAGGGAAGCACTTGAAATTGAATTGCATTTTACCCAGGGTTAGGAATTACCTCCCTTACCCTTGTAGCCCCTCCTTGTTGTGAGCTTCTTCTCTTCCTTCTTTCCTCCTTCTCCCATCTTCTTAGATGCTCCATTTTCTTGATTTCACTTCTCTTTGGGCACTTGGTGTGGTAGTGCCCCAATTCTCCACATGTGAAGCATCTAATCTTCTTTTTCCTTTCTTCGGCTCCTCCAATCCTGCACCCCATATTAGATTTAAAAAGAATTGGTTTAGGGGCTACCTCCTTTTTCTTACCCTTTGGACACTTATCCTTGTAGTGTCCCTTTTCGTTACATCCAAAGCATATGATATGGTCCTTCTTCTTGGCTTTGGTGGATGTGGAGGTTAGGTTGACTTCTTCTTCAACCTTGGATGAGGTAGATGATTCCTCTTGTTTTGGCATGGAAGTGGGTCTCTCCTCCCCCTCAATCCTTGAGGTGGTGACCTCTTCCTCTTCTTCTCTTGAGGAAGTTAATGATCTTTCACTTAATTCCTCCTCTTCACTTGAAGAAGTTGACACTTCCTTTTCTTCTTCTTCTTCTTGACCCATTTGACTTTTCTCCTTTGGCTCTTGAACTTGTGTAGGATTTTCATGATATTCTTTCACTTTATTCCATAATTCACATGCATTATGGTATGCTCCTACACAACTCAAAATTTTGTTAGGCACAATATCAATCAATATACCCATTACCATTTCATTTGCGCTTGCTTGTTCTTGTTGATCTTGATTCCAATACCTAGGTATAAGCCTCTTCCCGTGCTTATCCTTTGGAATCTCGAAGGGCTCTTCTAACGCAATTCTACATGCCCACTCCATTCTGAACCAAGTTTCGATCCTTACCCTTCAAAAGTCGAAATCTCCATAGTCGTAGGGCGGTGGAGTGTAGATGTCTTCCCCCAACTTAATTTTCATGTTCTTCTTCCTCTAGCGTGTGCTCCCTCAGCGGTTAGTTCGATCAAGAGCGGTCCTTCGCTCTAATACCAATTGTTAGATCGATTTGCGTTGCTAGAGGGGGTGAATAGCAATTCTCCAACCCCTTTCTTCCTGCACGGTTAGTTGCACAGTGGAATATACAATAAAACAATAAGAAAATCACTAACTAATGCAAACACGGAGGATTTACTTGGTATCCACCCTGGACGGGTGACTAATCCAAGAATCCGTCGGTGGATCAATCCCCGGATAACCTCCGGCTAGCCCTCGTCGCTCCTTGTGGGTGGAGAAACCTCGCCACAATCACAATCAAAGCTCTGAGCACAAAGACTACTATCTTGCCTTTAACCAAGATAAGATTTGTCAAGAAAACCAGCCCTAATCGAGTCATCTTTAAATAGAACTCGGGCTGGAAAACCCGCTGGCAGTCGACTGGTCCCAGGGCAGTCGACTGCCACCACTCAGATTCTGTAACGACCCGAAAAATTATCTCAATATTTTCTTTAAAATATTGATCATGTCTAGATAATTTTTTCGAGGGACCTAGAGATATTAGTACGAACCTTAGCCTAGAAATCTATGAATTTCTCATTTAAATGGAGAAACTAGGTACTAATGGGCCTTATATGGGCTTTCTAGTACCATGATTATTGGTAGTTTTTAGGCAAAATTTTAATATAAATATAAATGGATTTTAATTAGGAATATTAGCATAATTATGGGGGGATTTTTAGGGAATTTTCGGAAATAATAGAAAATAAAATGAAAATAAAATAAAAATAAAATGTATGCACCAAGGATTGACCCTTGGACCTCTTGTACCACCATGCATGCACTAACCAATTCACCTAGCAAGGGAGTGCTAGTAGAGGATGAAGTAGATTTTGGTTAAGGCTTAGGGGAATATGAAGAGTCAAGAAGGGAAGAGACACCATGACTCTTCACTTGCCTCCTTAATGTGGTATAAAGAGGTGGCATGGGAGTTACTTTTCTTCTTCCATCAAGTCCACCCTTCTCCCTCCTCCTTCCTCATCCTAGCCGAAATCCATAGGTGTGGTTTCCCCTTGGGAAAATCCACAAGAACGTCTCTCTTCCAAGACCCAAAGCTTTTACAAGGTTACAAAGACTAGGGGTGGTCAAGAGACAACAAGATCTTCATCTTTTCCCTTCTCTAAGGTCTATAACCAAGATAAACCAAGGTAAGACTCCCTCACCTATGGTATAATAGTTCTTTTTGATATTTATCATAATATGAAGTTTGGTTGGGTTTGATGTTGAGAAAATCATGATTTGGACCCCTAGGACTTTCGGCCACCATGGTTTTTGGGTCCAAGATGATGTTAAAAATTTCACTCATGCTTTCTAATGTTTTCTCATGATGAATATAGGTTAAAAATATGATTTGGAGAATTTTTGGAGTACCCTAGTACCCTTAGGGTTTTCGGCCACCACCATGATCCCATGGTTAGGGTTGGAGCTAACCCTTCAAGTGTATGTCTTGTATCCCCTCATGATACAAGGAAGGTTGAGGATGTTTTATGTGAATTTTCACATGGCCTAGAGACCCTACAAGTTTCGGCCAAGATGGATAATAGGGCAAAAAGTTAGGGCTTACTTCAAGTAAGCGTCCCAAGGGCTCCTACGGTAGGGTAGGGATGGTGTTGGATGATTAATTGGAAATTTTATGAAATTTTCCATGAACCCATGGCCCTTGTATGTTTCGACCAACCCCAAGAAGAAGGGCTAGGAGTTAGGGTTAACCCTAAGCATGAGCCCTAATAGCTTCCTATGGCTTTATAAGTAATGTATGGTCTTTTCCTTACCTTTTGTTACCTTACATGTCATTTGAATGATTGAACCCTTCCTTATATGTTTCGGCCAAGCTACTTGATTAGGGTTTAGGTGGAGTTAGGGTTTCAAGAATGATGGTTTATGGCTTATTATGATGTATAAATATAGGATCAAGCATGTGGTAGAAAATGATGTTACCTATGACCCTAACCTTATGTGTTATATTTCATGTTGGTATGTTATGTTTGATGTCATTCTTAATAGGGTTTATTTATGAATGTCTTGTGTGCTATGCCATGCTCCTAGATAGTAAGTAGTATGTTCATAGAAGTTCTACCCATGTATGCTTGTGATAGATACTATACTTATGTATGTGATGCAATGCTTATCTTATGTATCATGATCATGCAAGTTAGATGAATTAGGAGAATGGTCTATGTAAATATGTCATGTTTTATGAATATAATGCAATGCTTACCTTATGTATCATGATCATGCAAGCTCTATGAATTAGGATGATGGTCTATGTAAACATGTCATATTCTATTAATACAATGCAATGCTTACCTTATGTACTATGATCATGCAAGCACTATGAACAAGAATGATGTTTATGTAAGCATGTCATGTTTATGAATGAAGATAATGCTTATGCCTTAGGGCATCATGATGCTATGCATTAAGTATGAACGATGAAAGGTCAAGTATGATTTATGTCATGCTTCATGTAACAAGGTTATGTTATGCTTAAATATGCTATGAATGTCCCATGAATGATGAAACATGTGAAGTTATTTTACTTTATGAATGGACTTGTACCGGACCGAAGTATGGGTCCAAGGGATGGGCACCTTAAGAACTGTAACACCCGCTTTTTTTTTCCTAAAGCGGCATTACGCTGACATACTTAAGGCATATAACATCATACTGCAGCGGAATAACTTAAACCTTACATATACATGCCCCTACTACCATCCCTAATATAATGACATGGAACTTAACATATGAACGTCATGCTTAACATCATATCATAACGTGCTTAACATCATACCATCAGGTTCATATCATATCATACTTGACATCTTATCATAAAGTTCCATAAGTCACTATTCGAGCATATAGGTAGCAAAAATAAAGTTCTTAGCATAAACGGTTAACACATTCGATTTCATGGGCCAAGTCACCATCACACACATATTTCAGGCCCTCCTGCTGCTTCCTCGTTATCCCCTTGAATGATCTGCAGTATAAGGAAATAAGACTATAAGCACACAGGCTTAGTAAGACTCTTTCCTACTCACAAAACCATTCATCATTCATCATCTCATAATGAGCACATAAAACATTAACATACTTGGTGCTCTATTTTGAACATAACATCTTACATCACTTATCGTATACATAGCATGGCATGAACATAAACATAGTAGACATTCTAAGCATGGCATAACTCATAAACATAGTAGACATTCTAAGCATGACATAATTCATGGCATAAATCATAAACATAGTAGCATGACATCTTTCATGGCATAAATCATAAACATAGTAGCATGGCATCTTTCATGGCATAAATCATAAACATAGTAGCATGGCATCTTTCATGGCATAAATCATTCATTCTCATGCATACTTCTTAACATGAAACGTAAGCATATCATCTTATCAACATAGCATAATGCATAACATGAATGGATGCATGAGTGGAATGCATATACATAAGGATGCTTAACTTTTAAAACATACTTTTAAATGCTTAAACATCATCATCATAACATCATTTGGGGTCCCCGGCTTGTACCACATACATACATCATAGCGTGCATCCCTAATAGATCCGAGGTAGCTAGCCCCGACCTACTAGGGTAAGGACAGCATAATCGGTAGTCCCCGAACCGAGGCGCTTCTTAAGGAGCCTATCCCTGTTGCACAGCTCCGGTAGTGCCAGAACCGTGGACAGCTGCGGTAGTCCATAACCGGGGCGTTCTTAAGGTGCCCATCCCTTGGACCCATACTTCGGTCCGGTACAAGCCCATACACAAAGTAAAATACTTTTCGTGTTTCATCATGCATAAGACATTCATGGCATACTTATTATAGCATAACTTGTTACGGCTCGGCCCGTCTACCGGCCCATTTACCAGTCCTCTCGACCATCGTACCGTCGACCATCGACCGTGCCGTTTAGCATATTTATGCCTTAAAGGCATAAGCATCATCTTTCATTCATCATACTTGTCATTCATCATTTTCATTCTTAGACATGGTGTTCGTACACATCATTCATAGAGCATGGCATACATTCGTATACATGGCATATCATTCATAACATGGCATATCATTCATAACCATGGCATATCATTCATAAACATGACATAACATTCGTAAACATGGCATATCATTCATAACATGGTATATCATTCGTAAACATGGCATATCATGCATAACCATGGCATATCATTCATAATCATGGCATATCATTCGTAAACATGGCATATCATTCATAACATGGCATATCATTCATAAACATGGCATATCATGCATAACCATGGCATATCATTCATAAACATGGCCTATCATTCGTAAACATGGCATATCATTCGTAACATGGCATATCATTCATAAACATAAATCACATCTTACCATAGGGCCATTGGGACCCTTACTTGAAATAAATCTTAACTTTTACCCTATTAACCCTTATATGGACGAAACTTATGGAGTCCCATGGCCATGTGAAAATTCACACAATCACCATCCATCATCCTTATATCATGGCAACACATAAACATAAGTTGAAGTTAAAGACTCAACCCTAACCCTTGGGTCCTTGGGGTTGGCCGAACCATATGGGCCTCTAGGGTACCCCAAAAATTCACAAAAATTATACTTAACCTATAAACATCATAAGGGAACATTGAGTAGCATTATCATGATTTTTAGCATAATTATATACCTTTAACACATGCTGGCCGAACCCCTTAAACTCAGGGTCCTCAGTTTTGTTTCTTTCATGTTGGCCGAAACCCTGGGTGTCCTAGGGTACTCCAAAAATTCCCAAAAATTATACTTAACTTCTAAACATCATAAGGGAACATAAAATAACATTATCATGATTTTTAACATATTTATAGACATTTAAATTATGGTGGCCGAAACCCATAAACATAGGGACCTTGGTTTTGCCCCTTTCATGTTGGCCAAAACCCTAGAGTGTCCTAGGGTACTCAAAAAATTCCCAAAAATTATAATTAACTTCTAAACATCATAAGGGAACATTAAATAACATTATTATTATTTTTAACATATTTCTAGACATTTAAAACATGGTGGCTGAAACCCTTGAACTTAAGGTTCTGGGTTTTGCTTCTTTCATGTTGGCCGAGACCCTAGGGTGTCCTAGGGCACTCCAAAAATTCCCAAAAATTATACTTAACTTCTAAGAATCATAAGGGAACACTAAATAACATTATCATGATTTTTATCATAATTATGGACCTTTAAAACATGCTGGCCGAAACCTTTGAACATAGGAACCTTGATTTTGTTTCCCTTCAACATTAAATCCGAAAACTAACCCATATATCATGCCAAAAATCATGGAAATCATAGGTAACTATTATACCACAGGTGAGGGAGTCTTACCTTAGATTTCTTGATTTTTCAAACCTTGAAAGAGGAGAAGGAAGAGGACTTGGTATCTCTTGACCACAACTAGTCCTTGTCACCTTGTAGGAAATTTAGATCTTGAGAGATGAGACCTCTTGTGAAGTTTTCCCCAAGGAATTCCTCCCTTTGGTGCTCGGCAAGAATGAGGGATGAAGTGGAGAGGAAATGCAATTGATTGAGAGAAGAAGTAACTCCCAAAACTCCTCTCATTATAACCCATCAAGGAGGCAAATGAAGAGCCTCTCCATGACCCTTCACCTCCTTTTACCTCTTAACCAACCTCCACTTCAATTACTCATAAGAATTCCTTGCTAGGTGAGTTGGTTAAAGCATTCTTGGTTGTACAAGAGGTCCAAGGTTTAATCCTTGGCTCATGCACATTTATTTTTATTTTGATTTTTGATTTCATTTATTTTATTATTTTTTTACAATTCCGAAAATCCCCCCTAAAATCACCCATAATTATGCTAATATTCCTAAATAAAATTCTTTTATATTTATATTAATTTTACCTAATTTATATTAATTTTTACCTAATTAATACCTATTTTTGGAGCCCATTTAAAGCTCATTTATACTTAGTTTTCTCAATTTAAATGAGAAAACATGGATTTCTAGGCCCATGTTCGTATTAATGCCTCTAGGTCCTTCGGAAAATTATCTAGACATGCTCAATATTTTTAGAAAATATTAAGAAAATTTTTCGGGTCGTTACAATCCCCCATACCTCTTGAAAGTTCGTCCTCGAACTTAGAATAATTCCGGGTACTTGCGCTTCATTTCGTCCTCACGTTCCCAGGTAGCTTCCTCGAACCGCTGGCTTTGCCATAAGATCTTGACTAGATGTACCTCCTTATTCCTCAGCTTCTTGACTTCCCTATCCAAAATCTGGATGGGTCTGCTCTCATAACTTAGGTCCTCTTGTACTTGTACTATCTGCGGCTCGATCACTTGGTCCATATTCGGGATACACTTTTTCAGCAGGAATACGTGGAATACGTTATGGATAGCTGACATCTCTGGAGGCAGCTCCAACTCATATGCCACCTTACCAACTCTTTTCAGAATTAAGTATGGCCCCACATATCTCGGACTCAGCTTTCCTTTCTTCCCAAATCTTGTCACCCCTTTCATAGGAGTCACCTTAAGAAATACCAAATCTCCAACATTAAATTCCAATGGTCTGCGCCGGACATCGGCATAACTCTTCTGCCGGCCCTGAGCAGTTTCTATCCGTTGTCGAATATTTTGAATAGCTCGGGTGGCGCTGTCAATAACATCCGTTGCGAGCCCCATCTCCTTCTTTTCCCCTTTTTCCGAGAATTGCTCTTACCTTATTATTGTCTATTCTATATTTGTTTCTATGTAACATAACTTCTCATAGTACATAAACTCATGTATCGCTTGTCCTATTACTTCCTATTCTCGTTTATTTGAGCTACTTACTCTGTTTTAACTACCTAACCTATAACGCATACCATCCCTGTTAATTATACTAAAATTTCTCAATTAAATTCATAAAATTAGCTTATTATCTTAGCTATAATGCCTATTTGTCATAGTGAATTTGCGTTATTCATCTTAGCCTATTATCTTTTATGCCGGTCTATTTTACTCACATGTATCGTTTCTGATATATCCTATCTGTTACATTATATTATCATTACATACTAATTCCGATACTCATAATTCATCTTGTAAAATTAATGGCAAAGTCTCATCGAGGCTTTCAACTTACCTTTCACTGAAATAACACATTGACATTGCTTTTAACTTAACCTACTTCTATAATGGTATTTTTTTTTCTCAAAGTTTCTACTAACAAACTACAACTATTGTATATACTATCTTTTATTAGGACACGACAAGAATTCCGATTATATTTTACTTACTAATAAATTATATTAAATATTCATTGCCTAACTCTACCCATCATAATCTAAAAGATAATACCACTTACACTTGTAAGAAAGATGATTTGGAGTATTCATTTCATTGTTTTCGCTCAATCCAAATTACTTCACTGTCCATTCTTTACTGTTCGCATGAAGTGTTACTATCTTAATTGAACCACATCTTATACTAAACTTCTAACTTTCTGTTCTATCTTTCCATAGTCTCCTTTCACGTATCCAAATACCTTTTCTCATTTATCAGTCATGCTTTCTCCACTCTAATCACAAAAAATCACATTCTTATGATCTCCGTATCTCACTTCTCTATCAAGGATTTATAAAATATTCCTATATCGATCTTTTCCAAAATCTATACCTTATTAGATCGTTTCACCTAGTAAGTTTGCTTGAAAAGAAGCTCTTACTACCTTTTTGCCTCTGATAACACTAACCTCTAGTTCCTTCATACCGAGTTATAGCTAAGGTCCTATTCGCTGATCTCTATCACGCCTCCTTCTGCACATCTAGTTCTTACTCTCTTTCTTTCCTGTATCAAGAATATTACCCTATGGCTACTACTATATATATATCTGCTTGAGAATTCAAATAACTTATCACATTAATCTATTCCTAATAAATATACATCACTATGTCTTCATTTCATAACCACTACAATTTCTTAGAATACCCATACCAAATACTCTACCCCCTTAATACTACAGTTAATAAGTCTCCCTTAATAAAGCACCATCCTTTCTTTACTTCTATTAACATACACCTTTTATCAGCAGTACAAACTTGCTTTGGTCCACCACTTTTCTTAATTCCAACCAGTCATGACACTCATACAGATAATGTCCTCATTACTTTACACATTCCTCCTCTCCCATCTACTTGCTCTACTTTTCCGATTTACTCCGTTTTGCCACCACTCAATCATTTCCTATATCCATTCTACCTGACGGTAGCTACTTAAGTTAAATCTCTACGGATCACCCTCGCTCTCTATCACTCACATATAAAATACAAGTAAGGCTACTATAAGTGATTGCTATTCCTACCCCTATATTATTCTGAACATTTAATTCCTAAAAGAAGATAAAGCATCATTCGTCGTTACTTATCGTAACGTACTTTTCATCATCAATACCGTTCATACTTGCATATTCTATAGTCATAGGTATCATCATTCTAGAACCATAATAGAACATAAAATACACTTAAAGGTACTTACTTGGAAGCTGCAGGAGAAGGCTTGATGCGTGTGTAGTGAGATGGTAACGGCTCTGATACCAACCTGTAACGCCCTCTTTTTTTTTCCTAAAGCGGCGTTACGCTGACATACTTAAGGCATGTAACATCATACTGCAGCGGAATAACTTAAACCTTACATATACATGCCCCTACTACCATCCCTAATATAATGACATGGAACTTAACATATGAATGTCATGCTTAACATCATATCATAACGTGCTTAACATCATACCATCAGGTTCATATCATATCATACTTGACATCTTATCATAAAGTTCCATAAGTCACTATTCGAGCATATAGGTAGCAAAAATAAAGTTCTTAGCATAAACGGTTAACACATTCGATTTCATGGGCCAAGTCACCATCACACACATATTTCAGGCCCTCCTGCTGCTTCCTCGTTATCCCCTTGAATGATCTGCGGTATAAGGAAATAAGACTATAAGCACACAGGCTTAGTAAGACTCTTTCCTACTCACAAAACCATTCATCATTCATCATCTCATAATGAGCACATAAAACATTAACATACTTGGTGCTCTACTTTGAACATAACATCTTACATCACTTATCGTATACATAGCATGGCATGAACATAAACATAGTAGACATTCTAAGCATGGCATAACTCATAAACATAGTAGACATTCTAAGCATGGCATAATTCATGGAATAAATCATAAACATAGTAGCATGGCATCTTTCATGGCATAAATCATTCATTCTCATGCATACTTCTTAACATGAAACGTAAGCATATCATTTTATCAACATAGCATAATGCATAACATGAATGGATGCATGAGTGGAATGCATATACATAAGGATGCTTAACTTTTAAAACATACTTTTAAATGCTTAAACATCATCATCATAACATCATTTGGGGTCCCCGGCTTGTACCACATACATACATCATAGCGCGCATCCCTAATAGATCCAAGGTAGCTAGCCCCGACCTACTAGGGTAAGGACAGCATAATCGGTAGTCCCCGAACCGAGGCGCTTCTTAAGGAGCCTATCCCTGTTGCACAGCTCCGGTAGTGCCAGAACCGTGGACAGCTGCGGTAGTCCATAACTGGGGCGTTCTTAAGGTGTCCATCCCTTGGACCCATACTTCGGTCCGGTACAAGCCCATACATAAAGTAAAATACTTTTCATGTTTCATCATGCATAAGACATTCATGGCATACTTATCATAGCATAACTTGTTACGGCTCGGCCCGTCTACCGGCCCATTTACCGATCCTCTCGACCGTCGTTCCGTCGACCATCGACCGTGCCGTTTAGCATATTTATGCCTTAAAGGCATAAGCATCATCTTTCATTCATCATACTTGCCATTCATCATTTTCATTCTTAGACATGGTGTTCGTACACATCATTCATAGAGCATGGCATACATTCGTATACATGGCATATCATTCATAACATGACATATCATTCATAACCATGGCATATCATTCATAAACATGACATAACATTCGTAAACATGGCATATCATTCATAACATGGTATATCATTCCTAAACATGGCATATCATGCATAACCATGGCATATCATTCATAATCATGGCATATCATTCGTAAACATGGCATATCATTCATAACATGGCATATCATTCATAAACATGGCCTATCATTCGTAAACATGGCATATCATTCGTAACATGGCATATCATTCATAAACATAAATCACATCTTACCATAGGGCCATTGGGACCCTTACTTGAAATAAATCTTAACTTTTACCCTATTAACCCTTATATGGCCAAAACTTATGGAGTCCCATGGCCATGTGAAAATTCACACAATCACCATCCATCATCCTTATATCATGGCAACACATAAACATAAGTTGAAGTTAAAGACTCAACCCTAACCCTTGGGTCTTTGGGGTTGGCCGATCCATATGGGCCTCTAGGGTACCCCAAAAATTCAAAAAAATTATACTTAACCTCTACACATCATAAGGGAACATTAAATAGCATTATCATGATTTTTAGAATAATTATAGACCTTTAACACATGCTGGCCGAACCCCTTAAACTCAGGGTCCTCAGTTTTGTTTCTTTCATGTTGGCCGAAACCCTGGGTGTCCTAAGGTACTCCAAAAATTCCCAAAAATTATACTTAACTTCTAAAAATCATAAGAGAACATAAAATAACATTATCATGATTTTTAACATATTTATAGACATTTAAATTATGGTGGCCGAAACCCATAAACATAGGGACCTTGGTTTTGCCCCTTTCATGTTGGCTAAAACCCTAGAGTGTCCTAGGGTACTCCAAAATTCCCAAAAATTATAATTAACTTATAAACATCATAAGGGAACATTAAATAACATTATTATTATTTTTAACATATTTCTAAACATTTAAAACATGGTGGCCGAAACCCTTGAACTTAAGGTTCTGGGTTTTGCTTCTTTCATGTTGGCCGAGACCCTAGGGTGTCCTAGGGTACTCAAAAAATTCCCAAAAATTACACTTAACTTATAAGAATCATAAGGGAACACTAAATAACATTATCATGATTTTTATCATAATTATGGACCTTTAAAACATGCTGGCCGAAACCTTTGAACATAGGAACCTTGATTTTGTTTCCCTTCAACATTAAATCCGAAAACTAACCCATATATCATGCCAAAAATCATGGAAATCATAGGTAACTATTATACCACAGGTGAGGGAGTCTTACCTTAGATTTCTTGATTTTTCGAACCTTGAAAGAGGAGAAGGAAGAGGACTTGGTATCTCTTGACCACAACTAGTCCTTGTCACCTTGTAGGAACTTTAGATCTTGAGAGATGAGACCTCTTGTGAAGTTTTCCCCAAGGAATTCCTCCCTTTGGTGCTCGGAAAGAATGAGGGATGAAGTGGAGAGGAAATTCAATTGATTGAGAGAAGAAGTAACTCCCAAAACTCCTCTCATTATAACCCATCAAGGAGGCAAATGAAGAGCCTCTCCATGACCCTTCACCTCCTTTTACCTCTTAACCAACCTTCACTTCAATTACTCATAAGAATTCATTGCTAGGTGAGTTGGTTAAAGCATTCTTGGTTATACAAGAGGTCCAAGGTTCAATCCTTGGCTCATGCACATTTATTTTTATTTTGATTTTTGATTTCATTTATTTTATTATTTTTTTTATAATTCCGAAAATCCCCCCTAAAATCACCCATAATTATACTAATATTCCTAAATAAAATTCTTTTATATTTATATTAATTTTACCTAATTTATATTAATTTTTACCTAATTAATACCTATTTTTGGAGCCCATTTAAAGCTCATTTGTACTTAGTTTTCTCAATTTAAATGAGAAAACATGGATTTCTAGGCCCATGTTCGTATTAATGCCTCTAGGTCCTTCGGAAAATTATCTAGACATGCTCAATATTTTCAGAAAATATTAAGAGAATTTTCCGGGTCGTTACAAGAACGCCCCGGTTTTGGACTACCGACTATGCTGTCCACGGTTCTGGCACTACCGAAGCTGTGCAACAGGGATGGGCACCTTAAGAACGCCCCGGTTCTGGGACTACCGACTATGCTGTCCTTACCCTAGTAGGTCGGGGCTCACTACCTCGTATTTTCTTAGGGATGCGCACTTATGATGTATGTATGTGGTACAAGCCGGGGACCCCAATGATGTTATGATTATGTTTAAGTATTTAAAAGTATGATTTTAAAAGTTAAGCATCCTTATATATATATGCATTTGACTCATGCATTCATTCATGTTATGCATTATTCCAGGATAGTAATGTTTTATGTTTAGGGTTCATGTTAAGAAATATGCATGATAGTAAACGTCTTATGTTTATGTTTATGTTAAGAAGATGTCATATGCTATGTTAGAAATCATGCCATGTTAAGCATATTTATGTTTATGGTTATGCCATGTATCATGCCATGTTAAGTATATTTATATTTATGTTTATGCCATGTATCATGCCATGTTAAGTATATTTATGTTTATGTTTATGTCATGTATCATGCCATGTTAAGTATATTTATGTTTATGTTTATGCCATGTATCATGCCATGTTAAGTATATTTATATTTATGTTTATGTTTATGTCATGTATCATGCCATGTTATGTAAGTTATGTTTATATGTATTCCATGTATCATGCCATGCTAAGGATGGTTTATGTCTTATGCTTATGATTCATGCTAAGCACCAAGTTATGTTAATGTTTTGTGTGCTTATGATTAAGTGACGAGTGGTTTTAGTGAGTAGGAAAGAGTCTTACTAAGCCTATGTGCTTATAGTCTTATTTCCTTATACCGCAGATCAAGCAAGAGGACAATAGGGGAAGCAGCAGGAGGGACAAGAGTATGTGTGTGGTAGTGACTTGGCCAAGAAAAAAATATATTTACACGTCTTATGCTAAAACTTTACGTTTGCTACTTATGTGCCTAATGGATGGCTTATGTGACTTCATGACATGATGATAAGTATGATGATAATAATGCTAAGTTCCTATGTCACTATGTTAGGAAAGATAGCTAGGTGCATGTATGTGTAAGTTTAACTTATTCCGCTGCATTACGATGTTCACATGCCCCTACGTATGTTAGCGTAACGCCGCTTTATGAAAGAAAAAAAAAGCGGGCGTTACAGATTCGACCGTTGACATCCCAACGTTCGAATTCTGTTGACTTACCAGTCGACTGCCAAAATGGCAGTCGACTAGTCCAGGGTCCAGAACCTACTGTGAGTTTTGGCAATCAACTGGACAACCCCCAGTCGACTGCCCAGCTTACAACAGCACTCCTACTCACTCTCTTGACCTTCCTCCACGCGTGCCTTCAGGTCCACTCCTTTTGCTTGCCCCTTGAAGTCCTCTTCCACAGGCTGTCGTCCCTCGGATGCGCATGCAAATCCTCGACTTGCCTCCATGCCATCCTTCACGTGTGCCTTTTGAAGTCCACTTCTCGGCTTGCCCTTGGAGTCCTCCTCCCTCGGCTCTTGTCCCTTGCCTCAGCTGACTCTTCACCAGCAGCCTTGACTATTGCCTTCGTGCCCTCTTCATCTTCGGCCCTCGTCCCTCGGATGCACACAAGTCTCCAGCTCGTCTCCATGCCATCCTTCACGTACGCCTCGAAGTCCGCACCCCTTGGCTCATCATCCCTGCTATATCAGGTCCCTCGGGTGCACACAAGCCTCCAGCTTGTCTCCATGCAACCCTTCACCATACCGAAGCCATCCAGCCAAGTTAATATGTGTAAACTTGTACAACCTGCACACTCACATACACATATTAGTACACAAGTGAAAGTCTAACTTAAATCCTTTGCCCAAACATCAAAACATATGATCACTCTAGATCACAGATTGCCTCAACATCTTGTACTTTACGTAGATAACATTTTGTTAATTGGCAACAATGTCAAAGTGTTATCAGATGTAAGAGTCTAGCTATCAAAGCAGTTTGATATGAAGGACTTAGGAGAAGCGGGACACATCCTTGGGATCAAGGTCATAAGGGATTGCCAGAAAAGTATGTTGTGCTTATCCCAAGCATCATATGTTGACACTGTCTTGTCTCGTTTTAGCATGGAAAACTCCAAGAAGAGTTTCCTACCCTTCAGGCATGGAGTTCCTCTATCCAAGGAGATGTGTCCGAAAATATCAAAGGAGATAGAGGAAATGAAGGCGTTTCCTTATGCTTCGGCAGTAGGAAGCCTCATGTATGCTATGTTGTGAACGAGACCTGATATCTGTTTTGCCATGGGCATGGTTAGCAGATATCAGAGTAACCCTGGATAGGGACATTGGACTGCGGTAAAGCATATATTGAAATACCTGAGACGGACTAGGGATTATATGCTGGTCTACCGGGCTGACAAATTAGTCCCTGTGGGTTACACAGACTCAGATTTCCAGTCAGATAGGGATAAGAGTAAGTCTACCTCGGGGTTTGTGTTTACTTTAGGAGGTGGAGCCATTGTCTGGAGGAGTGTCAAGAAGAAATGCGTGGCGGACTCCACCATGAAAGCTGAATATGTGGCAGCTTCAGAGGTAGTCAAGGAATTTGTATGGCTCAGGAACTTCATCATGGACTTGGATGTGATTCCTGATTTGCCCAGATCAATCACAATCTTTTGTGATAACAGTGGTGCAGTTGCAAACTCGAAGGAACCACGAGCCCATAAGGCGAGTAAACACATAGAGCGCAAGTACCACATGATACGAGAAATCGTAAAGCGATGAGAAGTGGTTGTCACCAAGATTGCATCAGAGGACAACCTGGCAGATCCTTTCACTAAAGCTCTTCCAGCTAGAGCTTTTGAACGACATGTGGAGCATATGGGAGTCAGATGTATGGCAGTAGGAGAACAATAGTGTTTTTAAGTATAAGTGGGAGATTGTAAGATGTGTATACTGAAAGACATGAGTTTCTTTATATGAACATCTTTATTATGAAAAGAGAATCGCAACTACACTAGATGTTTGTTTATAATAGTACATACACGAAGTCCAATTGCTTTGCATTGTAGATAACATGGTGTATGGTGTCACGCGGAATATCATGTTATCAGTTCCTTGCTTGGCATAAATCGAGGCTCACAACTGAGATGGAATTGAACAACCCATCGGAATGGTTGTAGTGCAGTTAGGTGTGGTTGGTCTTGACCATAGAACTACACTAATGTGCTATGAGTACATTGAGCAGGACCAAAACCCGAGGTTATCCGATTTGTACTGACAAGGTAATTGGATAGGACCTCAGTTTATATTATGGAGTACGATCCCTTAATCCCGAAATAATAACGGGCATATATTATTAATTATTATTTCTATGATTTACCAATGGGCAAGATCTATTCTGTTAGATCGATAGGCCCGGTAAGTTAAGAAATAATATTAATAATATGATGTGTCATTGATTATTGACGAAATCCGTGTCCTGGTTAGTCGGGATGATGATGCCCCCTTGATGAGCTCAAAAGGTTCATCGTGGTAAACCCTGCAGGTGGATTTGATCCGACGCGATGATAAGGTTGAGTGGTACTAATCAAGGATCCAGAAGTTAATTAATTTAAATTGTCAGTAATTTAATTAATTAATAGGCATTCGGGATCTTAAACACGAGGGGATGGACGACTCGTAATATGTGGAGCACATATGAAAATATGGGGGTTAGTGAGGAAGTTCAATTAAGATCCTTTAGTGGAATGGATCTTAATTAATGGATCGGGTTTAGATCCATTAGTGGGACAAGATCCAACTCCTCCTCATAGTCCCTACCTTATCCCTATAAATACCCAAGGAGATCATAAAACCAGAGGCTAATCAATCCAAGAGTTGATTCCCAAGCTCCTCTCCTCTCTTTCTCTCTCTCTCTCCCCTACCCTCTTAGGGTTTCAGCGGCGACAAGGAGAAGAAGGGGTTCTCCCCTTCGGTTCTCTATCCCTCCTCCACCAAGCTCTGGCTGAGGCTCACGGAAGCAAGGCAGAGGAGTCCTCTACCTTGCGTGGTGCTCAGGGAGGCTGAAGGAGGCGTCGGCAGCCCGTGGGAGGCGGCGCAACCAAGCTTGCTGCGGCGCCGCACGACTGAGGGAGAAAGGGTTGGGTGGGCTAGTTGGGTGAGGAAGAAGGAGAATTCTCTCCTATTCTCCTTCCTCTCTAGGTATGCTGCTGGTCCGGAGGCCTTGGAGTAGCTCCGGTGGTCAGCGGCGCAAGGGAAGAGGAAGAAGTGGCCGGCGGCTTTGAAAACCCTAGGCTAGGGATTTCTTGTTTCGGCTACGGTGAGATGGAAAACTCTTTTGGAGGTTTTGGTGATCTCGGTTCATGGTAGATCGTCGCCCACACGACGTTCACGAAGGGAGGGACATAAGGTAGAAGACCGCGAGGTGATCGGGAAGGTATATCTCTTCCCAAGCTCCATTGTATTTCATTATGTCTTTTGTGTGCCATGATCGTTTGTCTCATCATTTTATGTTTGATAATTTATTATTTTGATTTTATATCATAATGAATAAATTTTTAACTGGGTCCCGACCATAAACACAAAAGACGACGATCGACTCGTCGCCTTTTTCGCGATCAAACGGTCGAGCAAATTACAAGGCCAATTTTGGTAATTGGCTAAGTTGTAATTTGGATCGTTCGATACAGCACGAGAAGATCGATGGGAGACGGGTCTTCATTCAGATTAATTTTTAATCCATAGACATGAAGAGGTCTCTCGGATCGACCAGGTATTCGCTGAGGAAACCTGCCAAGCCATACCCAACAAATGTCATACTAGATACAGGAGCAACAACTTGCTGTGTTGATCAAGCATTAGTCCCAGAAGATGTTCTGGAAGAAAATTCCTTCATGGTCCATTTCAGCGGTATAACCTCCAAGGTGACTTCAAAGAAGAAGTTAAAGTAAGGAATTGCAAACGATGATAAAGGAGGGTGGATGGTGCAGACTAGGGCCAAGGCAGCAAAAAGAAGGCAGGAGTTGCAAAAATCTGGATTGACAAGGCTTCCTGAATGGGTTGCGGCATTACCAGAGCCAGCTTTCTATTGAGGCAGAGCTAGAAACAGAATGAGAGAAGACAAGCTAATCAAAGTAAGCAAGGCAATAGGTTGCGGAAGGAGATGGTCGGTACGTATGAAGCAAGAGACACTAAACAGACAAGTTTGAGGCGGCATAAGCCGTCTTCATCATCATGAAGATCGCAGCTTGGAATGTAAGGGGTCTGAATCAGGGACCCAAGCAAAGGGAAGTGGAAAAAAAATTTCGGCAGAATGGAATTGCAGTTATGGGACTGATGGAAACCAAGCTCACTGAACAAGCATATGCAAGGATGAAAGTTAGGTGATTTCAGCAGATGGAAACCCAGCAAAACATTTTGGAAACCTCAGTTTCTAAATCCAGCAGAATTATGATCATATGGAATGCAGACAAAGTGGACCTGCAGGTTACAGAATGGCATGAGCAGTATGCAAACACAATGGTCACATGCAGAATAAATCAGAAGCGATATCAGATTACTTTTGTTTATGGGCAGCTGTCAATTACTTCTAGAAGAAGGTTGTGGGAGGGATTGTGTCGTGTAGGAGAACAGTCTGATATACCATGGCTACTCTTAGGTGACTTTAATGTGCCAATCACAGCAGCAGATAAAAGAGGTGGTAGGCCAGTGACCCCTTATTAGACAGCAGATTTTCGAGAGTTTGTGACGAGTAGCTCGGTTGAAGACATGCCGCAATCTGGGTGCCGATACACATGGTCTAATGGGCAGGTTTTCTGTAAGTTAGACAGGGCAATGGTAAATAAGACATGGTTGGAAAGAAGTGGCAGAACAATAGCAGAATTTCTACCGCCAGGCTAATACTCTGATCATACTCCTTGTGTTGTCACAATTGTGGAAGATTGTGATCCAGGTAAGCATCCCTTTAAGTTTTTCAACATGTGAATACTTCATACAGAATTCGATTCAGTGGTGGCCAGCAGTTGGTGTTCTGATCATTGGCAGCTCACATGGGGCACAGCACAGTACCAATTGAAGAGGAAGCTCACGGGTTTAAAAAGGGACCTCAAGCAGTTAAATAGGCAGCATTTCCAGCATATACAGGAGAAAGCAAAGTGTGCACTGGAGGAATTGCACCAGTTACAGCAAACAGGAGTAGCAAATGGAGAATTTGAGTCAAGATACAAACGAGTCTAGCAGAATGCCACAAGACTTAGCAATGATGATTACTTGTATTGTGCTCAGAAGGCCAAGATCAAGTATTTTAAAGAAGCTGACAGAAATACATCATACTTTCATGCTTTGGTTAAAAGGAACAATAGACGGAGGGAGATAATGGTAGTAGAGAAAGAATCTGGTCAAGTTACTCAATCTCACAGTGAAGTTGTGGCTGAGTTCCTATTGCACTACCAGGGACTGCTGGGAATCAGAATGTCGAGCCAACCTTTGCAGCGTGGCTGTTTGGAATTTGGAAGATCATTGAATGGGGAGCAGATGGAAGCTTTGGTCAGGGAGCCAACTTATGAGGAAATTAAGCACGCTTTGTTTAGTATTGGAGATCAAAAAGCGCCAGGCCCAAATGGTTATGGATCAAAAATTTTCAAGCATTGTTAGGATACAGTTAAAGGAGATTTTGTCACTGCGGTGTTAGAATTTTTCAGAAGTGGGAGATTGCTAAAGGAGTGGAATCATTCTTTGATATCATTGGTCCCAAAGAAAGAGAATCCAAGTAAAGTTACTGATTATAGGCCCATATCCTGCTGTACGGTGTATTACAAAGTGGTATCCAAGTTACTTGCAAGCAGGATGGCAGAGGTGGCAAATCATATATTTCACCCGGCACAGACAGCTTTTGTAAAGGGGCGTACCATAACAGTCAGTATCCACCTAGCCCAGGAGTTATTGCGAAACTATGCAAGGAAGAGAATATCGCCCAGATGCACCCTAAAGGTAGACCTCCGGAAAGCTTTTGATACTGTCAGTTGGGAGTTTCTTTTTCAGCTACTTGAGGGACTTCAGTTTCCGGCCACATATGTAGCATGGGTACGAGAATGTGTAACTACCGTATCATATTCACTCAGTATTAATGGGGCGATACATGGGCATTTCAAAGGAGCACGAGGCCTTCGGCAGGGAGACCCATTATCACCGTATCTG
The DNA here is from genome assembly GCA_024364735.1 of Boesenbergia rotunda. Taxonomy (NCBI): domain Eukaryota; kingdom Viridiplantae; phylum Streptophyta; class Magnoliopsida; order Zingiberales; family Zingiberaceae; genus Boesenbergia; species Boesenbergia rotunda. The sequence goes on from JAGFNQ010001647.1 coordinate 759,459, forward strand.
TTTGGTATCTGCATGGAGTATATGGCTAGATTGCTCGGTCAGAGTATGTTACGATCAGATTTTCATTTTCATCCGAGGTGTAAGGAGCTACGGATAGCGCATCTTGCATATGCTGATGATTTATTGTTATTTTCCAGAGGTGATACTGCATCATTCAGGGTACTTATGGATTGTTTGGAAACATTTGGGCTTATGGTGGGTTTGCGAGCCAATCTGGGCAAGTCCAACATATATATAGCGGGAGTGGATGAAGGCACTAGGCGGGCACTGCTTGAGATTACAGGGTTTCAGAGTGGCGTCATGCCTTTCAGATATTTAGGCATTCCACTTGCTTCAGGAAAGCTACGGATTGCGGATTATGCTCCACTGATAGATGCTTTGTTAAGGAAGATCAATGCTTGGCCAAGGAACACTTTAACTCATGCAGGGAAAGCACAGTTGATCAGGGCGGTATTACAGGGGGTGGAGTGCTACAGGTTATCCATATTGCCGCTGCCAGTTGGAGTCATAGATCACATATACACTCTGTGTAGGGGATTCTTATGGACTTCGAAACACCCACCTATAGATTGGAGGGAGATGAGTAAGCCTAAGGAAGAGGGAGGATTAGGATTCAGAGACCTCAGGGCTTGGAATGACGTATTACTGGTTAAGGTGTTATGGAGGATTCAGGACATGCAGGACACATTATGGATTAGATGGGTGCATCACACATACTTACAGCGGGTGGACATTTGGGGATGGCAAGCCAGGCTCACAGATTCTCTACTTATCAAGCGACTATGTCATATTCGGGATTCGATGATAGCAGCCATGGGATTGGCAGAGCAGGCACATCAGAAACTGACTAGTTGGTTTGGCCTTCATAGGCAGCACCACCGAGGGATTGGGATGGCGTATGACTTCTTTCGAGAAACAGGGGGTCGGAAGCCTTGGGCCAAAATGGTATGGAAAAGGTATATTCAACCGAGTCGTTCTTTTACTCTGTGGATGCTAGCACATCGCAGGTTACTTACTGGAGATCGCTTGGCGTACTTGGGAGCGGAGGAGGTTGGCCTATGCACTATCTGCAAGGAGGAGGATGAGACTCAGGAGCACATTTTTTTCAGGTGTCCACCCGTGCACCAACTATGGAGTCGAGTTCAGGCATGGTTACAGACGACACCAGATATGACCACCTATCGGCGGATGTTCAGAGTATTTATTAGGCAGTACCGAGGTGGGAGTTCATTGATGATGATGCGCCACTTGGTAGTTGCGGCGGTGGTCTATTACGTGTGGCAGGCTCGAAACCAGTGCAGATTTGATGGAGGACGCCTAGATGGCGAACTATTATTTAGGAAGATTCAGATACATGTATATAAGGCGCTTGAGGGATCATGTATGGGAGGGATGTGAGAACCTGTTGGTTAGATTCACCTGGGCTGGACCAGAATTGCAATGGGTCAGCTGCACTTGGGTTAGCCACACCCTGGGCTAATCAAAGAGGAGAATGGCTGCACCTGAGCCACGCTAGTCTGATAAATCTGATGGGTTGATATGTGTATGGGATTGCTATGATGGGTATGCTGTGATTTTGAAATGTTTGGTGCAGGATCAACTGATGGACTGCGGCAGAGCTCGGTTTGATCAAATGGAGGTCCGTGGTCAGGCTTTGACTTGGTCAGCTGCACTTGGATGGTATGGGTAGTGATTCTGGATTGACTGTGTATACATGTGCTTGTTAGTATATTGGTATGTGGATGTATTTTGGATATATGCAGGTGAATAGATCCACCGAAATTGATCTATCTAGTCCGTAGCAAACAGCTACGGTAAAGACATATCAAATCCGTTGATGACTGAGGCTTTGCCAAAAAGCCTACAAGGGTGAATAGACCCACCATAGGTCTATCTAGCCCGTAGAAACGACTACGGTAAAGGCACATCAAATCCATTGATGGCTGAGGTTTTGCCAAAAAGCCTATTTTGGGTGAATAGGTCCACCATAGACCTATCTAGTCCATAGTACCGGTTGTGATAAAGACGCATCAAATCCGGTGATGGCTGAGGCTTTGCCAAAAAGCTTGTTTTGGGTGAATAGGTCCACCATAGACCTATCTAGTCCATAGTACCGGCTGTGGTAAAGACACATCAAATCCGGTGAGGGTTAGTCACTTGCCAAAAGTAAACTTCGGGTGTGCCTATTTTGATATCAGTTCTGGAGCAAGCTAGAAGTTGTGTCCACAGCAGCAGTAGCATCAATTCTGAGGATTGGTTGACAGGTGGTTCAAGCAATAGGTTGGGCCACCTCGAGGAAACACATCAGCTTCAGTATTAGGATTGGTGGTATGGATGGGAGCAGAAGGAAAGACTCTTGGTGGCATCATGATAGAGGATAGTATGTGATGACATGTGATACTTGGTTTTTTGGGTGTCATGTGACAGTTTTGTATGGGTTGGTATTCATGAGGGTGCACACATGTATTATCCCAGGATATCTATTTAGATCTGACACTTCGTCAGAAACAAATAGATATTTATAGGGAGCACAGTTTGTACCATTTCCTTGATGATATATATTTACCTTTCATCAAAAAAAAAGAAGAAGTTAAAGGGAGGAAAGATGATCATCGACAGCAATATCTTTAGAATCAACTACACCTACTCATTTTCAATGAAGCTCGGAGATAATATACAAATCATACTGGGATGCAATTTTATCAGGTCTATGCAAGGAGGAGTTCGAATTGAAGGAAATCAGGTAACCTTTTACAAAAACCTGACCACAATAGAGACATCCCCTTTTGTCACATCTGCAGCAATTCAGGAGCTAGATATGGAAGAAGATGAATATATCCACATAAAGGAGCGGGTACATTACTCATTGGGAGAAACATTCCCTAAATTTAAAAAGAAATTCCAAGGTCTCCTAACGGAACTACGAAATCAAGGATACATTGGGGAAGAACCTCTCAAATATTGGAGTAAAAATTAGGTACTCTATCGTTGGAGTGAGGAAGAGTGATTGTATAAGCTGGGTAGTCGACTGGGAAAAGGCAGTCGACTGCCAGCAAGACTCGAAACTCACAGAAGGTTTCTGACCCTGGACCAGTCGACTGCTCTGGGAGCAGTCGACTGGTAGCGGCTGGTTAAGTAGGCTAAAAATTCGAACGTTGAGCTGCAACGGTTGATTTTCAGTGGGACCAATCGACTGCCCTAGGAGCAGTCGACTGGTCGGGTGTTTTTCAGCCCTAAGTTCTATTTAAAAGAACTCGATTTGAGCTGGGAGCCCTTGACGAAACAAGTTTGATTAGGGCTTATTAGTAGTCTTAGTGCTCAGAAAGTGTACTTGGGTTTGTGGCGATGTTTCTCCACCCACAAGGAGCTACACGAGCTAGCCGGAGGGCATCCGGGGAGTGATCCACCGAAGGATCGAGGGATCGTCCACCTCACGGACTGTCGTGGAGTAGGAGCTTCATCTTCGAACCACGTAAATAGGTTTGTTAGCATTGTTTGATTTTATTATTATTGTTTCCGCTTGCGCACGCTAACCTTGTAGGTAGAAGAAATTGAAAATTGCTATTCACCCCCCCTCTAGCAAGACGTCAACGATCTAACAAGTGGTATCAGAGCTTGGTGCGCTCATCTACGGAATAACCGCCAAGGGAGCAAGAAATCTAGAGGGAGAAGATGATGGAAGACAAGTTGGGGAATGATATCAACACTCCACCTCCGTATGATCACGATGATTTCAACTATTGGAGGATAAGAATGAAGACGTGGCTAGGAATGGATTGAGAGTGTATGATGGTAATAGAAGAGCCCTTTGAACTTCGAAAAGACAAACACGGGAAGAAGCTCTGACCTAGATATTGGGATAAAGAGCAACAAGAACAATCTAGGGCAAATAAGAAGGTAATTGATATATAAGTAAATATTTTTCCTAACAATGTATTGAGTGATGTAGGTAAATATGAAAACGTGTATGAGCTATGGAACAAGATAGGAAAATTCCATGAAAGTCATACACAAGCTCAATTAGTGGAAGAGCCCAAGGAGACAAGTCAAATGGTCCAAGAAGACAACGAAAAAGAAGAATTGCTCATCTCATCAAGTGAAGTGGAAGAAGAAAGTGAGAGGTCATCCACTTCATCAAGGGAAGAGGAAGTGGTCACCACCTCATGAATTGAGGGGGAGGAGACACCCACTTCCATACCGGAGCAAGAAGAAGCTCCTACCTCCACCAAAGCAAGAACCAAAGACCACATTATATGCTTTGGATGCAACGAAAAGGGACACTACAAGGACAAGTGTCCAAAGGGTAAAAAAAAGGAGGTAAATCTTAAACCCATTTCAATTTTTTTTAAATCTAGCATGGGTTGTAGGAATGGAGAAGCCCAAGAGAAAAGAAAGAAAATTAGATGTTTCACATGTGGAGAGCTAGGGCATTATCACACAAAATGTCCAAGAAAAGGAAAGCTAAAGAAAATGAAGCAATTGAGAAGATGGGAGAAGGAGGAAAGGAAGAAAAGAAGCTCACATCAAGGGGGAGCTACAAGGGTAAGGGAGGTAATCCCTAACTTTAAATTGAAATGCAATTCACACTTAAGTTCCTCCATGCATGCTAGAATGAATGAAAAATACTTGCTTGTGCATAATCATGAATTTAAATATCATGATAGGAGTAGGGTTGATAGTGTAGATCAAAACCCTAGGAAAATCATGCATCATGATAAATCCAAGACCATTAGACCTAAAGATCAAGGAAAGAATCCCAAGAAGGGGAGACACATGCCTAGGAAGATGGGTAGATCTAGGAATGTCCAAGGTGGACATGTGGATTCTAGGTTTAGAAGTCTAGAAAAGAAAATTTAAGTTTTAAGGGAAAAGCTTGGTAGGTTGGAAAAGACCCTAGAAAGATTCACGGTTGGATCTAAGGGTTTAGATATGGTGTTGGGTAGTCTAAAACCCAACCATGATAGATCGGGGTTGGGATTCCGGTCTAAGGTCTCCAATACCAATGGAATGAAGTTTGCTAGGATAACATATAATTATGGTAAGAAGGAGAAGTCCAAGAATGACAAGGGGATGCCATTAAAAGGTAAAAAGGATGACTTAACCAAGGACAAGGTGTCTAAGGTTAAGAATGTTAGGTTTGTAGGCCAAGAATCACCGGGGGCACACCGGTGTGGTCTAGTATGGGTTGAGTCACCTAGGGAGGTGGCTAGGGCTAAAAGCTCAAGGGGAAGCTCTAGGAGTCTTTGGGATCCATGGTAAATGGATCTCAGGAGGCTTTCTCCTAGGAGATTAGAAGAACTATGGAATGAGCCAAAGGGTTTGGGAGACTAGGGTAAGTCTTAATCCTAAGGAATTGGCACATTAAAAGGAGATTTATGGAGAAAACGATGAAAATGAGATTATATTTGATAAAAATTAAGGTTTAATGTGTAAATGTCATATAACTCAGTGATAGAAATGTATTATGGTCAGGTATGAGAGGATACATCAAGGAGAGGCCTAAATTAGGACTTTTGGATAAGTTTAAGTTATACAACTTAGGAAGGGTTGAATTCGGTGACAATCTTGGGATCTGGAGTAGATTTGTTTGAAAACATATTTTTTCCAAGTAGACATAGGTTCCATAAATCTCTCCATGAAATTTTAGATTTGTGGAATTAATTAGGCATTTCTGAAATTAGACTGAAAAATTGAAATTCAGGTATCAGGCGACTGGTAAAGAACCAGTCGACTGATCCAGGTGAATTCGACACTGGGAACCTTCTTTTCGGTTTATCAGTCGATTGCCCCTGGGGCAGTCGACTGATCTGTAGGTTTAAATAGAAAAGGGATATTGGATGATAAGAACCTGCAAAATTGAAAGCATAAGAAAGAGTCATGTTACTTTATGAGATTTTATATCATGGGATGATATTATATGGTTTGAAGGTCATAAATTGCTATTGAATGATACAATATGGTTTTGAATTAAAATCCTTGTTTATGCTGGAATAAAGTTTTACCTCATGATTTAATGTTGATTGAATGAAATGAGGCTATGTTGATATCATGGAATTCAAGGGAGATTGATAAGTGCATAGGTATCTAGGGTTAAGAGATAAGAAGAAGGGGATTTTATCATATTAAGAATACATAGGAAAAATGGAGGAATTGAAGGCAGTTATATGTGTGACATATTAATGAATGGAGGTGGCAAACACATGACATTATGTTTAGGTTTCAAAGTTGATACAAAATGAGCATGTTTGAGGAAATTAGAATTTGTACCAAAAGTCAAGCACATTAAATGTTTTTCATGGAGCCATATTTTTCTAGGATAGGGTATATCCTAACAAATGTGCTTGTAAATTTTTAGATTTTTTTGGGTTTTCTAGAATGTTCTAGAAGTTTTTGAAATTAGGCTGGAATTTCAGAAGTTGACTGTATCAGTCGACTGCCTAGGGGGTAGTCGACTGGTAAGTTTGTATGTTGATTTCTGAAGGGTTTTTCAGAAATATGGTGAGTTCTTTTTGGCACTAGGGGTAGGATTGCTTGGGGCAACCTTTTTGATAGTGTCAAAGGGGGGAGAACTTGGGGTGTTGAGTTAGGATTAACTTGATGAAAGAATGTATGGTGTTAAGTTGGGATAGAACTTAACTTAGTGTTAAGTTGGGTATAACTTAACTTGGTGTTGGGTGTGAGAATTGGAAATTGGGAGAGGGTATAGGTTAAGGGGAAAGTTGCCTCTTGGTTGCTATGCTTTAATTTTCATAGGTAGTTTTGGATTTTGTGTCAAACTTGGGAATGGTGATAGATACATTATTGAATATATTTTTCCCAAGTAGGTATGTGTACCACAAACTTCTCCACAAAATTTAAAAATTTTTAGAGGTTTGTATAATTTCTGGTGCATTTATGAATTTGGATTCAGAAGGCTGAAATTGGGTTTTTAAGCGTGCCAGTCGACTGCCCTTGGGGGCAGTCGACTGATCTTGGCTGAATTAAGTTTTAGCAGCTGGAAAGGTGTCCAAATAATGTAAAACAAGTGTATGGAGGGTTAGTACACGTTGTTTATGATCATTTAAAAGGTTAAAGAGTCCAATAAGGGGGAAATTGTTGGATCTTTTTGATGTTAGGAAAGGGAGAGAAGTGTTGGGTTTAATTTGGGAAATCAAACACACCTTTGTAAGAAATCCTAGGTCTAGGGGGAGCCTAGGTGAAGGGGGAGCATGATTGCTCCATTCTTGGCATAAGGGGAACCTTGGAGAGATTCTTAAAAAGTCTTTGTATGTCTAGTGTAGAGGGAGCCTTGGGATAGGTTTTAAAAAGTCCGTTTTGGTGAAAATTTGTAACTTGGGAGGTTAGGTGTGGATGCCTTGGGATAGGATCCATGTTTGCATTGCATATGCATTGGCGGTGTAAGTCCAAGGTGAAGTCTTGGCAACGTAAGTTCAAATGGTTGTTTAGCATTGTTGTTGCTATTTATTGCTATTTGTTTTCCCTAACTTAAATGTATTGCCAAACATCAAAAAGGGGGAGATTGTTGAGGCAATCTATGGTCCGGAGTGACTATGTGTTTTGATGTTTGGGCAAAGGGTTTAAGTTAGGTTTTCCATTATGTTCTAATATGTGTATGTGAGTGTGCAGGATGTGCAGATTACACATATGGACTTAGCTGGACGGCTTCGTTATGGTGAAGGGTCGCATGGAGACAAGCTGGAGGCTTGTGTGCACCCGAGGGACCATGGATAGCAGGGATGATGAGCCGAGGGTTGCGGATTTCGAGGCATGCATGAAGGATGGCGTGGAGGCAAGCTAGAGGCTTGTGTGCATCAGAGAGACGGGAGCCGAAGACGAAGAGGGCGCGAAGGCAACAGTCAAAGCTGCTAGTGAAGAGTCAGCTGAGTCATGAAAGGACGAGAGCTGAGGGAGGAGGACTCCAAGGGCAAGCCGAGAAGTGGAATTCAAAGGGCACACGTGAAGGGTGACATGGAGGCAAGCCAAGAGAAGACTTGTGTGCACATCCAAGGGACGATAGCTGATGGAAGAAGACTTCAAGGGGCAAGCCAAGGAAGTGTACCTGAAGGCACGCGTGGAGGAGGGTCGTTGGAGTGAGGAAGAGTGATTGTATAAGCTGGGCAGTCGATTGGGAAAAAGACAGTCGACTGTCAGCAAGACTCGAAACTCACAGAAGGTTTCTGACCCTGGACCAGTCGACTGCCATGAGAGCAGTCGACTGGTAGCAACTGGTTAAGTAGGCTGAAAATTTGAACGTTGAGCCACAACGGTCGATTTTCAGTGGGAACTGTCGTGGGAGCAGTCAACTGGTTGGGTGTTTTTCAGCCCTGAGTTCTATTTAAAGGAACTCGGTTTGGGCTGGGAGCTGTTGACGAAATAAGCTTGGTTAGGGCTTGTTAGTAGTCTTAGTGCTCAAAAAGTGTACTTGGATTTGTGGCCAGGTTTCTCCACCCACAAGGAGCTACACGAGCTAGCCGGAGGGCATCCGGGGAGTGATCCACCGAAGGATTGAGGGATCGTCTACCTCACGGACTGTCGTGGAGTAGGAGCTTCATCTCCAAACCACGTAAATAGGTTTGTTAGCGTTGTTTGATTTTATTATTATTGTTTCCGCTTGCGCACGCTAACCTTGTAGGTAGAAGTAATCGAAAATTGCTATTCACCCCCCCCTTTAGCAAGACGTCAATGATCTAACACTACGAAATCAAGGATACATTGGGGAAGAACCTCTCAAATATTGGAGTAAAAATCTGGTACTCTATCATCTGGATATTAAAAACCTTGATTTCATAATTGAAGATAGGCCCTTGAAGCACCTGATGCCTTCAGCCAAAGAGGCCTTCTCAAAGCATGTAAAGGCCCTGCTAAAATTAGAAGTAATAAGACCTAACAAAAGTCGTCACAGAACCACAACAATAATAGTAAATTCAGGCACAACAATCAACCCAAAGACAGGACAGGAGGAAAAGGGGAAGGAAAGGATGGTCTTTAACTATAAAAGACTCAATGATATTACGAATAAAGACAAGTACAGTCTTCCGGGGATAAGCACCATTATAAGAAAGGTCAGTGGCAAAAGAATTTTTTCAAAATTTGACCTTAAGTTTGGTTTTCATCAGGTTGCTATGCATCCCGACTCCATCGAGTGGACGACGTTCTGGGTACCGGACGGATTATATGAATGACTTCTTATGTCATTCGGTCTTAAGAATGCACCTGCTATTTTCTAAAGAAAAATGGATAATTGCTTCAGAAAAACTGAACAGTTCATTGCAATCTACATTGATGATATACTAGTATTTTCAGAAAATGAAAAGGAACATGAGCAGCACCTTAGAGCCATGCTCAATATATGCAGGAAGAATGGGCTATTACTTAGTCCTACTAAGATGAAGATAGCAATAAATGAAATTGAATTCCTAGGTGCCATCTTAGGAAATAATAAGATCAGACTTCAGCCTCATATCATCAAAAGGATAATTGATTTCAAAGAATAAGAGCTGACAACAACAAAAGGTATGACGACTTGGTTAGGAATCCTTAATTATGCCCGCAAGTACATTCCTAACCTTGGCAGATTACTATGTCCTTTATATGCCAAAACAAGCGCTACTGGAGAAAAGTGTATGAATAAGCAGGATTGGGACCTAGTCAAGCAAATTAAAGGACAAATTCAACAGCTTCTTGATCTAGAAATCACCCCTGAAGAAAGTTTTATTATACTTGAGGTAGATGGATGTACAAATGGATGGGGAGGGATTTGCAAATGGAAACCACGATGGTATGATCCCAAAAGAAAATAACAAATATGTGCCTATGCAAGTGGAAAATTATGCTCAATCAAATCCACAATTGAAGCAGAAATTCATGCGGTAATGAAAACCATGGAGGCCCTAAAGATTTACTATATTGACAAAAGGGAAATGATTATCCGCACAGATTGCCAGGCCATAATCAACTTCTTCAACAAAATCGCAGATAATAAACTGTCAAGAGTCAGACGGATGACTTTCGTTGATTATATAACGGGGAGCAGAATCGATGTTACCGTTGAACATATAGGTGGAAAAAACAACTAGCTGGCTGACTCCTTATCCAGACTAATAAACGTGTTAATCTTTTCAGGATGGAAGGAGGAGCAGGAGGACCTTCTCAGCCTCATAGCAAAAGCAACTAGGAAATTCAAGCCCAACCCAGCAACAAAGCGATGCAGCAATACCAGCTGACAATCCACCATGCCTTAGCCTTGGTGAACAGTACCAGACATGTCTCACCCAATACTACGCCAGGCTTGAACATGGGCTCAACCTCGACGAAGCCGATGGAATTGAAGCCCAAATGCGGAGGATCCAGTCAGAGGCAGCCCAACGAGCTACAAAATCCCTACAGCAATACAGGGACCTGCATCAGATCAAGCTCAAGGAATATTACTGGAGGGCTACCCAACGAAACTGGTACGGCGATTGGCTTCCAGTCGTCAAACAGCAGGATGAACAGCTAGAAGCAGCTCTAAAGCTAGTCAGGGACGTGAAACAGCGAGCCAATAATTCGGCTTTTAAGTGGGAGTGACGGACCCAAGAACCACTCACCCTAAAGAATCCAAACCCACTTTAGGTGTAGGTATGCTTTCGCGATAGGCCGAATCTACTTTATAAGTCATAGTGTAATGAATTGAGCCTCGGGAAGCCGTCCATTAGTCTGTACAAATCTTATCAGGTCTTATCAAGATCTTATCGTTAAAAAGCAAGGGAAGAGATAAGGATGCTGATGGGGCTCAATGAGCACCCAGTCCTTATTCCCTTGGCTATAAAACTCCCTAAGTATGCTCTTGCTAATCAACCAGTCAACCACTGGAAGCTTACTTGAGCCTTTAGTCCAAAGTCCTCTTGTAAGTTTCCCTTCTTTATTCCTTTCTTCCTTTACAAGTCTGTATATTTTCTAGTTCTTGTATACTTATCTCGTGTTAAGGAAGTTAGAAGCATCCTTATTTTTTTTTTCTGGGTGGATTGGCGGGGCGCTGAGGACGAGCGAATCGTCTTTTGCCACTTTGATTCAATCTGACTCGACCCTACTCCTTGACTATTTAGATTCCCTACAAAACCAAATTCAAATATATTAAATAATATCCAAATTGTAGGAAATTTATAATTAATTCCAGGAATATGTCCTAATTATAAAACATGATATAAATACAATATTAAACATATAAGAGGATATAAAATGCTACCTATAAGAGCCAAAATAATCCATAAAACTCACTATCAAACAAGGAAAGATAAGGGACTAGTCGTCTAATAGAAGGTTCAATCGATCGAAAGGATCAATCGACTACTAGGTTCTCAATCGACCAGATGGGGCAATAAAAGAAACCTCAGGATCCGAGGCTTTATAGACAATTCTCTCATCGATCCATCCTTTTTTGTTGCTTAACTTGTGCAAGTGTTGCTACTGCTTATGCTGAGAGGCTTTTCAACAACCTATGACTACATTCTACATCTTTTCGTAGTCGATAAACTTAATATCACACTTCATTAAAGGTTAGTAAAGTTATTATTATCTCCTACATCTTAAACAATTTCTCTCCTTACCGAAAGTTTTTAGGAGTATTTTTGTGAATTGCTCATTCGAGAATGGTCCAAAGGATTGTAGGTTTTGGAATAGCAGTTGTTGAACTGTAAACCAAGTAAATGCCCAAGTCATTCTTTCATATTTGTTTTTCCACTGCATCTTTGTGTGTTTTTGTTAAAAGAAAAAGGGAAATTTTCAACAAGTACATATTCAGCTCCTCTATCGCACAATATTGTCCTACAACCCCTACCTACAACTTTGGATCAATTCGAGATGGCTGAGTTATTGGAATGAACGTCTACTATACCCAATTTAATCACTAAATTATCTTTCATTAATTCAAATTCATTTTAACCACTAACTTCTTAAACACTTGTTTTATATTTATTATAATCAATTAAATTTGTCAATGACTTTAATAGACATTAATTATGAGTCATTCTTGTTTTCTCTATTAATTACATAGATACTACTGAGACCCCCCACCCATGCATATATTCGATCCCCAAAACATGAAAATTGTAGAAATTTTCAAGAACCAAACTGTGGTCTGTTTAGGAGGTAAAAGGTGTCTTCGATCCTTGCAAAACTTCATCTTCTCGAGTATGAAAGCGTAGATTGGTCTGTATATAATTTCGATTTAGTTTGGTCAGTATATAATTTCGATTAAGTTGTCATTAAGTAGCCAAACAAAATATTATTTCACATTGCAGTTGTGTTAAATGATATCAACGCACTCAGAAAATTAACATAATGAATTTCTTTTTCACACTAGAAACCAACACCAGTAGCTATATTAAACTGCATACTACACAGGCTGTATGTTTAGCTCGTTTCACTCATCTGCAGCCGGATAGTAAGGTTTTCAAATCCATATCGAACTTGAAGTGGTCAACCCCTCCAAATGTAGCTTTTACAGTTGAACTAACTGAAAGCTTGATTCAACCACATCAGATCAGCTTCTGGTGAGTGATTAATACATCGAGTCATCCAATCCAGTCCAGTTCTAAACACTGCCAGCAACACGAATAGATCAATAATAAACCGACATCTAATAAGTTAAACCAGCATACAGCACTCATGTTTTCTGCATTTGCTTCCTTAAATCCTTGAGAGGACCATACGCTTTGGGTACTCCCTTAACAGCATCTTTAGTGCAGTTGCAACAGCTTCTGTTGAGATTTGTGCCACACCTCAGGCAAACCCCTTTGCAATTTGTATCGCACACCCCATTTAAAGAGATCTCTATGTGGATAATGTCTCGAATGTGCTTCGAGATGTCAATTTCCTTTTCTTGAGTTGGAAAATAAAGTTGGTCATCCAAGTCTATATCCTCATAATTATCTTCTTTACCTCTTTCAAAAGAGCCTTTGTGTCTGTCTTCTCCAAATGTAGTCCCCATATCTATTACATCAGGTTCTTCCATTGGATCCTCGGTCAGTAGAAGATTCAAGTTTGAGAAAACACATTCCGCTGCAGGTTGAGCGCACCTGCAAAAACAAGAATGGACAAATGGCCATAATAACTAGATTTTAATCATAGTTGAAAACAAAAGAAAGAAACAAGCATAACCAATAATGAACAATTCAAAATACATTAGTCGAACAAAACAACAAAATAGAAACCTGTTGCATACAAGAGCGTTAAGTACTCATCTTTTTGAATCCTAAATTGTTAGAAGGCTTCAAATAAATCAGTGTAGAAAACTAAATAAAGGCTTGTTAACAATAGATGGAAATCTCTCTTTTGGCATTACAAACATAATGAACTGACAAATGGACTCAATAGAAGGGTCTCTAGAATGCAATATAATGTTTGGAGGATGATGGAACCATTAGACGAAAGAAATTAGCTGTTGCACAAAATCATGCGGATTCTAGCCACAAGTCATGTCGAATAGTTAAAAGTCAATATAAAATATAAGAAGTTGAAATATCACAAGTATAAAAAATACTCTTCTTGAAGTCCTTTGCACAAATTAATAGTGAACGGTATAAAAGAAACTTTACATTTGCAATATTTTTACTACCATATAAAGACACTAAATTTGAGTTTTTCTGGCCTGATGTACTTGATAATTCTGGCATATTATTCTTAGTCTTCGACAAACATTGTAGCCAATGATTAGATTAGAACTTTTCCAAGCACCCCACTAATATCATCTTTTGCATGGGGAAATTGGAAACACTATGTTCAACAGAACCCTGTACATACATGTTAAAGATGGTTAGACTTTGTTATTAATTCACAATTCACATGTTAGTGATCTTCAAAGAAACATAAGTTATTCGGTAATCCCAAAATGACAGCAGCTAGAGATATAAGATACAAGAAATCATATTAATCCCAATTATTTGGGTTTAGTTACATGGATCTTATCCATCCATTTATCTCTATACAAAAGTATATCATTAGTAATATCCATATCTCTTAAACAATGTTTAAAATACAGGTGCTAGTGTGAGACTCAGTTCCAATGGCTTGACGAATGGTAGGTCTTTGGTGCCCATTGGATTACAATGTGTTGGTAGTTCTCAACAACACAAGCAAGATGACGAGGAAGAATAAAAAGAAGGGAAATGGAAGAAGATTTACCCAAGACTAAGAAATTTCCTCTTCATTACCACTTAGGGTTCTGCCAGTTTGTTAAAGAAACTTCATTGTTGGTTATTGCAACCTGCCAAAGGTTTTCTTCAGGCTTGGTTACAAGTTTGGCAATTGTTGGAGCTTCATTGTTCACCTCTGAACTAGTGTTGAGATTTTGGTTGGTGTTTTATTGCCAGCAAATTCACCAAACAGGATGAACAAAATTTACAATAGCACACAAAATTATTATGTTAATCTTATTGATTAACATAAGATTGACAAGTAACATTGATTGACAAGTAACATAAAAGAAAAGATGGTCATGAATGAGTCACATTGTCAATTAATGTGTGATAGGTTGGCTACATAAAACTTATCCCTTCATTGAGGACAATAAAACACTATTATCACTAATGATATTTTATCACGTTTCTTTGCTTCCCTATACCTCATACACTTTCCGGTCAATTGTTTAACTAGTTTAGCAATAATTGATTATGAATGAATATCTTTCCTAAAGAAGAGTGAGGAAAAACTTGAATTAATAAATTGTATCATAAAACTGCATTGGAAAAGCAACTGTGTTACCAAGAATAATCATCAAAAGATAACCCAGGATGAAAGCTCATTTACAGTTTGGACAAATAAGCCTTTCTAAGCCTCATTTACAAACAAGGGTAGGTTTCAAGATCGAAGATTGACCAAGAGAAGGAACAATTGGTGATGGTGCATTCTTCAACCTATCTCATATACATGGATTGAGAAAAGGGCTGACCATGTTCTGAGAAATAACCAAGGGTGACAGCCAATTTATAACAAATAGATCGTAACCAATTGCTAGTTACTGTTTCTATTAGCTCTGAAAGCACAAATTGATAAATTCAGGGATAAGAAAGAAGGTTGGACCTATTGCAGCCGAGCGTAATAACGGTCCGTACGATCCCATCCAGCCTCAGCCGGCGCTTCCTTTTGGTGATGTCGAGCGAGACAAGCACGGGCGTCCCATCGTCGCCAAAGATGGAATTTTTAGGTCTCCTCGTTGGAAGTCGGATCCCCATAGCCGCTGCCCGTGACCGGGACACTTCACTGGAGAGCTTCCCGAGTCCCAGACGCTCGAGGGTGGTGCAGTACTCAACGTGGGAGACGGAGGCGTCCCGGCGGTATACTATCGCCCCCTCCCACGGCGACCCAGCGAGGTCGTCATCCCCTTCACCGTCGCTGCCAAGGTCGTCTAGGATGTCTCTGAAGTCGTTGATCTCGGAGACAGTGAAAGATGAGGCCTTTGTGAGGATGTGAACTTTGTTAACTGGGAACCGGGAGAAGGCAAATAGGAGGGATTTGGAGGTGAGAGCGGAGCAGCATGGAGATGGGGCCAAAAGGCGAAGAGAGGAGGAGGAATTCGGAGTTAAAGGATAGAGATTAAGGAGATTTGGGAGGGATGTGTGGACGAAGGGAATCGCCATTTCTCGCTCCCTCTTCGGCGAGGAAGAGGAAGACCACGGTCAGGTACCGAGTGTGATAATTATCATTTTATTAAAAAGTGAAATTAAAAGGATAATAATAAAATTATAAAGTTTTTTTTAAAAATTAATTAATATATAATTGTAAAAAAAACTGTCTAATTGATTACTAGTATAGTCAAAATTAAATTTACGAAATATATTTTTAAAAATAATACTAGATTTAATAAAATCAATATTTTAATAAATTTAGCATTGCTTTTGTGTAATTTTAATTCATAATAAAACTTAGTTTGATGCAATATGTTACATTCATATAGTAGATTTTATATAGTTTCACAGTCAAACTAAGACAGATTTATGGAATTATAAAATTTTATATAATATATTTTTCTCTCTCTGTACAAAGACAGCTAAGGCAAAATGCCCTTTATATTTTTGGTGTCCATATCTAGAGTTAGAATCAACGTTATCATTTTTTAACCAATTTTAAAAATATGTTTATAAAATTTTCTAAATATCAAGGAATCGACGCGATGCAGATGATTAATCATCAGAGTTCAGCCCACGGAGATAATGATGATGACGAAAGGAGAAGAGCTCCTGCCCTGCGAGATTAACACGAGCGTTAATAGGAACACGCTGGAGATTTTTCAACAGAGCTCACTCCGACGCTTAAGTTAGTACGTGAGTTTTTGAGAGAGAAAGAAATAAGGAGAAGTATAAGTAAAATGACCGTAACCCCTTTACCTGGGGTTAGAGTGCCTTTTTATACCTGAGGCGGCAGTCATTTGTATCCTCACGTTTATCTCCGCGTCCCCTCAATTGTCAGTTACTGGATGATCCTTGCAACGGTCCTTGTAGCAATTAAATCTGATCCATTGCGATAATTAAGGCTTTAATGGTCGGATATTATGGGTAATGATTATCCCATAATTATTAGTGGTAATTATCCGCAAATCCAAGGAAAGGGGAACGGTTATTTGAGGTCGGATCATAGGATAGGATGATCCTTGGGCTTCGCTACCTCGAGGTGATTTTGGGGTCTTTGGCCCGGGAGGGTCCCGGACGTCTGTCTTCCCGAGGTGATCTCGAGGCCCTGACTTCCCGAGGTGATCCCGGGTATATATGTCTTTCTAGGGTGATCTCAAGAGTAGGCCTGCTCAAGGTGGTCTCGGGAGTCTACCTTCCCGAGAGGGTCTTGGGAGTCAAAGAGAGAGGGAGAGCGAGAATCGTTTAGACTCGGTGGATCTTGTCACATAGCTTCTTCAGTCCATGTGTCAACCACGGGGTGCTCAACCCTATCACAAGTCTCTCCCTTCAAGTGTAATCAAAGGAAGTGTGGCTAACTGATTATACTAGTGGTGTAACGAAAAAGCTATGTTGTGGTGGGTCCATGCACCCATTACTACTTCATTGGCGGTCTGCTGGGTCCGAGGAATCAAAATATTTATCCCTAGACCCCAGACTGCTTCTGGAACCAGTCCAACATCGGTGTAACGAAAAAGCTATGTTGTGGTGGGTCCATGCACCCATTACTACTTCATCGGCAGTCTGCCGGGTCCGAGGAATCAAAATATTTATCCCTAGACCCCAGACTACTTCTGGAACTAGTCCAACATCTCCACGAGTTTCGAGGCAGCGCCTTGATAGCTGTCCATGACCCTTTAAAAGCGCATGGGGTCTCTTAATGGCGAGCCATTGGATGATGGCGTCCGACACGCAACAGTGATAACGATACGAGCTACATGTTGAGCTGGAGTCTTTGGAGTTCCTCTATTAGTGGTTGCCCACTTTCCTTACTTTTAAGCCCTTGAAAGCGTGAGTACCATGTCATGAGGCAAAAGCGAGAAGGGTGCCATAATCCAATGATACCCGTCATGAAAACATTCCAGTCAGTTCGGGTGGTCTAACGAATGTAGCCTCGCCACGTACTCCATCATTCTCTGCATGGCGATTTCCAGCTGATACGTGCCATAAGACCATACGAAGCGATGACCGTAAAGGATGGTGGCGCCTCAGGATGCCAAATCAGCGCTATTGATGTGTCGCACTCCCATTGCTCACATGAGGGTGACTTCTCTCTATAAAAGCGGGTGCAACGACACCCATCCGCCTTCTTGCCTTATCTGCTTTTATCCTTCTCATTCACCTTCTGCTAATCCTGCTGTTGCATCCCCTCCCAGTGTAAGTCTTCTTCTTCTGTTTACTCCATTCACTATCATGAGTCTAGTAGAGAAGAAGAAGAAGACCTAAGGCGAGAGCGAAGATCCCTCAGAGGAACAGACCTATCGCCCGGAGTGGTATGATACCATCTCTTCTAGGGTTAAGTTAGAGACCCTCCAAGCCGCCTGCGAGAATTATGGTATCCCGGCGGACTTAGAGGTGGAAGTTCCCGTGTTCGGTCAATCACCCGTAGAACCTCCTCTAGGTTTCTTTTTTCCCTAGGCTAGGTAGAGTTAGGGCTTCGTTTCCCTTTTCCTCCCTTCTTAATGAGTATTGTCACTTACTTTTACATTCCTCTTCACCAACTGGCTCCAAACGCCTTTGCTTAGATGTGTGGGGCATTTGTCCTCTTTAAACTTTTTGATATCCCTTTGACTCCCCGATTTTTTCATTTCTTTTTCGTTCCGATTGGCTCGCGATGGGTGTTTAGCTTTACAACCCGTACCGGCCATAGGTTCCTAGGGAGTCTTCCTTCCTTTTGTAAGATGTGTATATTGAAAGACATGACTTTTATATATGAACATCTTTATTATGAAATGAGAATCACAACTACACTAGGTGCTTGTTTACATTAGTACATGCATGAAGTCCAATACTACGCATTATAGATAACATGGTGTGTGGTGACACACGGAAGATCGTGTTATCAGTTCCTTGCCTAGTATAAGTAGAGGCTCACAACCGAGATAGAATTGGACAACCTATCGGAATAGTTGTAGTGTAATTAGTAGAGCTGTTAATTTGGGTTGGGCCCGTCGGATTGGCCAGCCCCGCCAATCAATTTAAGCGGGTTGGGTTAGAATTTAAGCAACCCAAGCCCGCCGCGGGCCAACCCGCCTAGGCCCGTGACCCGCACGGGTCGGCCCACGACGGGCTTGGGTTGGCCCGCGGGTTGAGAATCACATGTTAGTTAAGTTTTATGACAATTTATTATCTTTCTTTGTTATTATTTTGAAATAAAAAATAATATTTTTCATCACATGAGTACTCGTTTGTATCCATTTATATTTTAAAAATATATTTCTTAATATATTTAATTGATGAAATCTAAATATATGAATCTTTTTTAATTTTTTTAATTTTTTAAAAATATTTTGATGGGCCCGCGGGATGGCCCGCCTAACCCACGACCCGCCTTTGATTGGGATGGGTTGGGAATTTTCCAACCCGCCTTGATGATGGGTTGACCCGCCCCGCCCCGCCCCACCCCGCCAAATGGCCGGCCCGCCATGGGCCGACCCGCCCCGCCACGGGTTGACCCGTTTGACAGCTCTAGTAATTAGGCGTGGTTGGTTTTGACCATAGAATTACACTAGTGTGCTTTGAGTACATTGAGCAAGACCAAAACCCGAGGTTATCCAATTTGTACTGACTCGATAATTGGATAGGACCTCAGTTTATATTATCGAGTACGATCCCTTAATCCTGAAATAATAACGGACATATATTATTAATTATTATTTCTTTAATTTACCAATGGGCGAGATCTATTCTGTTAAATTGATAGACCTGGTAAGTTGAGAAATAATATTAATAATATGATGTGTCGTTGATTATTGACGGAATCCGTGTCCTAGTTAGTCGGGATGATGATGCCCCCTTGATGAGCTCAAAATGTTCATCATACTAAACCCTGCAGGTGGATTTGATCTGGCACGATGATAAAGTTGAGTGGTACTAATCAAGGATCCAGAGGTTAATTAATTTGAATTGTCAGTAATTTAAATTAATTAATGGGCATTCGAGATCTTAAACACGGGGGGATGGATGACTCATGATATGTGGAGCCCATATGAAAATATGGGGGTTGGTGAGAAAGTTCAATTAAGATCCTTTAGTGGAATGGATCTTAATTAATGGATTGTGTTTAGATCCATTAGTGGGCCAAGAACCAACTCCTCCTCTTGGTACCTAACTTAGCCCTATAAATACCATAAGAGATCATGATACCAAGGCTTAATATAATTCCAAAACCCCTTGGCTTTTTCCTCCCTCACTTCTCTCTCCTAGGGCAGCCAGCGGCAAGGGCAAAAGAGGGGTGGCGCAAGGTGACAAAGGGGAAGGAAACTCATCTTCTCCTCCTCCCTTTTGATCCTTCTCTCTTCTTCTCCCTTGGAGGACTCAGCAGGAGGCTCAGGAAGGACAGCCGGTGCCACCTTGAAGCAAGGTGGCCGGAGGCGTGCGTGTGCAAGGGAAGAAGGTCGGCGGGTGCAAGTTGGAGGAAGAGGGAGAGTTCTTCTTCTTCCTATACTACTTGTTCATCTTCCTTTCGGTCCCTCACCTAGATACCTTGTGGCCGAATCTCCCTTGAGAAGGGAGGTGGTCGGCGACACTTGGTTGGAGAGGGAGAGGCGCCTGCGGCAACCCTAGTGGCTAGGGTTTGTTGGCGTGGGAAGAAGAAGGAAGAAGGAAGGAATTAGAAGCCTTGGTGATCTCGGTTCACAGTAGATCGTCGCCCACACGATGCCCGCGAAGGGAGGGACATAAGGTAGAAGCCCGCGAGGTGATCGGAAAGGTATATCTTTCCTTATGCTCCTTTGATTATCCTTATGTCAATTATGTGCTTGCCTTGTTCATCTCGTCATTTTATGTTTGTTAATTTATTATTTTGATTCCGAATCATGATGAATAATTTATTAACTGAACCCCGACCATAAACACAAAAGTCGGCGATCAACTCGTGGCCTTTTCCATGGTCGAACGGTCAAGCAAATTACAATGCCGATTTTGGTAATTGGCTAAGTTGTAATTTGGATCGTTCGATACGGCACGAGACGGTCGATGGGAGACGGGTCTCCATTCGGATTAATTTTTAATTCGTAGACATGGAGAGGTCTCTCGGATCGACTAGGTATTCGCTAAGGAAACCCGCCAAGCCATACCCAACAATTGGTATCAGAGCTAAGGTTTCCGGCTTTGTGTGTTTAGGATTGGTTAATTTTTTGCAATTTTCATACATTTTATTTTGCTGGATGATGCGTGGATGTGCGTAGGCTAACTTTATGTTGTAGGCACGAGATTCCAACTTCATGGCCAAATATGTGTTGTGTGATTGATTTGCAAAATTTTTGTAATTAATTAATCCTCGGGTTGACGAGGCTAGGTATTTAATTTTTTTAATTAAATACGACACATGTTTAGCCCAGTTTTTCATTTACAGTTGATCTAGATTTCATGTACACTCCTTCGTGGAGTATAGGATCAATGATGTAAATAATTAGCTATTCATTTCGGCACGGAGATTCCTCAAGGTAGCTCGCGCAGAAGGAAGGGAGGAGCAGACGAAGTGTAACGACCCGGAAAATTTTCTCAATATTTTCTTTAAAATATTGATCATGTCTAGATAATTTTCTGAGGGACCTGGAGATATTAGCACGAACCTTAGCCTAGAAATCCATGATTTTCTCATTTAAATTGAGAAACTAAGTACTAATGAGCTTTATATGGGCTTTTCTAGTACCATGATTATTAGTGGATTTTGGGTAAAATTTAATATAAATATAAATGGGTTTTAATGAAGAATATTAGCATGATTATGGGTGAGTTTTAAGGGAATTTTCAAAAATAATAAAGAAAAATAAAAAAATTAGTGCATGCACCAAGGATTGAACCTTGGACCTATTATACCACCATGCATGCACTAACAAATTCACCTAGCAAGGGAGTGCTATGAGGGAATGAAGTGAATTTTTGTTAAGGCTAAAGAAAGTGAAGAGTCACCATGAGAGGAGGCACCATGTCTCTTCACTTGCCCCTCTTCATTGTGTATAAATAAGAGAGATGATAACTTAACTCTTAAGATAAGTCATTCCTCTTCTCTTCATCCACCAAGTCTCTCCTCTCCTTCTTCTTCCTCTCTCTAGACGAAACCCATAAGGGGGTTTTTCCCTTTGGAGAAGCTTCACAAGAAGGCTTCATCTTCAAGATCTAGGGGCTACTTACAAGGTTACCAAGGCTAGGGGTGGTCAAGAGACAACAAGATCTTCATCCTCTTCCCTATCTAAGGTTTATAACCAAGATAAACCAATGTAAGACTCCCTCACCTGTGGTATAATAGTTCTCCTTGAAGTTTATCATAATATGAAGTTTTGTTTGGGATTTTATGTTGAAAAAAAACCATGAGCCCTAACCCTATAACTTTCGGCCACCATAGGTTTTGGGTCCAAGGTGATGTTAAAAACCTCCCTCATGCTTTCTAATGTGTTATCATGATGAATATAGAATAAATACAATTTTGGAGAATTTTTGGAGTACCCTAAGACCCTTTAGGGTTTGGGACCATCACCATGATTCCATGGTTAGGATTGGACCTAACCCTTCAAGTATGTACCTTGTATATCCTCATGATACAAGGGGAGGTTAAAGGTGATTTATGTGAATTTTCACAGGGCCTTGCAACCCTACAAGTTTCGGCCAAGATGGGTTTTGGGGCAAGGAGTTAGGGTTACTTCAAGTATGGGTCCCAAAGGCTCCTATGGTATGGTATGGTTGGTGTTAAATGATTAATTGGGAATTTTATGAAATTTTTCCATGTACCCATGGCCTTGCAAGTTTCGGCCAACCCTAAGAAGTAGGGCTAAAAGTTAGGGTTAACCCTAATCATGAGCCCAAATAGCTTCCTAGGGCCTTATAGGTAATGTATGGTTTTTTCCTTATCCTTACTCTACCCTACATGTCATTTGAATGATGGAACCCCTTCCTTACAAGTTTCGGCCAAGCAAATTAAATGAGGTTTAGGTGGAGTTAGGGTTTTAAGAATGATGGTTTATGGCTTATTATGATGTATATATAAAGGTTCAAGCATGTGGTAGAAATTATGTTACCTATAACCTTAACCTTAAGTACTATGTTTCATGTTTGGTATGTTTATGTTAGATGCCATGCTTAATAGGGTTTATTCATGAATGTCTTATGTTCTATGCCATGCACTTAGATAGTATGTAGCATTTTATAGAAGTCCTACCTATGCATGCTTGTGATAGATACTATGCTTATGCACGAAATGCAATGCTTACCTCATGTATCATGATCATGCAATCTCTATGGAATAGGATGATGGTCTATGTAAACATGTTATGTTCTATGAATATAATGCAATGCGTACCTTATATGCCATGATCATGCAAGCGCTATGAACAAGAATGATGTTTTATGTAAGCATGTCATATTTTATGAATGAAGTTAATGCAAGCACTACGAACAAGAATGATGTTTTATGTAAGCATGCCATGTTTTATGAATGAAGATAATGCTTATGCCTTTAAGGCATAATGATGCTATGCATTATGTATGAACAATGAAAGGTCAAGTATGCTTTATGTCATGCTTCATGTAACAAAGCTATGTTATGTTTAAGTATGCTATGAATGTCTTATGAATGATGAAGCATGTAAAGTTATTTTACTTTATGAATGAGCTTGTACCGGACCGAAGTATGGGTCCAAGGGATGGGCACCTTAAGAACGCACCGGTTCTGGACTACCGACTATGCTGTCCACGGTTCTGGGACTACCGTAGCTGTCCTTACCCTAGTAGGTCGAGACTAGCTACCTCGTATTTACTTAGGGTTGCGCGCACATGATGTATGTATGTGGTACAAATCGGGGATCCCAATGATGTGATGATTATGTTTAAGTATTTAAAAGTATGATTTTGAAAGTTAAGCATCCTTATGTATATGCATTTGACTCATGCATTCATTCATGTTATGTATAATGCCATGATAGTAATGTTTTATGCTTATGTTTCATGATAAGAATTATGCATGATAGTGAACGTCTTATGTTTATGTTTATGTTAAGAAGATGCCCATATGTTATGTTAGAAATCATGCCATGTTAAGTATATTTATGTTTATGTTTATGGCATGTATCATGCCATGTTAAGTGTATTTTATGTTCATGTACTACGTAAGAACTATGTCATGCTAAATGATTTTAGATGCTTATATCCTATGTAAAGCACCAAGTTATGTTAATGATTCATGTGCTTATGATTAAGTGATGAATGGTTTTAGTGAGTAGGAAAGAGTCTTACAAAGCCTATGTGCTTATAGTCTTATTTTTCTTATACTGCAGATCAAGTAGGAGGACGATGAGGAAGCAGCAGGAGGGGCAGGAATGTGTGTGTGGTAGTGACTTGGCCAAGAAAAGATATATTTACAAGTCTTATGCTAAAACTTTACATTTGCTACTTATGTGCTTAATGGATGACCTATGTGACTTTATGACATAATGTTAAGTATGATTTATGACATAATGTTAATATGTTAAGTTCCCATGCCATTATGTTAGGAATGGTAGTTAGGTGCATGTATGTGTAAGTTTAAATTATTCCGCTGCATTACGATGTTCACATGCCCCTATGTATGTTAACGTAACGCCGCTTTGAAAAAAAAGCGGGCGTTACACGAAGTGACGACACGACTGGAGGCGCATTAGAGACCAAGGGTCATGAAAGTTGAAAAATCTAGGATTTTCTTTATTTTATTTTCATGTTATTGGTTATGTGCTTGGTTGTGTGGTAGTGCTAGTAAAATTCCTCGAGATAAATTACTAAGTGG
The DNA here is from genome assembly GCA_024364735.1 of Boesenbergia rotunda. Classification (NCBI taxonomy): domain Eukaryota; kingdom Viridiplantae; phylum Streptophyta; class Magnoliopsida; order Zingiberales; family Zingiberaceae; genus Boesenbergia; species Boesenbergia rotunda. The sequence continues at coordinate 783,858 of JAGFNQ010001647.1, forward strand.
GAGAGGGACCCTAAGGGTCTCACGGCTTCGATTACAATTCGACAAGTGATGCGAACAAGTCTGCGTGTCGGCTCTAAGTGCCTTCCTCCCCATCGGATGGACTTGTTCTACGGATCACTGGGTCGAAAAAGACTATAGAAAATTATTAAAGAGCGTGTGTACTTCCCCATCGGAAGGCACATAATCGGAAATAATTTTCTTAGTGTCGTGTAATGGTGCACACTTAGATGCGAATAATAGTATCCTCCCCATCGAAGTCACTACTACTATTATTTTGCAGAGCCGAAGGAAACCAACTATTGATCTTACTTGTCAAAAAGTTAGGTTGACAAGATAGTAAGATCGATGGGTAAAACCCCCTCTAACGAATGTAGGGATTCGTATACGTCCACACCATCATGGCATACAAGTTCCTCGGTGTTTAGGGGTGTTGGTTGATTTCAAAAATTAATTGTTTTGAGGAATCAATTTATTTTCGATTTCTAAAGTAGTATATGTTGTGATTCTCAGGTTTTTCATAATGGCCTTTACCCCACTAGCAATAATTCTTAAGGACAATAAACTTACCGACCCAAACTACATAGACTGGAAGAGGAACCTTGACATTGTCCTCACTGTTGAGGAGTACAAATTTGTACTCTTCGAGAAATGTCCGGAAAGGCCTAGAGAGAACTCTGGTGAAGAGTTGAGGGAGCGTTACAAGAAGTGGGAAAAGGCAGATAAGATGGCGCGGTGCTACATTCTAGCATCTATGTCGAATGTGCTGCAACATCAGCATCAGGCCATGGCCACTGCTAGTGACATGATGCAGAACCTCAAAGAAATCTTTGGGCACCAAGGTCGAGTTGCTAGGCAGACCACGATGAAGAGTCTGATGACGGCCACTATGGTCGAAGGGACACCCGTAAGGGATCATGTCCTAAAGATGATGGCTCACCTCAATGAGATTGATGTACTGGGAGCACAGATCGACGGGGAATCCCAGGTCGATATTATACTCCAGTCTCTGCCTAGGAGTTTTGAGCAGTTCAGGGTCAACTATAATATGAACAAAAGGGATTATACGTTGGGTGAACTGCTAGGAGAACTCCAGGCGGCAGAGAGCCTTTTTTGTCAGAACTCACAGGCCTTAGTGATTCAAAGGGTTTCTTCTTCTGAGCCAAAAGGCAGGAAGAAGAAGAAATGAGGAGGGTTCAAGAAGGCAGGAGCATCGCAAGGACCCCGGACTGGCGTGAAGAAGCTAAAAGGCAAGTGCTTCACATGCAAGCAAATTGGGCACTGGAAGGCAGGCTGTCCCCATCATCAGAGCAAAGGTATTTCTTTAGCCTTAGTCGTTGAAACATGTTTAGCAGTGCTATCTACCAGTACCTAGTGTGTAGATAAGGGAGCCACTGACCATGTCTGCAATACTCTGCAGGGGTTCCAGGAAACCCGACGGCTAGCGGATGAAGAAATCGTGGTCTACATGGGCGATGCTACAAAGGGGGCAGCAGTTGCAGTGGGAGTTTTCTATTTATCTTTTGAGAGAAATAAAGTATTAGTTCTGAGAGATTGTCTTTTTGTACCCTCGTTTAGAAAGAATCTGATTTCGGTTTCTAAGTTAATAAAGGATGGATATTCTGTTGCTTTTAATAATAAAGTTGTTATTAAAAGAAATAGAGAGATTATCTGTTCGGGTACAATGGTTGGCAATCTGTATACTCTAGAACCAATAACTCCCACGATGCATACTGAAGTAAATAACTCATCATCTAACTTAAATAAGAGAAAGGAGCTTTCTAAGATGAATCAGACATATCTTTGGCACCTTAGGCTTGGTCATATTAACCTTAGTAGGATTCAAAGGTTGATAGGCGATGGGCCCCTGGGTTCATTGGTGGTGGAGGATCTCCCGACCTGTGAGTCTTGCTTGGAAGGTAAGATGACCAAGAGGCCTTTCAACGCTAATGGGTATAGGGCCAAAGATGTGCTAGAACTGATTCATTTTGATTTGTGTGGACCTATGTCAATCCAGGCTAGAGGTGGCTTTGAATATTTCGTCACTTTCATTGACGATTATTCAAGGTATGGGTACATTTGTTGGTGCTAGAAGCACCATATCGTGTAGGACCGGTGCCGTCGATAGAGGGGGGGGGTGAATATCGACCGTGAAATCTTCGGAGAAAACTTTTTGAATCTTCGTTCTAGACTCAGAGTTAGTGCAGCGGTAAATATAACGAACGAAGAAAAACACACAACACAGTTTGCACGCGGGATTTTTACTTAGTTCCCGACCCCCCAAGGTCAGTACATCCAAGGCCTATGCACGGGAATGCCCGTCCACTATTGGTCTCCTTTTCAGACTTTTCGGAGGCAGAGAAACCCGTCTTACAGTGCATAAATTACAATCAAAGATAGATAAAAATAAGTACGGAATTGTAAATTCAAACCGAACGAACAAGATCTGAAACATAGCCGATCTGGACCTCCGAAGTGCCGCACACTTCCTCCTGGAGCCTCCCGATCGTAGAGCCTCATCTTTAGTGCATTGTCGTCACTTGGAAAGCTTGGAATCATGTTTGGAAGTTGTGTCTGAAGCTGAGGGGTCATGGCCCCTTTAATAGGCTTCATTCGTGCGCCTATGTTGATGGGGGCACCTACACGTGGCCTCTCCTGCGCGATCTCTTATCCGCAGGCTCGGTCAGCGCTTATCCATCTCTACTTGAGTGCCTGAGCTGATGGTGGCGCCCGTATGGCCCCGGGCCCCTGAATGGAAGCCTATTCTGCCTTCTTTGATTAAAACCTGTTTTTCCTCTTTGAGTTAGGTGCCCCTATTGATGGGGGCGCCTGATTCCATTGGGGCACCCCCATTAATGGGGGCGCCTGGCTTCAGGCTTTCAGCCACGGTGTGTGTTTTTCGCTTGCTTTGTCTTCCATTTTAGTACCTGCAAGATATACAAATACAAAGCAAATATACACATAATCTTAAGCTTAAGGACTTGGTTCTGACTTCGGATTTCCACAAAACCCTAGGTCGAACCGACGCAAGTTCCTGTTAGTGATATGAGAGAAGTGTCCTAAGGCAATCGCCTAATGATTGTAATCATTTATTCTAATAAATGAATATTCACTATTTGAGTATACATGTTTGTGTATTTGATTGAGATCTTAAACTCATTTACTGAATGTCCGCAATACAATTTACAGCATGAGAGAATTTGTGATGAATTCACAACTTGTGATTATCTCTACATGTGCAATTGTGAAGTATTGAAATTGTCCCTAGTCGATGAATTGATAAATATGGACACTATCAATTCTGTTGAGACTAGCATGAGTTATTCTCTAATCAGCTGATTCTCACTGGCTGGTGACATTGAGATGTCCGGAGATAAACATGAATGCTAGTTAAGGGAACTAGTTCATTGGAGTGACTGGCTGTAAAACTTCATATGGTAGTCTACATATAGATATGTCAGTGAAGTTCTTACTGCAGCTTAAGTGCGATGTTCCTTTGACTTGCGGTGTTCAAGTCATCTTGGTCATGGAGACTTATACTTTGACATCTTAAGCAAGCATCTCTAAGGAGTTGTGGACCCAGGATGATTGGGTATAAGCCGAAGTGCCCGAAGATGTTTGAACAACCTACAAAGGATTCACCACTCCTTGCGAGGAGATGTATACCCGAGGCCTATCGTCGGATTGTTACTCGAAGTCTCTGGCCAGAGCATGACATGTTCAGAGTATGAATCTCTTAAATACATGAGAGTAATTAGAATCCGTAGGACGAGAAACGTTACTTGGGCTAGGTGTGACGTAGTCAGCCTAGTGGGGACTTACACACATAGACCATGTCCTGAACCAAGTGGGTATAAGATGGTGAAGGGAATGGGGCACGATTCATTATAGCTGTTGAAGGGTTTCAGAATTGTTTCTGAGGTCAACCGTTGATCTTTCGATTAATTGGGGATCATGATGTACTACTAGGTGCCACTCATGATCGTTCTATAATTGATTAATTATAGACGGCCAACATAAATCGAAAGCCTAGTTAGTCACATGCACTACGAGTAATCCGAGAGATTTAAAACGAGTTGAAAATTTATTCCATAGGAGAGAAGAGACTTGATTGATTTTTATCATGAATTAAAATATGATTTTAACCATGATATAAAATCAAACTTGGCATGATGGAATAAGTTATTTCATATTTGAGAGGCTTGATGGTTGAGAGGCCACTATATAAAGGACCCAAGGCAAGGCTTGGGTGATAATTAAAGAGATGAAGGCATAGGCTCTCTCCCTCTCTTTCTCTCCTTCTCTTCTCCCCTTCTTGTCGTGCACCAACCAGCCCCAAGAAGGAGCACCAGCCGGCCGCCCCTGCCCTTTCCCTGCCAACCACCACCTGCTATCGGAGAAGGAAGCTTCGGCCATCTCTTGGCCTGAAGAAGGTGCTGCTGGAATTAGAGTTTGCCGCAAGGATCCTTTTTGCCGCAAGCCTCTTCTTTTGTTTCGCCGGAATTTTGATTCCGGCCATCCCTTTGTGGTTAGTCTTCCGACTTCTCTCTTGGTTTTTCTTGTCGCGTTCTCGGAGAATCTAGTAGTTCTCGAGAACACGAAACTCGTGGCTTTACGAAGTTATCTCGAAGATACTCGGCGTGGACGCGAATAGAGGCGGTGCTTCCAAGGGACGCTTACGGTTAGAACTCGTCCCTTCCTTTGAGTTACGCGAGGTAATACATAAATTAGTTTATGTTTCTGCAAAATTTCAAATATATGATCATGTCTACACAAGATAAACTTGCATGCTTAGATGTGTGGTTAAATGATTTAGAGAAATTATTTATACTAAACCTTCCGCTGCATGTAATTAATTTTGAAATTACGAACCCGCATCCATGTCAACATGCACCCGGTCCCAACAGTTCCCACCCCCGAGAACAAGCCTTTCACCTACTCTATTCAGGAGACGATTGCCACCCAGTCCTTCGGGTGGACTTTTGCTTAGCCTCTGATACTCTCGGATCTCGAGACATCCGAACCCTGACCCGTCTCTACTTCTGTCCTTAGTCATCGCTCAGCTAAGTTGCTCAGTCCCTCAGACCAAGTCTTCATGCCCAAACCCTATGTCTAGGACTTCAGTGCCTAACTTCACTTATCAGGACTTTTGCCCAGCTTCACTCACCGGGACTTATTGCCCAGCTTTACTCACCAGGTCTTCGGTGCCCAACCCTCGGCCAGGACTTCTTGCCTAGTCCTCGACTAGGGCTTCGTGCCCAACTTCCGGTTAGGTCTTCGGAGCCCAGCCTGTTGCCAGAACTTAGTGCCCAATCTATGATCAGGACTTAGTGCCCAATTCTTTGAACCAGGACTCCTAGGTTTACTAAGACTTTCTTTCACTTTGGTTACTCCTCTCTTGACTCCCCTTCCCTTGTTTAATGTATCACAGACTTAAGTATATTGTCAAACATTAAAATACTTAGAGGAGGACATCACTGATGCAACTTGCACCAACAATCTCCCTCTTTTTGATGTTTGACAATATCTTAAGTTAGATTAGTTGAAAGGGCTAAATTTACTCTTGGGATCAAATGAAAAGAATTGATCTAAGTTTTGAAAATCCATTTTTGATCCTCTGGGAAAAAGTAGGATAAAAAATTTCTAACTTTCACTCTCCCCCTTTTTGAAAAATATTTTGATTTTTTGATCCTTTGGAAAGAGAAAAAAAATTATTTCTAACTTAAGGCGCATCTCTCCCCCTTTGTCATACATAAAAAAAAATCAAGAATACTTGCACCAACAATAAAAGATGTTCTTTTGAAAGTACTCAGTAGAATTTTTGAAAGTATAGTAAAACTAGGTATTTAAATTTCTAGAAGAAAAATCTATATTTTTCTTTGAAAAATATTGTACAATTCTGAAAAATATTTTGTATTTATAGGAAAATGTTTGATCTGAAAAAAAAATTCCTTAGAAAAATTTTTAGAAAAGATTTTTCAAGAGATTGCAAGCAAATACTTAAAAGAAATGTTGTGAAAATACTCTTGAAGGACCCCTTTTTTTTGCTTAACACATTTTCACAAAAAATGTTCTATGAAACATGCTAGTATTTGAAGAAATATCTGTACCTTTGAAAAATATTTTGATCATGCAAGTACCTTTGAACAAAATTATGTAATTTTTGAAAAATATAAGTAAGTTTGAAAGATATTATGCATTTTTGAAAAATATTTATAATTTTGGAAAATATAGGTATTTTTGAAAAATATTATGCATTTTTGGAAAATATAAGTACTTTTGAAAAATATAAGTTCTGTAAAAAGTATTACTTGACTTATATTTTGAAAGTACTTAGAAAAATATTGTTTTGAAAATATAATATTTTACTTGACTTGGTTTCCTTTCCAGTCTGACACAATCCTTGGAATCCTTGTTAACTACAAGGACATTTTCCTAAGTGTCCGGGAAATTCTCAAGCCCAAGTAAATATTATTTCCAAAAAAACTATTTTGAAAGTGATAGAGATTTAATATGATTAAAAACAGTATTTTGAAGAACAATTATATTTTCAAAAAATGACTTAATAATGCAGCGCATGAAAAATAATTCTTTGTAATTTGACCTCCCCCTAAACTTGACCCAGTCCGAGGAAGCTTGTTGACCATAAGTACTCTTCCTCTAAGTCTTTAGGGTTTAGTTCAGATCAAAGAAATTATCTATTAATTTCAAAACAAATAATGAAAAAAAACCTTTTCAGAAGATTGACTCAGACTCCCCCTAAATCTGACACATCCTAGGAGTACTTGTAGATCATGAAGTGGACCTTCCTCTGTGTCTTTAGGGTTTATCAAAATCAAATGAGACATCGGCACAATTTTAGAATGTATTTTGAAATTTCGAAACATATTTTGAAATGAAGGTAATTTATCAGGCATAGTTTTCGAAAAATATAAGTAATAATATTTAAAGCATAGTTTTCGAAAACCATTTTAAAAGAGAGTGACTTTTCAAGGACAATTTTTGAAAGACATTTTAAAAGATAGTGATTTTTCAAGCACAATTCTTGAAAAAAATTAACAAAATAAACCACTCCCCCTGTACCCGACACTATTTGATTCTATCTATGTGCCTTAAGGAACTTTAGTGTTGTCCTAGGAGGCTTGTTTCTAATTGTGTGAGTCAAATAATTTTTCAAAGAAAATATAATTTTTGAAAATCTATAATATGTATAAGCAATCAGACAATCATGAAATTCATAAAAATATTATTATGTTAAAGCACTATTTTGAAAATATATTTTTAGAAAAATATTCTAACAATTTTGAAAACAGTTTTGAAAAATATTTTCACGCTCCAGCACGCTCTGCATTCGCGATTCAAGCGCCGACGATGACCCGCTGCTATGAAATTCCATCCACTTCAGTTGTTGGTAAAATCGTTAATTTTCTTAAGTGTTGTAACTGCTTTTTTTGATTCTATATCTGTACTCGAAACTGTAATCATTTCTACGAATATAGAATTGACCAACGTAAATGGTCAAGGACTGTGGGCCTTGGAGTAGGAGCCGACCGCGACTCCGAACCAAGTAAAACAAATCATGTTTGCGACTTTGCTTTACTATTTTCGCAGCGTATTTCTCTTAAATTGTCCAAAAATTTTCCGATCGATATTCACCCCCCTCTATCGATTTACTCCGATCCAACAAGTGGCATCAAAGCGGGTGGCTCAAACTTGGTGTAACCACCAGTTTGAAATTTTTTTTGGATTTACGAAATTTAAATATTTTTTTTGTTTCGCTCGAATTTTCGCGTTAATCAAGGTTGGTGCAACACCACTCGATCATTTTTTTTCACTATAAAAATCCTTCCCGCACTACTAATCCAAGACTCAGTCTTGGAACGAGTTTCCTTATTCTTTTTCAGTTAATTTTTTTTTAAATGGCCAACCAAGAGTGGAACAGTGCCCGTCCACCGCTCTTCTCTGGCGTAAATTTTAATTCTTGGAAAACACAAAGGGAATCCCATCTGAAGGCCCACATGGACATATGGATGATCATCCAAACGGGATTCTCTTTTCCCGTAGAGGATGAATTATCAATCGAGTGGGACAAACTAGATGAACAAACCCTCAACCAAATCGATACCGATGCATGGGCAACTGCAATCTTACAATGTGGCCTAACCAAGAAGCAACTCGAACTAGTAGGCCCATTTAGATGTGCTAGAGAAATTTAGGAAAAATTGATTAACCTTCATCAAGAGATCTCAGATGAAGAAGAAGATCAGGTAAGTTATTTTGCATACTCGGCTCAAGCTCAAATAGCCGAAACAGAGTTGGCACCCGACTTCAAATTGACTCCGAATCATATGATGAGATAGAATCCATACCTGACTGCGAATTCGAGCCAGAGTCAGAAGACGAATTGACTGTGACAAAAATGGTAACCAATTTTGAATTTTTTTCAGAATTACAATTAAATAATCAGACTGATACTGTAATGGTCGAGGAAGGTATAATTTTAAGTGTAGGGAAAACTCCAAGAAAACACTAAAGAAGAAGCTTCAACCTGTACCCGAGTCCGACTCAGGCTCGAAATCAGAAGACAGTGAAGGAGATCGACCCAAACTGGTTCGATTAGCTCGTGATCATTACAAGAGTACTGGACAAACAATCGAGAAAGGTAAATTTTCAATATTTGAAAATCCAATATTTACCTCAAATAACGTGATTGATTCATATAAATTAGCTAAGGTTAATATGTTAGAAACTTAATTCACAACCTTGCTGATTTAAAAAAACCAGAGTTTTATTCCAATTATGATGTAACTTAGATCATTTTTGTCATGTTTTCTTGTTTTTTTATGCTTGGATTTAGAATTGGATAGTTTAAGGACAAACGGTTTAATTAAAATTTGAACAACATAGTATTGGGTGGAGGTGAGATGATAGTACATTAGGGAAGCCCTTCTAATAAGGTCAACTATGTCCTATTTGGTCTGTTTAGTCTGGTGGAACTAGCGGAAGCTACTGATCCAAGACCCAAACTAGTTAGACCAAAATCTTTCAAGAAGTAACTTGAAGATGAATTTTCAATAAAAGACTTTGTCGAGGAAAGGGTTGTTGCTCCAATAAGGCTACGACCAAAGAAGGCCTTGTGCCTCGCCAAGACCTGGAAGCCGATTATTGAAAATCAAATTCAATTTACTATTTGATAAATTTGAATCTAACACAAATTTTAACTAAATCTTAGATACCTGTGTAAAAGTAAATCTTGTTGTTTTTTATGCTATAATATGATTTCTGGTTAACATGCATTTTATGTCATTAGTTCATTAATGTTTAAAATCTTACATTTTCTTTCAAAATTCACTTTAATTAACTCATCAAACTATGATCTAGGACTTGATTAACTTAATTACTGATCAGTCAAACTTGGTTAACACAAAAGTCCCTTAAGGCACTTAGATAGAGTTGAACGGTATCAGATACAGGGGGAGTTCTTTTTTAAAAAAAAATTCAGATGTTTCAAAAACCTTGTGCTTTAAAACCATTATCATTTCAAAATGTTTTTCGAAAATGGTGCTTTAAATCACTATCATGTATGTTTTCGAAAAGGCTTATGTTTTAAAAATTATCTTCATTCCAAATTGAATTTTCTAAAATTATCTTCCTGAAAATTACCATACTGTTATTCAAAACTATTCTTTTGATTTTAATAAACCCTAAAGACACAGAGGATATCGTCTTTATGACTACAATAACTCCTAGAATATGTCAGGATGTGTCAAATTTAGGGGGAGTTTAAGTCAAAAGAAAAATATTTTTCGAAAACTTTGCCTGGCAATTAGTTTTTGGAATTGGTAGATAATTCTTATGATTTGTACCAAATTCTAAAGACTCAGAGGAAGAGTACTTGTGGTCAACAAGCTTCCTAGGACTGGGTCAAGTTTAGGGGGAGGTCAAATTAAAAGAGTTATTAAACATTTCAAAATAATATGTTTTCAAACATTATATTTTCAAAATCTTTTCAAAAACATAAGTAATTTGTCTTTCAAAATATTATTATTTTAAAATGTTTTGTGGCTTATATAATCATTTTTGAAATACCTTTTGAAATAATATTTTCTTGAGTTTGGAAAATTTCCAGGGTACTTAGGGAAATGCCTTTGTAGTTAGCAAGATTTCCTAGGATTATGTCAGACTGGAAAAGAAACCAAGTCAAGTAAAATATTATGTTTTAAAGATAATATTTCAAAAGTACTGGTATTTTAAAAAATGTATAATATTTCTCAACAGTACTAATATTTTTTCAAAAAATGCATAATATTGTTCAAAAGTACTTGCATTGTTTTAAAAAAGTACTTCCATTTTTTTTAAGTATTTGCATTTTTCAAAATATTCAAAATAAATGGTTAAATATTCTGAACCTAAACTTATTGATTAAATATGTTTTGCATATCATGCATGGACTCAATAAGAATATACACTTGACTCCAATTCTGTTCTTGAGCATCAATTCTTCATTCTTTCAAAATTTTGTTAAATAGAAATTATCATAATTCTTGACATTATTTTACATTGGATTATTTTTTCGCACAAATTTTTATGTTTTCAAGACTCATAAGCTCTGATACACAAATTTTAAATCTTCTTTCAAATTATATTTTTTAAAAGTTCTTTATTGATATATAGCCAAGGGGGAGAGTAGAAAAAGTGAAAATTAAATTCTTCCTTAAAATTTTCCCCCTTTTCAAAGAAAGTTTATCTTAGAAGCTCTCAAAAATATGTTCACTTTAACCTAAGGTTTTTCTAACTTGGAATCTCCTTTGTGATACTCAAAATTTTTTTTCAAAATATTATTTCAAACTGAAATTATGAGTATTTTTATACTTAGAACTCTTTTCAAGTATCAAATCATGAGGGAGCTTTGTGCAATGTTTCAGTTTTGCAATTGGAAATGGTCTAAAACATAAGGAGAAGAGCTTCACATTAAGGGGGAGAGAAAGGAAATTTTTTAAATATTTAAAATTTTATCTCTTTTTCAAAAAGTAAAGCAAAAATTTCTAAGTACTTCAAATTTTTTTTAAGTGCTATGTGCTATTAAAATTTTAAAGTATTGTCAACATACCTCAAGTGCTTTCAAGTATTTCTAGTGCTTCAAAAATTTCTAAGTATTTCTAAGTGTTTCAAAATTTTTTTAAATGCATATTTTTTCCTAAGTAAAATTTTCCTTAGTAAGTAAAATTTGTCTGAGTAAAAACTTTTTGAAAAATTTTGACAATGTGACGACCCGCCTTAACTTCTATCTCTTCCTTAAGGCGACGCCACATTTACTTTACCTTAACTCTACCTTATTCTTAGCCTTAGGTTATAACTACTTGACTCCCCTTAACTTGCTCTGATTTTTTCTCTGTGACGACCCGCCTTAACTTCTCTCTCTTCCTTAAGGCGGCGCCATATTTACTTTACCTTAACTCTACCTTATTCTTAGCCTTTGGTTATAACTACTTGACTCCCCTTAACTTGCTCTGATTTTTTTTCTTTTTAAAAAAAACTTTCATTTTAAGTAAGACTAAGGCACTAACCAGTTGCTCTATACCATTTTCTTTTCAATAGTACCAGTCGACTGCTATATAGCCAGTCGACTGGTATCGGCCACAGAAACTTTCTGGGCCTGGCACCAGTCGACTGGCCTCATGGCAGTCGACTGGTGCATCGAACAGGAGGTTCTGTTCGATATCGCAGTCGACTGGTTCTGAACCAGTCGACTGGCAAGCCTGAAAACTGCATTTATAGACCTGAAAACCATTTCCAAAGCTTCACAATTCATATACTTTCAAGTATATAGATAAATAACTCCAAATCTATACTCTACACTAGTTTTATAAACATTTTAGCAACCCAAAACAAACTCATAAACTTGCAATTAGGATCTTTGCGGAAGTAAATAAGCTATCAAAATATATGAACTCTAGACTAGAGTTTGTACCCAACTTTGTCTCTATGCAAGGTTTAAACAAAGTCATTCATTCTACCAATTCAAAACACCAAAACACATGTTCTACAAGACTTAACCCGACGATCTCTTCCACGGTTCCGCCGCCACTGACCATCAATGCAAGTCCCGCTCGCCTCCCTAGCTTATGCTTTTTCTTTACCTTTGTCTGCAATAGAAGGAAATGCAACTAATAAGCGATTTGCTTAGTAAGTAAATCCTAACTCACAAATCCATGCAATCAATGATAAACATGCTCTTTTCAAATAATGCTTGCTTCAAAACACATGCACTTTGAAATACTTGCACATGAAAACTCTCATATACTTATCATGCTCAATCATGCTTGAAAATATTTACTAGCATCAAAACACTTGCAAACATAACATGCTCATGATTTCTTTTGAAACTTACTAATGATACATTTCCATACTTTAAAACACTAACTTCTTTGCTCTTTCTCTTTAACATACTTATACCATAACCATGTTAACATACATCACAAAAACATGCACTTAAGGAAATTGAAACACTTACATATATTCATATACTTCAAAATAATAATCAACTTTCTCAGGCCTTGACACTGTACCATGGTATCAATGTACCAATGCGCGCATCCCTAATAGGTTTCGGGGTAGCTAGCGACCGCACCCTATTAGAGCTTCTTTCTAACTTTTTGTGGGCCTCTCTTTTGCCCGGTACATGTCACTTTACAAAAGTAAAATACTTTCTTACTCATAAAGCTTATACTTATCAAGCTATCTTTCTTTTTGCATAACTTTTTGCACTACAAAACTTTACCTTTCTTACTTGGAACTTTCATCGAGCACCTTGCGTGCCCTTAACCCAAAACTCATTTTTGGGACTTTTCAAGAATTTAGTCTTATCATACTTAGGTCACATAACCAAAACATAATCAAAACCAAGTTCTAAGTTAATAAACATGTTCTCTTTATAAACTTAAGACACACAATTAGCATAAACTTAAAACATGCACTTAGATCATAAAATCAAGGTTCTACATCGGAAACGACATAACGGAAACTACTTCTATTGTAGGTGAGTGATCTACTTACCCTTATCTTGAAGAAAACTCACTAAGTATGGTTTAAATCCCAACGTAGCACTCCTCTTCCCTTTCTTCGCGCAAATCTCCTCCCTCCTTGACCCTAGGGAAGAAGCCCTAGATGTTCTACTCAAGAGGATGAAGGAGGAAAAGATCCTTTGCCTTCTCCCTGTTTTCGCAGCCCCCCTTTGCCTGTTTGCGCCGTTGCCCAGCCCTAAAAGGGGATTAAATCGTAACTTAAGTGGAAGTTTAAATACCTCTTCATGAAACGGGCTAAATCAACTATAACATTAATTTGCTTCATCCTTTTTTGTGCTTGATACCCTTGCCCAGCTGGTTACCCCAACTCCCTTAAGGGCTTGCTTTGCCCTGTGGTCGCGAGATCAAAACCCGCCCGACCCCCTTTTCTTTTTCATTTTATGTTAATTCCGAAAAATGCTAGAAAATTCCGAAAAATCCCTAATAATATCAGAAAATTATTGGGTGTTATAATCCTCCCTACCTTATAAAAAGTTAATCCTCGAACTTAGAACAGCTCTGGATACCTTTGCCTCATGCTATCTTCTGATTCCCAGGTTGCCTCTTCATACTTCTGATCCAACCATAAAACTTTTACTAGCGGTACCACTTTGTTCCTCAGCTTCTTATCTGCTCGATCTATTATCTGAATAGGTCGATTTTCATAACTGAGATCTTCTTGAACTTGTACCATCTGTGGCTCAATCACTTGGTTGGCATCTGGGATGTGCTTCTTCAACATCGAGACATGGAACACATTGTGTATTGCTGACATCTCTGAGGGTAGCTCCAACTCATAAGCTACTTTGCCAACTCTTTTCGTCACTGGGTAGGGTCCTACGTATCGATGACTTAGCTTGCCTTTCTTGCCAAATCTCATCACACCCTTCATAGGAGCTACTTTGAGGAAAACTGTATCCCCAACTTCAAAATCTAACGGTCTACGGCGTACATCGGCATAACTCTTCTGCCTACTCTGAGCAGCTTCTATTCTCTGGTGGATGCTCTTTATAGCTTCTGTGGTATCATCTATGAGGTCAGTCTGAGACCCCATTTCTTTTTTCTCACTACCTTCATACCAACAGATGGGAGATCTACACTTCCTACCATAAAGAGCTTCATAGGGTGCCATACCAATAGTGGCTTGGTAACTGTTGTTGTAGGCAAAATCAGCTAAACATAAATATTTGCACCAACTTTCTTTGAAATCTAATGCACAAGCTCTGAGTATATCTTCTAGAATTTGATTTACTCTCTCTGTCTGTCCATCAGTCTAGGGATGGAAAGCTGTGCTGAATTTCAGTTTGGTGCCTAACGCTGTCTGTACGCACTCCCAAAAGTGTGAAGTGAAACGACCATCCCTATCAGAGATAATGGTCTTCGGGACTCCGTGTAGTCGGATCACTTCCTGCACATATAACTGGGCTAACTTTTCAATTGAGTAAGACACTCTGATTGCCAAGAAGTGGGCAGACTTGGTCAATCTGTCTACTATCACCCAAATAACGTCATAGCCATTAGTTATCTTTGGTAGACCAACTATGAAATCCATGGCTATGTCTTCCCATTTCCACTCTGGAATCTGAATGGGTTGTAGGACACCTCCTGGTCTCTGGTGTTCTGCTTTAACTCTCTGACATGTCAGGCAAGTGCTGACATACTTAGCTATGTCTCTTTTCATTCCGGACCACCAAAATCTTCTTTTCAAATTCTGGTACATCTTAGTGGAACCAGGGTGCATTGAGTAGGGAGTTCTATGGGCTTCTTCAAGAATCTTCTTTCTCAGCTCTTCACTATTGGGGACACATAAACGGTCACCATAATAGAGTATCCCACTGTTAGATACTCTAAACTCTTTACTTTCTCTTTCTTGTATCTTTTGCTTGATCCTTTGGATATCAGAATCCTCAGCTTGCTCTTTCTGTATATCTTCAAGCAAGGTTGACTCTAGTGTCAATAGAGCTAGTTGCCCATCAATAATCTCCACTTCATAATCTACTATCTCCTTCTGTAATGGTGGTACCAATGATGATAAGGACATCAAAGTGGCACAAGTCTTTCTACTCAGTGCATCTGCTACTCTATTTGCCTTACCAGGGTGGTAAAGAATCTCACAATCATAATCCTTCACTAACTCAAGCCACCTTCGCTGTCTCATATTGAGGTCTTTCTGAGTGAAGAAATATTTCAGACTCTGGTGATCTGTATAAATCTTGCACTGCACTCCATACAGATAATGTCTCCATATTTTTAAAGCGAAGACTACAGTTGCCAACTCCAGATCATGAGTGGGGTAATTCTTTTCATAATCCTTGAGTTGCCTGGAAGCATAAGCTATGACTTTGCCTTCTTGCATAAGTACGGCTCCAAGTCCTAGCTTTGATGCATCACTGTATATATCAAAGCTCTTATCACCTTCGGGTACTGTAAGAATAGGAGCGCTTGTCAGTCTCTTCTTCAACTCAAGGAAACTCTGCTCACAGTCTTTAGTCCACTCATACTTCTTATTCTTTCTGGTAAGGGTTGTAAGTGGAGAAGCTATCTTTGAAAAGTCTCCTACAAACCTTCTGTAGTACCCTGCTAAACCCAGAAAACTTCTGATCTCACTAGCATTTGTTGGTCGACTCCAGTTACTAATTGCTTCAATCTTGGCTGGGTCTACCATAATGCCTTCTTTGGAAATGATGTGGCCTAGGAAGGCCACCTGGTCAAGCCAAACCTCACACTTTGAGAATTTGGCGTACAACTCCTTCTGATGTAAGGTTTGCAATACCATTTTCAGGTGTTCGGCATGTTCTTCCTGAGTCTTTGAATACACTAGGATATCGTCAATAAAGACAATGACGAACTTGTCTCGAAAATCCTTGAACACTCTATTCATTAGATCCATAAACGTCGCAGGGGCGTTTGTCACTCCCAAGGGCATGACCACAAACTCATAGTGCCCATATCTTGTACTGAAAGCAGTCCTTGGCACATCACTCTCCTTCACTCTGAGCTGATGGTAACCTGATCGTAGATCTATCTTGGAGAACACTGTGGCTCCCTTCAGCTGATCAAATAAATCATCTATCCTTGGCAAAGGATATCTGTTCTTGATGGTTACCTTATTCAAAGCTCGATAATCTATGCACATTCACATAGATCCACCTTTCTTCTTGACGAACAATACAGGAGCTTCCCAAGGTGAATGACTAGGGCGGATGAAACCCTTGTCAAGCAGCTCGTGCAATTGTTCTTGCAATTCTTTCAGTTCTGCTGGCGCCATGCGATAAGGTGCCTTCGAAATTGGGTTGGTTCCTGGGGCCAACTCAATTTCCCGATTGGGAGGGAGTCCTGGTAACTCTTCAGGAAACACCTCAAGATAGTCACAGACTACCCTCACTTCTTCTCTCTTCAATCCTTCTCCTTGACTTGCATCCACTATATGAGCTAGAAAACCAGAGCACCCCTTCTCTAACATTCTCTGAGATTGTAAGGTATATAAGAACCTTTCTGTCTTTCTCTTTGGGTCTCCAATAAACTCAAATGGAGGTTCTGCTTCTGGTGTGAACTTGACTTTTCTTTTGCGGCATTCATTAGAGGCACTATACTTGCTCAAGAAATCCATCCCTAAAATGATTGAAATCCTTCATCTCAAGGACTACTAAATCACTATAGAGCTCTCGGTTGGAAATTTGAATTAATACAGCTCGTAGCCACTGAGTGGATGCCATGACCTCTCCCAAAGGTAAGGTTGTTAAGAACTTCATCGTTCAACATTTTTGGTGGCCTTTATACTGTTATCAGTCCATTCGAGGTCTGCGGCCTACTAACACCGCTGGCCACCTTTAAAGCTATCTCAGTCCCTAACATCTTGATCATTAGCCTGACTCTTTCTCTTTCAGTGCTAACTAGCTCTAGGCACCGATAAGCTAGTCGGTTGAACTTCCTCACTGCTTCATCCACGGATAGTTCTCCAGGTCTGAACTCCGTGAATTCATCATAAGGCTTGTTGGTTACTCGCATATGAATGTACTCTTCAAAGAACTCGATCTTGAAGTCGGCCCATGTCATCTGGTTGACATTTCTCTTGGCCTAGACTCTCTCTCCCATCACAATCTAGCATCTCCGGTAAGGAAGAAGGAGACACACTTTATCTTCTCTATCTCAGGTCCGTCCCGTTGCTTTACTTTGCTTTCCAACGTTTTGAACCATGCTTGAGAATCCCATGGTTCACTTGTGCCTGCTGAAGTTCCCTGGCTTCAGTTTCTACCACTAGATGAGGTACGCTTCTTGCCTTACCCCCCTTGCCGGGACTATAGATGTAACCGATGGATCGTCGGTCACAACTGGTGCCACTACATTCTCTACCCGCGGGGTAATGGGAGCGGCCTACTGGTTAGTCATCATAGTGGCAATAACTTACTGTTATTCTACTACTTACCTTTGTAACCGAGCCACCGCCTCTAAAAGATTTGGTGGTGGTACTGACTTTGTTGCCTCTTGCCCTTTAGGAGTTCGCTCCTCATTTTGGGCCTTTCTAGGACGTCCTCTTGACATTCTCTTACTTTATATCATAAAGAGACTATGTTGCCTCTTGCCCTTTAGGAGCTCGCTCCTCATTTTGGGCCTTTCTAGGACGTCCTCTTGGCATTCTCTTCCTTTATATCATAAAGAGAAGGTGGACATTACTTATCATCATACTTATAGAGACAGGACATTACTTCAATAAGGACATTTCATAAATAAGGATATTTCATTACTTCACTATCATTCTGCTCATATCATCATACTCATATGGCATATATCATATCATCATACTATCATCATACTCATATAGCATATGTTATATCATATGTCATATCATTATACTATCATCATACTCATATCATCATACACGTATAACATATGTTACATCATGTCATCTTACTCATATAGCATATACTGATCATGCACATAATAGCATATGATAATACTAACATACTTCCTTATCATCATGCACTTACTGATACTAGCAATCAATAATTAAAAGCATACAAAACTACAACATATGAACTTCTTACTTGGCAGACGGCAGGATTGTTGCTTGATGTCAGTGTGGCGGAAGGGTGGAAACTTTGCTCTGATACCACACTGTGACGACCCGCCTTAACTTCTCTCTCTTCCTTAAGGCGGCGCCACATTTACTTTACCTTAACTCTACCTTATTCTTAGCCTTAGGTTATAACTACATGACTCCCCTTAACTTGCTCTGATTTTTTTTTCTTTTAAAAAAAAACTTTCATTTTATTTGCTTTGCAAGGATTTGACCCCTAGACCTCTTCGTTGTAAGACTAAGGCACTAACCAGCTACTCTATATCATTTTCTTTTCAATGGTACCAGTCGACTGGTATATAGCCAGTCGACTGGTATCGGCCACAGAAACTTTCTGGGCCCGGCACCAGTCGACTGGCCTCATGGCAGTCGACTGGTGCATCGAACAGGAGGTTCTGTTCGATATCGCAGTCGACTGGTTCTGAACTAGTCGACTGGCACGCCTGAAAACTGCATTTACAGACCTGAAAACCATTTCCAAAGCTTCACAATTCATATACTTTCAAGTATATAGATAAATAACTCCAAATCTATACTCTACAGTAGTTTTATAAACATTTTAGCAACCCAAAACAAACTCATAAACTTGCAATTAGGATCTTTGCGGAAGTAAATAAGCTATCAAAATATATGAACTCTAGACTAGAGTTTGTACCCAACTTTGTCTCTATGCAAGGTTTAAACAAAGTCATTCATTCTACCAATTCAAAACACCAAAACACATGTTCTACAAGACTTAACCCGATGATCTCTTCCACGGTTCCGCCGCCACTGAACATCAATGCAAGTCCCACTCGCCTCCCTAGCTTATGCTTTTTCTTTACCTTTGTCTGCAATAGAAGGAAATGCAACTAATAAGCGATTTGCTTAGTAAGTAAATCCTAACTCACAAATCCATGCGATCAATGATAAACATGCTCTTTTCAAATAATGCTTGCTTCAAAACACATGCACTTTGAAATACTTGCACATGGAAACTCTCATATACTTATCATGCTCAATCATGCTTGAAAACATTTACTAGCATCAAAACACTTGCAAACATAACATGCTCATGATTTCTTTTGAAACTTATTAATGATACATTTCCATACTTTAAAACACTAACTTCTTTGCTCTTTCTCTTTAACATGCTTATACCATAACCATGTTAACATACATCACAAAAACATGCACTTAAGGAAATTGAAACACTTACATATATTCATATACTTCAAAATAATAATCAACTTTCTCAGGCCTTGACACTGTACCATGGTATCAATGTACCAATGCGCGCATCCCTAATAGGTTTCAGGGTAGCTAGCGACCGCACCCTATTAGAGCTTCTTTCTAACTTTCTGTGGGCCTCTCTTTTGCCCGGTACATGTCACTTTACAAAAGTAAAATACTTTCTTACTCATAAAGCTTATACTTATCAAGCTATCTTTCTTTTTGCATAACTTTTTGCACTACAAAACTTTACCTTTCTTACTTGGAACTTTCATCGAGCACCTTGCGTGCCCTTAACCCAAAACTCATTTTTGGGACTTTTCAAGAATTTAGTCTTATCATACTTAGGTCACATAACCAAAACTTAATCAAAACCAAGTTCTAAGTTAATAAACATGTTCTCTTTATAAACTTAAGACACACAATTAGCATAAACTTAAAATATGCACTTAGATCATAAAATCAAGGTTCTACATCGGAAACGACATAACGGAAACTACTTCTATTGTAGGTGAGTGATCTACTTACCCTTATGTTGAAGAAAACTCACTAAGTATGGTTTAAATCCCAACGTAGCACTCCTCTTCCCTTTCTTCGTGCAAATCTCCTCCCTCCTTGACCCTAGGGAAGAAGCCCTAGATGTTCTACTCAAGAGGAAGAAGAAGGAGGAAAAGATCCTTTGCCTTCTCCCTGTTTTCGCAGCCCCCCTTTGCCTGTTTGCGCCGTCGCCCAACCCTAAAAGGGGATTAAATCGCAACTTAAGCGGAAGTTTAAATACCTTTTCATGAAACGGGCTAAATCAACTATAATATTAATTTGCTTCATCCTTTTTTGTGCATGATACCCTTGCCCAGTTGGTTACCCCAACTCCCTTAAGGGCTTGTTTTGCCCTGTGGTCGCGAGATCAAAACCCGCCCGACCCCCTTTTCTTTTTCTTTTTATTTTAATTCCGAAAAATGCTAGAAAATTTTGAAAAATCCCTAATAATACCAGAAAATTATTGGGTGTTACAGACAAATGTTTCTAAGGAAAGTTTTTTTGGTGAAAAACTTATCTAGAAATTTCTTAAAGATTTTGTATTTCAAAATGCACAAAGTGTTTCCAAGCAAATTCTTCTAAGTGTGCAAAATTTGTTTTAGTAAACAAATTCTTTCCCAGTTCTCAAAGTTGAACCTTTTTTTTAAGGGAAATTTGGCTTCAAAATTTTGTCTAAGTAATTTTTTTAAAATACTTTTTGTAAAGCCTTGTAAGTAAAAGTTTTTTAACAAAATTTAGGCTTGCAAAACTTTTAAAAATGGAAATTTGTCTAAGTGTAAAAAGTTTTTTGTTGTTGCAAATGCATTTACTCTATTTTTGAAAAACCCTTTGTCAAAAACATGAAGCACTTAGAAGTTTTACAAAAAATGCATATCATTGGAAAAACTCAAAACTCCCTATTAGATATTGTGTTCACCCATGAATATTTTTTGATATATGTCAAAGGGGGAGGAAAGGTCAAAGTTAAGTGTTTTATAACACAATCATTCAGGGTTGCAGGGGAGGGATGAGAAATAAAAATTTTTCACATTGGTTTTAAACTTTACCTGCTCAAAACTGTAAACTTTACTCTGCTCAAAACTGCTAAAATTTATTGGTTTTTACCTACTTTTCTTAAGGGTTATAATGTTTACTTAACTTTGATTTGTGTTGCCATAAATCAAAAAGGGGGAGATTGTTGGTGCCAAAAGCACCATATCGAACCTTGTTTTGATATTGGCAAAGGGTTCAAAGTTAAGTATTATTGGTGCTCTAACGATGTTACTCAAGTGTGCAGGAAAAGTCCTATGAACACTAGGCATGAAGTCCTGGTTCTATGAATTGGGCACTAAGTCCTGGCCGCGGGCTGGGCAATAAAGTCCTGACATAAGGTTGGGCAATAAGTCCTGGTCGTGGACTGGGCACTATGACCTAGCCGAGGGTTGGGCACCGAAGACCTGGTGAGTGAAGCTGGGCACTAAGACCTGGCCAAGGGCTGGGCACCAAAGACCTAGTGAGTGAAGCTGGGCACTAAGACCTGGTCGAGGACTGGGCACCGAAAACCTGGTGAATGAAGCTGGGCACTAAGACCTGGTCGAGGACTGAGCACCGAAGACCTGGTGAGTGAAGCTGGGAAAAAGTCTAACCGGAGGAGCCGGTTGGCCAAAAAGGTAAATTCTCTCGAGAGGAGTAGGTGAGGACGCGTTCCCCAAAGGAGGGAACATTAGGCGTCGGTTCAACCTAGGGTTCCATTTGGGAGACCCAAAGTCAGAACCAAGACAGCTAAGGCTGTAAATAATGTCTAACATATCATATATATTTGCTTCTTATGTTTTAGAACTAAACCTGGTTGCAGGAAACGAAGGGACTGTGTTTTTGTAGCTTAGGCGCCTCATTGGAAGGAGGCGCCTCACTGGGCTAGGCACCTGTAAGGAAACAGGCGCTCAGTGCAAGGCCAAACCAAGACCATCGAAGCAAACTGCCATGAAAGCCTTTGGACCAAGTCAAGCTAGGCGTCTGTGTTAACACAGGCACCCTAGACAGCTCAGGCACCTCAATGAAGGGGATAAGCGCTGACCAAGTCTGTGGATTAGAGTTCACACAGGAGTGGCCACGTGTAGGCGCTCCCTTCAGCACAGGCGGCCTAGAGACGACTATAAAAGGCGGTTCACCCCCAAGGCTTCAACAGAACTTACAAATTTCGCTTTCAACACTTTCGCTCAAGCGCTACACTCCGGCACGCTCTGCATTCCCAATTCAAGTGACGACGACGACCCGCTGCTCCGAAATTCCATCCACATCGGTCGTCGGTAAAACCGTTAATTTTCTTAAGTGTTGTAACTGCTTTTTTCGATTCTATATCTGTACTCGAAACTGTAATCATTTCTACAAATATAGAATTTCCCAATGTAAATGGTCAAGGACCGTGGCCCTTGGAGTAGGAGTCGACCGCGAGTCTGAACCAAGTAAAACAAATCGTGTTAGCGACTTTGCTTTACTATTTCCACCGCCTATTTCTCTTAAATTGTCTAAAAATTTTAGATCGATATTCACCCCCCTCTATCGATTTACTCTGATCCAACAAGTGGTATCAGAGCCCAACCTTATTCTCTTTTCCCGTGGGTCAAACTTGGTGCAACCACGAGTTGAAATTTTTTTTCGAATTTTCGAATTTTTAAATATTATGTTTCACTCGAATTTTCTCATTAATCGAGGTTGGTACAACACCACTCGATCTTGTTTTCCACTATAAAAATTCTTCCCGCACTACTAATCCAAGACTCAGTCTTGGAACGAGTTTCCTTATTCTTTTTTAGTTAACTTTTTTTTAAATGGCCAACCAAGAGTGGAACAGTGCCCATCCACCGTTCTTCTCTGGCATAAATTTCAATTCTTGGAAAACACAAAAGGAATCCCATCTGAAGGCCCACATGGACATATGGATGATCATCCAAACAGGATTCTCTTTTCCCGTAGAGATGAATTATCAATCGAGTGGGACAAACTAGATGAACAAACCCTCAACCAAATCGAGACCGATGCAAGGGCAACTGCAATCCTACAATATGGTCTAACCAAGGAGCAACTCGAACTAGTAGGTCCATTCAGATGTTCTAGAGAAATTTAGGAAAAATTGATTAACCTTCATCAAGAGATCTCAAATGAAGAAGAAGATCAAGTAAGTTATTTTGCATACTCGGCTCAAGCTCAAATAGCTGAAACAGAGTTGGCACCCGACTTCAAAATTGACTCCGAATCAGAAGATGAGATAGAATCCATACCTGACTGCGAATTCGAGCCAGAGTTAGAAGACAAATTGAATGTGACAAAAATGGTAACCAATTTTGAATTTTTTCCAGAATTACAATTAAATAATCAAACTGATACTGTAATGGTCGAGGAAGGTATAATTTCAAGTGCAGGTAAAACTCCAAGAAAACCACCAAAGAAGAAGCTTCAACCTGTACCCGAGTCTGTCTCAGGCTCGGAATCAGAAGACAGTGAAGGAGATCGACCCAAACTGGTTCGATTGGCTCGTGATCATTACAAGAGTACTGGACAAACAATCAAGAAAGGTAAATTTTCAATATTTGAAAATCCAATATTTACCTCAAATAACGTGATTGATTCATATAAATTAGCTAAGGTTAATATATTAGAAAACTTAATTCACAACCTTGTTAATTTTAAAAAACCAGAGTTTTATTCCAATTATGATGTAACTTAGATCATTTTTGTCATGTTTGCTTGTTTTTTTTATGCTTGGATTTAGAATTAGATAGTTTAAGGACAAACGGTTTAATTAAAATTTGAACAACATTTGGGTGGAGGTGAGATGAGTACATTAGGGATGCTAGTAGGAGCTCTAGAGCCAATTATGTGATGATTGACTAGGGACATTTTGTATCATATTCTATTATTAATAAAGGAATGTTTGGTTATTATACTTACTTTGTATTTGTGCCAAATAACTAAGTATAATAATGTCCTTGGGTAGAAGGTTCTTATCTATATTATATTGATTGGTTGAATCAATAGTGAGATGATGTAGAGAACACTACTCTAAACTATTCCTAGTCAAGTATTAATATTCAAGGACAATATTAATGCATGGAGACTAGCATGTAGGTCAACTGATGACTTGAGCTCACAAGTCATGGATATGTGATATCAAGTTGACACATGGGTATACATTGGAGAATGTGTACTGAATCGATCCGCCATGAGAAAGTTTCATAGATTGTCATATGAATGTCATAAACTTTCTCATGTGACTATTAGTATGAATAGTCCTTAGACCTGAAGTCACTATGGTCCCCTACATAAGGAGTTATGTACTTTGGTATCGTCAAACGTCACCCGTAACAGGGTGGACTATAAAGGCGATCACTGGGTATGTAATGAATTATGCGGAGGAATGTGAGTGATGTAGATGAGATCTATCCCTCCCATATGACGGGAATGATATCTGTGGGCCCCTTGATCGAGTAGGACTATTAAAACACATGGCCATGCTCAAATGAGTCAATATGAGATATTGAGCTCATTTGTTTGAGTGAGTCTACTCAGGGATCAAGAAACACATAGATTGATCGAGGATGACACGGTCTATGCCTCATTGGTCAATCTAGATATCAAGGATAGAAGGAAAAGGTCATACATTATCATAGTCACGGAGGTTTAGTCGGATCTCGACTTTTCTTGTTACTTGGGTAGCAATGATGCATTGCTAGATGGCGCTCATTGCTTATGTGTCTAAAGTGTTTAGGCGCATTGCCAACGTCACGAGAACCTATTGGATCACACACTAAGGACATGATGCTTCGGGAGCCCGAGTTGGGAACTCGGAAGATCTGAGCTTGAGTTGGGAACTCGTGAGATATGATCGGGAGCTCGAGTTGGGAACTCGGGAACTCAGGTCGGTATCTCGGCACTCGGCAGACTGGGCTGCGAGCTCGGCAGACTAGGTCGGGAGCTCGGCACTCGACAGACTGGGTTGGGAGCTCGGCAGACTAGGTCGGGAGCTCGGCACTCGACAGACTGGGCTGGGAGCTCGGCAGACTGGGTCAGGAGCTCGACACTCGGCAGACTGGGTCGGGAGCTCGGGGGACTGGGTCGCATGCTCGGCAGACTTGGTCGGGAGCTCGGGGACTTGCTCGGGAGACCTGGTCGGAAGCCCGAGAGGCCTGGTCAGAATTGCATGAAAATTCATTAAAGTGTTTAATGAAGGAAAGAGAAAAGTCTCTCTTCATTGGATGAAGAGAAGGTGAAGAGTCACATGAAAAGATGTGCTCTTTATTGGCTTTAATGAAGGGAAGTCAAAGAGACAAAAGACTCTTCATATTCATGGGATGAATATAAAAGAGGGTCTAGTCATTTTGAATGAAAAAAAGTGTGCTTTTCCTTCTTCCCTTCCTCTCTTCTTCCCTTTTCTCCCTCTTGACCGAAACCCCTTTGGGGTGCTTGGTGGTCTTGTGAACTACCTTAAGTTGCTAGCACAACTAAGGTAGTTCTTCCCGAAGTTGAGAGATTGTGTTCGTGTGTATACGAATAGAGGCACGGACACTTGAACGTGCAAGAGATCCGCCGCATCTTGGATGAGTGGGATAAGTAAAGGGCACGCTCCAAAGGTATACACATTAGATAGATCTATTAGATAGATGAACTTTGCACGAATTTTCTTTCGCATGAACATATGAGTATTTTTATACTTAGAACTCTTTTCAAGTATCAAATCATGAGCGAGCTTTGTGCAATGTTTCAGTTTTGCAATTGGAAATGGTCTAAAACATAAGGAGAAAAGCTTCACATTAAGGGGGAGAGAAAGAAAGAGAGAAAGAAATTTTTTTAAATTTTTATCTCTTTTTCAAAAAGTAAAGTAAAAATTTCTAAGTACTTCAATTTTTTTTTATGTGCTAAGTGCTGTTAAAATTTCAAAGTATTGTCAAAATACCTCAAGTGCTTTCAAGTATTTCTAGTGCTTCAAAAATTTCTAAGTATTTTTAAGTGTTTCAAAAAATTTTTAAGTGCATGTTTTTTCCTAAGTAAAATTTTTCCTTAGTAAACAAAATTTGTTTGAGCAAAAACTTTTTAAAAATTTTGGCAAATGTTTCTAAGGAAAGTTTTTTTTGGTGAAAATCTTGTCTAAAAATTTCTTAAAGATTTTGTATTTCAAAATGCAAAAAGTGTTTCCAAGCAAATTCTTCTAAGTATGCAAAATTTGTTTTAGTAAACAAATTCTTTCCCAATTCTCAAAGTTGAACCTTTTTTTAAGGGAAATTTGGCTTCGAAATTTTATCTAAGTAAATTTTTTTAAAATACATTTTGCAAAGCTTTGTAAGTAAAAGTTTTTAAACAAAATTTAGGCTTGCAAAACTTTTCAAAATGGAAAATTGTCTAAGTGTAAAAAGTTTTTTGTTGTTGTAAATGCATTTACTCTATTTTTGAAAAACACCTTGTCAAAAACATGAAGCACTTAGAAGTTTTACAAAAAATACATATCATTGGAAAATCTGAAAACTCCCTATTAGATATTGTGTTAACCCATGAATATTTTTTTTTGATATATGTCAAAGGGGGAGGAAAGGTCAAAGTTAAGTGTTTTATAACACAATCATTCAGGATTGTAGGGGAGGCATGAGAATAAATTTTTTTTCAAAACTACATTGGTTTTAAACTTTACTTTGCTCAAAACTGCTAAAATTTATTAGTTTTTACCTTCTTTTCTTAAAGGTTATAATATTTACTTAACTTTGAATTGTGTTGCCATAAATCAAAAAGGAGGAGATTGTTGGTGCTGGAAGCACCATATCGAACCTTGTTTTGATATTGGCAAAGGGTTCAAAGTTAAGTATTATTGGTGCTCTAACAAAGTTACTCAAGTTGTTCAGGAAAGGTCCTAGGTACACTAGGCATGAAGTCCTAGTGCTAAGAATTGGACACTAAGTCCTGCCCACGGGCTGGGCAATTATGTCCTAACATAAGGTTAGGTAATAAGTCCTGGTCGTGGACTGGGCACTAAGACCTGGCCGAGGGCTGGGCATCGAAGACCTAGTGAGTAAAGCTGGGCACTAAGACCTGGTCAAGGGCTGGGCACCGAAGACCTGGTGAGTAAAGCTGGGCACTAAGTCCTGGTCACGGACTGGGCACGAAGACCTGGTGAGTAAAGCTGGGCAAAATTCCAACTGGAGGAGCCGGTTGGCAAAAAAGGTAAATTCTCCTGAGAGGAGTAGGTGAGGACGCGTTCCCCGTAGGAGGGAACATTAGGCGTTGGTTCGACCTAGGGTTCCATTTGGGAGACCCAAAGTCAGAACCAAGACAGCTTAGGCTGTAAATAATGTCTAACATATCATATATATTTTCTTCTTGTGTTTTGGAACTAACCCTGGGTGCAGGAAACGAAAGGACTGTGTTTCTGCAGCTCAGGCGCCTCATTGGAAGGAGGCGCCTCACTGGGCTAGGCGCCTGTAAGGATACAAGCGCCCCAGTGCAAGGCCAAACTAAGACCATCGAAGCAAACTACCAGAAAGCCTTTCGACCAAGGCAAGCTGGCGCCTATGTTAACACAGGCGCCCCAGACAGCTCAGGCACCTCAATGAATGGGATAAGTGCTAATCGAGCCTGCGGATTAGAGTTCACGCAGGAGTGGCCACGTGTAGGCACCCCTTCAACACAGGCGTCCAGGAGACGACTATAAAAGGGGGTTCACCTCCAAGGCTTCAACAGAACTTGCAAATTTCACTTTCAACACTTTCGCTCAAGCACTACGCTCCGGCACGCCCTGCATTCACGATTCAAGTGCCATCGACGACCCGCTGCTCCGAAATTCCATCCACTTCGATCGTCGGTAAAACCGTTAATTTTCTTAAGTGTTGTAACTACTTTTTTCGATTCTATATCTGTACTCGAAACTGTAATCATTTCTATGAATATAGAATTTTCCAACGTAAATGGTCAAGGACCGTGGGCCTTGGAGTAGGAGCCGACCTCGACTTCGAACCAAGTAAAACAAATCGTGTTAGCGACTTTGCTTTACTATTTCTGCTGCGTGTTTCTCTTAAATTATCCAAAAAATTTTCGATCGATATTCACTCCCCCTCTATCGATTACTCCTATCCAACATATTTACCTGATGCGCCGCAAGTCTGAATGCTTTGAAAAGTTCAAAGCATTCAAGGTTGATGTGGAGAAATATCGAGGTAAAAGTATCAAGACACAACAATCAGATCGTGGTGGCGAGTACCTCTTTGGAGAGTTTAGGAGCTACCTATCAGATGCTGGGATTCAGTCCCAGCTAACTGCACTCGGTACACCCCAATAGAATGGAGTTGCAGAAAGAAGGAATAGGACTCTTATCGGAATGGTTAGGTCAATGATGAGCTATTCAGACTTACCTGATTCGTTCTGGGGTTTCGCTCTAGAAACGGCAGCGTACATACTAAATTTGGTCCCATCTAAGTCAGTCCCTCATACTCCCACAGAACTGTGGACTGGGCGCAAGCCCACTAGGACATGGTCGGATTTAGGGTAGTCTAGCACATGTACTGAAGGGAGATACTGATAAGTTGGAATCTCGTACAGAGGTACGTTTGTTCGTAGGCTATCCTAGAGGAGCGAAGGGTTGTCTGTTCTATAGTCCTAAGGATCAGAAGGTAATTGTTAGCACAAATGTCAGATTCTTGAAAGAGGACTATATGATGATCCATAAGCCAAAAAGTAGACTAGTGCTTGAAGAGTTAAGAGGGGAGGTTCCGACCTTAGGCCCAATTGTACAAGAGGACACACCACAAGTCACTGCACCGCGTGTCACTGAGGATACACAGGTGGTGCCTCATCGCAGTGGGAGGGTTGTTAGACAGCCTAAAAGGTTCATGTTTTTGGGAGAGTCTTTGGACTTGGTCTCTGGTAAACATGAACCGGATCCCTGGACCTATGACGGGCCCTCCAAGATAAGGATGCAGATTCTTGGCAAAGGGCAATGAACTCCGAGATAGAATCGATGGATTCTAACCATGTCTGGGAGCTAGTAGAACCACCCAATGGTGTAAAAACCATTGGATGCAAGTGGATCTACAAGAGAAAGAGAGGGTTAGACGGGAAGGTTGAGACCTTCAAAGCTAGGCTTGTTGCGAAAGCGTACACTCAGAAAGAGGGTATCGATTATGAGTAGACCTTTTCGCCGGTAGCCATGCTTAAGTCGATCCAGATTCTCTTATCTATTGCAGCTCATATGGATTATGAGGTATGGCAGATGGATGTAAAGACGGCTTTCCTTAACGGAAGTCTTGAGGAGACCATCTACATACAACAACCAGAAGGATTCATTGAAAAGGGACAGAGCATCTAGTGTGCAAGCTTAATCTATCCATTTATGGATTGAAGCAAGCTTCAAGGCCTTGGAACATCCGCTTTGATGAAGTAATCCAGTCATATGGATTTACTCAAAGCCCGGATGAGTCATGTGTGTATAAAAGATGTGACGGAAACATCGTGGTGTTTCTTGTACTTTTCATAGATGACATTTTGTTAATTGGCAACAATGTTAAAGTGTTATCAGACGTAAGAGTCTGGCTATCAAAGCAGTTTGATATGAAGGACTTAGGAGAAGCGGGACACATCCTTGGGATCAAGGTCATAAGGGATCGCCAGAAAAGGATGTTGTGCTTATCCCAAGCTTCATATGTAGACACTGTCTTATCTCGTTTTAGCATGGAAAACTCCAAGAAGGGTTTCCTATCCTTCAAGCTTGGGGTTCCTCTATCTAAGGAGATGTGTTCGAAAACATCAAAGGAGATAGAGGAAATGAAGGCGGTTCCTTATGCTTCGGCAGTAGGAAGCCTCATGTATGCTATGTTATGCATGAGACTTGATATCTGTTTTGCCGTGGGCATGGTTAGCAGATATCAGAGTAACCCTGGACAGGGACATTGGACAGTAGTAAAGCATGTATTGAAATACCTGAGACGGACTAGGGATTATATGCTGGTTTACCGGACAGACAAATTAGTCCCTATGGGTTACACAGACTCAGATTTCCAGTCAGATAGGGACAAGAGTAAGTCTACCTCGGGGTTTGTGTTTACTTTAGGAGGTGGAGCCATTGTCTGGAGGAGTGTAAAGCAGAAGTGCGTGGCGGACTCCACCATGGAAGCTGAATATGTGGCAGCCTCGGAGGCGGCCAAGGAAGCTATATGGCTCAGGAACATCATCATGGACTTGGATGTGATTCCTGGTTTGCCCAGATCTATCACAATCTTTTGTAATAACAGTGGTGCAGTTGCAAACTCGAAGGAACCCCGAGCCCATAAGACGAGTAAACACATAGAACGCAAGTACCACCTGATACGAGAAATCGTAAAGCGAGGAGAAGTGGCTGTCGCCAAGATTGCATCAGAGGACAACCTGGCAGATCCTTTCACGAAAGCTCTTCCAGCTAGAGCTTTTGATCGGCATGTGGAGGATATGGGAGTCAGATATATGATAGTAGGAGAACAGCAGTGTCTTTAAGT
Organism: Boesenbergia rotunda; assembly: GCA_024364735.1. NCBI lineage: Eukaryota > Viridiplantae > Streptophyta > Magnoliopsida > Zingiberales > Zingiberaceae > Boesenbergia > Boesenbergia rotunda. Next base: position 814,232 of record JAGFNQ010001647.1, read on the forward strand.
ATAAGTGGGAGATTGTAAGATGTGTATACTGAAAGACATGACTTTTATATATGAACATCTTTATTATGAAATGAGAATCACAACTACACTATGTGCCGGTTTACATTAGTACATGCATGAAGTCTAATACTACACATTGTAGATAACATGGTGTGTGGTGACCACGGAAGATCGTGTTATCAGTTCCCTGCCTAGTATAAGTAGAGGCTCACAATCGAGATGGAATTGGACAACCCATCGGAATAGTTGTAATGTAATTAAGTGTGGTTGGTCTTGACCATAGAATTACACTAGTGTGCTTTGAGTACATTAAGCAGGACCAAAACCCGAGGTTATCCAATTTGTACTAACTCGATAATTGGATAGGACCTCTATTTATATTATAGAGTACGATCCCTTAATCCCGAAATAATAACGGGCATATATTATTAATTATTATTTCTTTAATTTACCAATGGGCGAGATCTATTCTGTTAGATCGATAGGCCCGGTAAGTTGAGAAATAATATTAATAATATGATGTTCCATTGATTATTGACGGAATCTGTGTCCTGGTTAGTCGGGATGATGATGCCCCCTTGATGAGCTCAAAAGGTTCATCGTGCTAAACCCTGCAAGTGGATTTGATCCGGCACGATGATAAGGTTGAGTGGTACTAATCAAGGATCCAGAGGTTAATTAATTTGAATTGTCAGTAATTTAAATTAATTAATGGGCATTCGAGATTTTAAACATGGGGGGAATGGATGACTCGTGATATGTGGAGCCCATATGAAAATATGGGGGTTGGTGAGGAAGTTCAATTAAGATCCTTTAGTGGAATGAATCATAATTAATGGATTGGGTTTAGATCCATTAGTGGGCCAAGAACCAACTCCTCCTCTTGGTACCTACCTTAGCCCTATAAGTACCATAAGAGATCATGATACCAAGGCTTAATATAATTCGAAAACCCCTTGGCTTTTTTCTCCCTCACTTCTCTCTCCTAGGGCAGTCGGCGGCAAGGGCAAAAGAGGGGTGGCGCAAGGTGACAAAGGGGAAGGAAACTCATCTTTTCCACCTCCCTTTTGATCCTTCTCTCTTCTTCTCCCTTCGAGGACTCGGTAGGAGGCTCAGGAAGGACAGCCGGCGCCACCTTGAAGCAAGGTGGCCGGCGGCGTGCGTGAGCAAGGGAAGAAGGCCGGAGGGTGCAAGTTGGAGGAAGAGGGAGAGTTCTTCTTCTTCCTATACTACTTCTTTATCTTCCATTCGGTCCCTCACCTAGATACCTTGTGGCCGAATCTCTCTTGAGAAGGGAGGTGGTCGGCAACACTTGGTTGGAGAGGGAGAGGCGCCGGCGGCAACCCTAGTGGCTAGGGTTTGTTGGCGAGGGAAGAAGGAAGAAGGAAGGAATTAGAAGCCTTGGTGATCTCGGTTTACGGTAGATCGTCGCCCACACGACGTCCGCGAAGGGAGGGACATAAGGTAGAAGATCGCGAGGTGATCGGAAAGTTATATCTTTCCTTATTCTCCTTTGATTATCCTTATGTCAATTATGTGCTTGCCTTGTTCGTCTCGTCATTTTATGTTTGTTAATTTATTATTTTGATTCCGAATAATGATGAATAATTTATTAACTGGACCTCGACCATAAACACAAAAGCCGACGATCAACTCATGGCCTTTTCCACGGTCGAACGGTCGAGCAAATTACAAGGATGATTTTGGTAATTGGCTAAGTTATAATTTGGATCGTTCGATACAGCACGAGACGGTCGATGGGAGACGGGTCTCCATTCGGATTAATTTTTAATCCATAGACATGGAGAGGTCTCTCGGATCGACCAGGTATTCGCTAAGGAAACCCGCCAAGTCATACCCAACACCTCCCACAAGGGATCGAAAGAACATTTTTTCTTTATTCGACTCCCCCAGCGTCGCTTCAGCCCTAGTCATTGGATGGAGAGCCTTACACCCATCCCAAACCTCGGCGATTTCCAACAGGACGCAGGATACTAGAGGGCTAGGGGTATCCTGGCCGAGATAGAGTTCCACGGCCTCCAGCTGGTACACTATGAGGAACTTCTTTACAGGGCTGACCTCAGCCCGAAAGTCACAAGCCTTAGCCCCAGTCTCCATAAGTTCTCCTTTTTGGTAAATATCCTTGTTAATTATAACTAATATTCTTTCATCTTTATTTCACAGATGACATAATGCTCTCCCGAGCTAATAACTGGCTCTTGAAGTGGGATCAAGCCAATGAGCAAGCCTTGGTTCCCGCTCCAGTTCCTTCCGCCATGGTGAGTGTCCCGGAAGAGGACTTCAAGGAGGCAACCGAACGGTCAGAAGACCAAGGAGTCCTAGAGCCACCTCAGGATCCAGGGGCAGCCGAGTTGACCCTCCACCTTGAAGGGGATTCCCCTCCCTCCCCCGTCACAACAAGGGATGGAGAGGTCGCGCCTGTGCTTCCCACCTGGCAACTGGTGCCCAAGGCACCCGAGAAGAAGCGACGGAAACGGCTTGCCCAGAAGCAGGCCCCCCTAAAGAGGTTAAGGAAAATCATATCCTCGGAGATCCCGCCCGCTGTTGATGAGGAGGACGCGGTGCCGCTGTCCAAGAGCATTCGGAAGACGCCCTCCTCCCCTTTTGGGATCTCCACCAATCTAGTCGCCCCTGATCCACCGCCCCGACCGATACCTCAGCTACTTGGCGAAGCAAGGAGGTGCTACCCGGTGTGCCTCATTCCCACCAGAAGGCCCCAGTGGCGAAGAAGGTGGCGACCAAAGGCAGCCAGTCAGTCAAAATAAAGGCCCTTCCCTCCGAAAGCTAAGGATAGCAGGCGACGTCCAGCTCGGAGGAAGACATCCCGGACCCCTAAAACGTCCCCGGCCCGTTGACTTAGGCTGCAAAGGAACTCCTTCCCCCTCTTGCTCGGCTGAGGAGGTTGGAGGTTGGCCGGGTCAGCCAGGTCTCTGGGCAAGCTACACCAGTCTCTGCTGATGGTATTGCCCTTTAACTTTCTCCTCTTTCTCTTATTTTTTTACACGCTCTAATTGTCACTCTTCCACATTATAGGTCACTTCCAACTGCGTGGCTATGAGCTGCTTGTTGTGCTCCTGAGTGGTTATTGAAGACTTCCTTCGGCGAGTGGTGGAATCAGAAGCTGAGGCTGGCTGTGCCCACGAGGCAGGCCTCCCGCAGCTGGAGTTCAGCAAGGCTTTGAGGGTAAAGGTAGACCATTGCCTCGACACCCTGCTGGCCTCTAAGGAGACTCTGCACAGTTACCGCCTCTGGGAGCGGGCTCTATCAGAGATGAACCAGGTCCTTTCCGATGACCTGCAGAAACTGACCCAGGAGCGGGAGAAACTCCAGGCCCAAATAAAGGAGTTGTCTACTAGCGTCTAGTTCCTGGATGTTGGATCGAGAGAATACGATAGAGGGGGGGGGTGAATATCTTAAATCATTTCGGATTGACAAAAGAGCAAATACGCAATGAAATAAACAAAACACAACACAAAGACTCAAGCGGTTTTACTTGGTTCGGAGTCGCGGTCGGCTTCTACTCCAAGGCCTACGATCGTTGACCATTTACTACGGGCAATTCTATATGAGTGCAAAAGGTTTACAAGAATTGTATAAGTAAATTGCAATAAATATAATAGTTTTACTCTTCGTGATCAACGCCCGGTATGGATCGTACTTTGGTGCGGAGGATCGTCATCGGTGCTTGGAATCTCGAAATGGAAGGTTTCTGGAGCAGCGCGTTTGAGTCGAAGAGCGTAGAAGCGTTGGAAAGATTGTTGTGTGAAGCCTTGGGGTCGAGGGGCTATTTATAGCCTCCTGGGGCACCTTGAACGTTGGGGTTGCCCCCCCAGGTGTCAGTTGATCCGGACAGGTCTCGGTCAGCCCTTATCCCGCTCGAGTAGGGGTGAGGTTTGATTGTGGGGGCGCCCTGGTTGACTTGGTTTGCTGGCTTCTCGGCCGGTTCACTTCGTTGGCTTGAACCCAGGGCACCCTGGGCACTGGGGGCGCCCGGGACACAGGGGGCGCCTTGGCCAGTAAGCCTTTGAAGCGCCACTTTTTTTGTTTACTGCTTTGCCTTGACCTTGGGGGTGCCCGGGACCTCCGGGGCGCCCTACTCAGCTGCTGCCTCTCTCCCTTAAGGCGTTCTGAGCTACAGAGACTTGTTCCTTTGGTCCTGCATCCAGGGTTAGTTGCAAATACAATAAAACAAGAATATATTATGATTATACAGCCTTAGCTGTCTTGGTTCTGACTTTGGGTCTCCAAAATGGAACCCTAGGTCGAACCGACGCCTACTGTTCCCTCGACGGGGAACACGTCCTCACCTACTCCTCTCAGGAGAATTTACCTGTTGCCAATTGGCTCATCCAGTTGGACTTTTGCCAAGCAGTCCTTCGCCAGGTGCCCAACTGTCCTTCGCCAGGTCTTCAGTACCAAGCAGTCCTTCGCCGGGTGGCCAGGAGTCCTTCGCCAGGTCTTCAGTTCCAAGCAGTCCTTCGCCTGGTGCCTAGCAGTCCTTTGCCAGGTCTTCGGTTCCAAGCAGTCTTTCGCCTGGTGCCTAGCAGGCCTTCGCTAGGTCTTTGACTCCTAGCAGCCCTTTGCTAGGTGCCCAGCGGCCCTTCGCCAGGTCTTAGGGTTCCGATGCCTAGCAGTCCTTCGCTAGGTGCCTAGCAGTCTTTCGCTAGGACTTCGATCTGCACACTCAAGTAGCATGTTAGATAAACATAACATCTTAACTTTTTGAACCCTTTGCCATTATCAAAACACAGGTTCGACTTGGGTGCTGTCTGCACCAACACTGGAGTCCTTGACGAAGACACTGGAGTCCTTGACGAAGACACTGGAGGATCAGATCAAAGAACAAGAGCGACAGCTAGCCAATCAAGTATCTGAAATATAGCTGGCAGTTGTATATGTATATGACCTCCAGGAGGAAGCCACCCGAGCCAAGGACAAGACTTCAGCCACCTCTCAGAGACTCAAGGAAGCCTTAGGGGCTCAGGATCGGTTGTCTTGGGAGGTAGCCGAGTTGAAGTCTGCCAAGAAGAAGGTTGAAGCTGAACTCCAGAAGTACAAGACTGACCATGTAGCTCAACTGTCCAAGGCTGAGGCAGAGTTCAAGGCCAGATTTTTGTAGTTTGACGAGTTCGGCGACCTTTTGGCTAGGCAGGTATTGAAGCGCCTGAAGCAGGGCTTCAATGGTGCTATCAGCCAATTGAAGAAGGCCCACCTGCTGAAACCAGACGCAGATCTGAGTATCCTGAGCATCGGCCAGGTTTGGGATGAGCATTCGCCCGTAGAGTAAGAAAAATAAAGCTCTTCCCCGATCTAGGCCTTGCTTTCTTTTTGTCTTTTGTTTTTTTTGTAACTTCTTCATTTTTCCTAATGTAATTATTTTGACTGTAATGAAAATATTTCTTGGCCTACTGTCTTGTGTATCTTTTCTATTTTGCTCCCTCTACATTATTTGTCTGTGACGTGAGGGGCGAGGGAACTACTGAACAAGTGTTCTTCCCTGACTCGAGGAGCGAGGACGTTGAAGAGCAACCATTCAGTCCAAGGAGCCAGTGACCCCGAGGGAGGCCCCCGGTGAAGCCGAGCAGGCCGGGAGGACCAGCCTGAGACAAGCGTCGACCCAAAGGGAGGAGCTATAGTAGCTGTGTCTCCTCGTACTTTGCTTTGTTGTTAAAGAGTGTAACTACTAAATATACATTGGAATTCTCAATGGAACACTGTGTCCTTTTCCTTTGTGTACTTAGAGTCTTTCTTTAATATGTGTCTCCTTGTGCATTTACACAACCTGTTTTTATCTTCATAAGAGAGATCAGTTTATTCTAGCCACGAACCGAGGGGTCACCAGCGCAGCAAGGATGACTCTCAGCTCAAGAACCCCTGTGCTCAGTGGCCAACAGGTGGCTACACATCAACACAAGCCTCCACCGGACAACCATAAAGAAATGACCTCTGAAAAGTTCTTCTAGACGGCTCTCAGTCGGGCATCCGCAGCACCCGAACCAAACCTACTTACCACGGGCATCCACAGTACCACGAGGTAGTAGGGTTTTAGTAGCTCTTGGTCGGGCATCCGCAGCACCCGGACCAAGCTTACTCACCTCGGGCATCCGCAGTACCGCGAGGTAGTAGGGTTTAACAGTTCTTGGTCGGGCATCTGCAGCACCCAGGCCAAGCCTACTCACCTTGGGCATCCGCAACACCGCGAGGTAGTAGGGTTTAATAGCTCTTGGATGGGCATCCGCAGTACCCAGGCTAAGCCCACTCACCTCGGGCATTCGCATCACCGCGAGGTAGTAGGGTTTAACAGCTCTTGGTCGGGCATTCGCAGCACCCAGGCCAAGCCTACTCACCACGAGCATCCGCAGCACCGCGAGTTAGTATGGATTTAACAGCTCTTGGTCGGGCATCTGCAGCACCCAAACCAAGCTTACTCACCTTGGGCATCCGCAGCACCACGAGGTAGTAGGGTTTTAACAGCTCTTGGTCGGGCATCTGCAGCACCTAGACTTGTTGGATCTTGTACGTACGCTAGACGGGGGTGAATAGAGAATCCTCGACTTTCTTTAACCTACGTTGTTAGTTGCGCAGCAGAAATACAAACAACACAGTAAATAATAAGAAAGCAATGATAACAAACCGATTTTACATGGTATCCACCCCTAAGGGTGACTAATCCAAGAATCCTTCAGTGGATCACTCCCCGGATGACCTCCGGCTAGCCCTTGTCGCTCCTTGTTGGTGGAGAAACCTCGCCACACACACCTCGACAATGTCTGACCACAACAGGCTACTAACGAGCTTTGACCAAGCAAGTTTTGCCAAGAACCTCAGCCCAAACCGAGTTCTCTTTAAATAGAACTCGGGCTGGAAACCCTCGCTGGCAGTCGACTGCTCCCAAGGCAGTCAACTGCCCTCACTCATATTCGACCGTTGACAGCCCCAACGTTCGAATCCAGCTATACACTAGTTGACTGCTCCTAGGGCAATCGATTGGTCCAGGGTCCAGAACATTTCTGTGAGTTTTATCAGTCGACTTCCCCAATGGCAGTCGACTGCCCCACTCACACACTTAGGCTTTCCCTTCCCGAGTACACTTCTCTTAGCACTCGACCCCTAGGATTTCCCGAGTACAATCACATAGCACTCGTACCCTCACGACTCGACTGACTCCTCATCATCAGCCTCGACTATTGCCTTCGTGCCCTCTTCATCTCGGCTCCTGTCCCTCGGATGTACGCAAGCCTCCAGCTTGCCTCCATGCCATCCTTCATGCATGCCTCGAAGTCTGCGCCCCTCAGCTCATCATCCCTGCTCTCTAAGGTCCCTCGAGTGCACACAAGCCTCCAGCTTGTCTCCATGCTACCCTTCACCGTACCGAGGTCGTCCAGTTAAGTCCATATGTGTAAACCTGTACATCCTGAACACTCAATATAGACATATTAAATATACAAGGGTAAAGCTAACATAAACCTTTTGCCCAAACATCAAAACTCATGGTCACTCCGGACCATAGATTGCCTCAACAAGACCAACCCTACTCACCTCGGGCATCTGTAGCACCGCGAGATAGTAGGATTTTAACAGCTATTGGTCGGGCATCTGCAGCACCCATACCAAGCCTACTCACCTTGGGCATCTGTAGCACCGCGAGATAATAGGGTTTTAACAGCTCTTGGTCGAGCATCTGCAGCAACCGGACCAAGTCCACTCACCTTGAGCATCCGCAGCACCGCGAGGTAGTAGAGTTTTAGCAGCTCTTTGTCGAGCATCCGCAGCACCGAACCAAGCCTATTCACCTCGGGCATCCGCAACACCGCGAGGTAGTAGGGTTTAACAGCTCTTGGTCGGGCATCCGTAGCACCCAGACCAAGCCTACTCACCTCGGGCATCCGCATCACCGCGAGGTAGTAGGGTTTTAACAGACAAGTATTCAGTGTTCTTCGAGTAATATTTCATTTGCTCCTTTATTTATTAAATTGCAAGGTAGTGCCAACAGAAATACATACTTTATGCAAACAACTCAACATCTCACCGAGTACGATAAGGTCGGAATGATTACATGTCATGGCCTCTCCAGCCACTTGCCTTTGTCATCCTCCAGATAGTACCTGCTTCCTGTGAGCTTTCTGGCGATGATGTAGGGTCTGTCCCACTGAGGCTCTAGCTTCCCCGGGTCGCTGACTGGTTTGATCCTCTTCCAGACCTTGTCTTCGACTTCAAAGCTGCGGGCGATTACCCGGCGATTGTATGCTTGTTGCATACGTTGTAAGTGTTGATGCAGTCTGGCCCGATTGTTGTTTTGGTGTTGACACTGATTTAAGTTTGGTTGAGCAAGTTCGACTTAAGTCCTGGTCGGGGATTGGGCACGGAGTGACGGAAACCCCGATGAGTGAAGCCGGGTCTCGGTGAGTGAAGCCGGGTGACGGAAACCCCGGTGAGTGAAGCTGGGTCCCGGTGAGTGAAGCCGGGTGATGGAAATCCCGGTGAGTGAAGCCGAGTCCTGATGAGTGAAGTCGGGTGACGGAAACCCGGGTGAGTGAAGCGGGATCCCGGTGAGTGAAGCCGGGTGACTGAAATCCTGGTGAGTGAAGTCGGGTCCTAGCGTGTGAAGCTAGGTGGAAGAAATCCCGGTGAGTGAAGCCGGGTCCTAGCGAGTGAAGCTAGGTGACGGAAATCCCGGTGAGTGAAGCCGGGTCCTAGCGAGTGAAGCTAGGTGACGGAAATCCCGATGAGTGAAGACGAGTCCTAGCGAGTGAAGTTAGGTGATGGAAATCCTGATGAGTGAAGCCGAGTCCTAGCGAGTGAAGCTAGGTGACTGAGCATGAGTTAGCCAAGTGACCTAATCGGTCTGGAGTCTGATCAGGAGTTGGCACGAGTTCCCTTGTGAACAGATCGGTCTGGTGACCAATCCAGGGAGTCTAATATATCGTTCTGGTGAACGATCAGAAAGAGAACAGAATGCTTCTGATTGGCTTCTGATCGTTCTGGTGAACGATCAGAGAGAGATCAGAATGTTTCTGTGTGGTTTCTGATCGTTCTGGTGAACGATCAGAAGAAGGGATCAGAAAGAGTTTGGAGAAAGGTCTAAGTGACCTGATCGGTCACTTGGACCGATCAAGGTTCTCTTGGACCGATCAGGATGGGTCCTGATCGGTCCAGAGGTGACCTGATCGGTCACCATGACCGATCAAGGCACAACCTGATCGGTCAGGTGACCGATCAGGTCAGTGAGCTTGCGGTTTGTGCCTTGAATCACAGTCAGCTGATGGATCGGTTAAGGTGACTGATCCCCAATCCCTGATCGGTCAGTGTGACCGATCACAGCTTCACTGGACCGATCAGGCAGGAGCTTGATTGATCTGGGTATTCACTGATCGGTCTGGTGACCGATCAGTGTCTGATAACTTTAATTTGAATTGTTATCAGACGCTCTGATTTCGCTCTAAATCTTTCTGACACCTGCTGATTCCTTTGTGATTTGTTGTGCTAAGCTTCTGATGAGTGTGCAGGTGAGACAGGGATAATACAAACCAAGGAGAAGAGTCAATGGCGACTTTCACCGTGGCAGGTTTGTCTATTTTTTGTTTCCAGGTTTCAGCGGCTTCTGGCGCGGCTGGCGACTAGCCAAGGCTCAGCTGAAGAGGTCTTCAGTGGACTGGGCGCTCTGTGAAGGTTAGTGGGTCAAGCTGTGGTTCAGTGGGTGCTGACGAAGCCTGGCAATGATCAGAAGTGAGGCTTAAGAGGTGGTTGGCGAAGCAGAGAAGGGAGAGAGCAACTGATCGGAAAGCAAGCAGACACCATGAGAAGGAAGAGTTGAGTGAAGTCTCTTGCCAAGGTTGTGTTGTGTTGTGAGTTGTGCTCTGTAAAAGTCCTTCTTCGCTTGCTTGTGCTCTGTAAGATTTTCTTGAGTCTCTGTGCTTTATTTCATATCATCTTGAGACTATTCTGTGGAGAGGTTTCTCCACCGAGAAGGAGGCTGTGATATCCAGATTTCCGGGGCTTGATTTGTCGACGATCAAGGGATCACTCACCTCACGGGCACGCCAAGGAGTAGGGGCATGTTATCCCCGAACCTTGTACATCTTTGAGTTAGCGTTTGTTATTTCTATTTTTCTGTTTATATTTCTGTTTTTGTCTTTCTGCTTGTATTCTTCCGCTGCTAACCCTCGAGTGCAGAAAGATCAAAGAAGCGAGAAATTTGAGTGTTTGGCTATTCACACCCCCCTCTCTAGCCATCGAAGGTCCAACAGTAAGTACGCTTCCAGTCGGGGCGGCTGCTTTATCACGGACCTCCGACACAAGATCTAGGTCGATTAGCCGTTCTTGATCATTGTCCTCCTTGTTATAGTGCTACCGTCGAACAGACTCCGCGCCTACCTCCACCGAAATCACGACCTCGGCTCCATACACTAACTAAAAAGGACTCTGACTTGTTCCTTCTCGTGGAGTGGTACGATAGGACCACAAGACACTGGGGAACTCCTCGACTCAGCTACCTCCGATGTGATCTAGTTTTATCTTGAGTCCTCTGAGGATTTCCTGATTAACAACCTCAGCTTATCCATTGACCTGAGGGTATGTGACCAATGTGAAGGATTGGTGAATGCCTAGCCCCTTGCACCATTCTCTGAGTTTGCGCCCGATAAACTACCTTCCATTGTCCGACACCAGCTTGTGGGGGATGTCGTATCTGCAGACAATATCCCTCCGTAGTTTCTTCATCACCACGACCTCTGTGATATGTGCCAGAGGCTCAGCTTCCACCCATTTGATGAAATAGTCCACAAGAACTAGCAGGAACTTCTTCTGCTGAGGTCCGATGGGAAATGGTGCTACAATGTCCATTCCCCACTTATCGAATGGGCAGGACACTGTGGAGACTCGCAGGGGCTTGGTTGGGCGATGAGTCACATGCTAATGTCTCTGGTAGGCTTCGCATCCGGCCACGAACTTAAAAGCGTCGGCCTGTAGAGTGGGCCAATAGTACCTTGCCAGGATAATCTTTCTAGATAGAGTCCTTCCCCCAATGTGGCTTCCGCAGATGCCTTCATGTACTTCCTGCATCACATAGTCAGTTTTCTCTGGCCCGACACATTTGAGGAGTGGTCGAGTAAAGACCCTCCTGTATAGATGATTTTCGACTAATGTGAATTTGGCGTCCCGGCGGCTGAATAATCGGCTTCCTTGATCCATGCTTGGAGCGTTCCCGCTGTGTAGGAAGTGTTGGTGCAAGTTGCATCAATGATGTTCCTCTTTAAGTGTTTTAATGTTTGACAATTCAGTTAAGTCAGTGATATATTGAACAGACAAAGGGGAGCAAAAGTGAAGTAAACTAAGCTGAAGAAAAGTCCTAGTTAATCTAGGCATCGAAACCCTAAGTCCCAGCGAAGGGCTACTGGGCACCTAGCGAAGGGCTGCTAGGTATTAAAACCCCAAGTCCTAGCGAAGGGATGCTAGGCACCTAGCGAAGGGCTGCTAGGTATCTTAACCCTAGGACCTAGCGAAGGGCTGCTAGGCACCTAGTAAAGGACTACTAGGCATAGAAGACCTAGCGAAGGGCTGCTAGGCACCTAGTGAAGGACTACTAGGCATAGAAGACCTAGCGAAGGGCTGCTAGGCACCTAGCGAAGGGCTGCTAGGCATAGAAGACCTAGCGAAGGATTGCTAGGCACCAGGCGAAGGACCGCTTGGTAACAAAGACCTAGCGAAGGGATGCTAGGCACCTGGCGAAGGGCTGCTAGGGAATGAAGACCTGGCGAAGGATTGCTAGGTAATGAAGTCTTGGTCCAAGGGACTAAGAAACTTAGCTGAGTGATGACTAAGGACATGAGTAGAGACGTGTCAAGGTTCGGGCGTCTCGAGATCCGGAGTAATCGGAGGCTAAGCAAAAGTCCATCCGAAGGACTGGGTGGCAACCGTCTCCTGAAAGGAGTAGGTGAAGGGCGAGTTCTCGGGGATAGAAACTCGTGCCGGTTTGACCTAGGGTTTCGTGCAAATCCGAAGTCCGAACCAAGTCCCTAAGGCTAACATTATATGTATCCATGCTTTGTGTTTGTGTATCTTGCAGGTATCAAGAACCGGAAACAAAGCAGTTAAACTAGGCAAAAGGTGGTTGGAGGCCCTAAGCAGGGCGCCCCCATTATTGGGGGCGCCCCCAACACTGGGGGCGCCCCCAGACTATACTAAAGAAGCAGGAAACGTGGTGTATGCAGAACAGGTGTCAACCGGGGCGCCCGGAGCGTCCGGGGCGCCCGGAGCGTCCGGGGCGCCCGGATTCGTAGCTGTTTTGCTGTTTTGAAGCCAGAACACAGGATAAGCCCTCACGGGGGCACCCGGAGCGTCCGGGGCACCCTAGTCAAAGAACTTATCACCTGCGGCGAAGTAGGCGCAAGGATAAGAGTTGACCGAGTCTTCCGGGGCGCCCCCAGCGTTCGGGGCGCCCCCAGGAGGCCTATATAAGGGGCTTCGACCCCTCTGCTTCAGACACAACTTCCAAGTACTGTTCTAATCATTCTGACCAATGGCAACACACTAGAAATGAGGCTCTATGACCGGGAGGCTCCAGGAGGAAGTGCGCGGCACTTCGGAGGTCCAGATTGGCCGAGCTTCATCCTTGTCTTGTTGGTTTGCATTTTGTTAATTACCGTACTTAAATTTCTATATTATTGATTGTAATATTGCACTGTAAGTCGGGTTTCTCCACCTCTGGAAAGTCCGGAAAGGAGACCAATACTGGACGGGCGTTCCCGTGCATAGGCCTTGGATGTACTGACCCTGGGGGGTTGGGAACCAAGTAAAAATCCGCTGTGTCTTTTGCTCTGGTTTTCGTTCTATTTATTTTCCGCTGCGCTACTAATATTTTAAGTCTAGAACGAACGAAAGCTCTACGAAGATTTCCGAAAGATTTTGAACGGTCGATATTCACCCCCCCCTCTATCGACGGCACCGGTCCTACAATTGGTATCAGAGCCGAGCCACTCTTCACCGGACTAACCGCCGACGGAGCAACGACGCCATGAGTTGAGGGGGAGCCCAGGGGTGAATCAGGTACATTTTTCTAATGTCTAATTTTAAATTGCATATTATTTGTTTCACATGCAGGGAGAGACGGCACTATAAAAATCAGTGCCCTACTCGTAAAAATCGTTCATCATCGGCGGCAAAGGGGGCACCAGCGCCAGGAGTTCGAAGAGATAAAAGCCATATCAGATGCTTCAAATGCGAAAAATTCGGACACTACAAAAACAAATGTCCGGCAAAGGTACGAAAAATTTATGTTCCAAAAATTTTACAAGTTCCTGCACTGCCATATGATAAAATAGTTAATTTTTCTGATAAAGTAAATTTGCTGCATAGTAAAATTAACTCTTTGCATGTTAAATTACAAAATGTGAATATGACCAAAATATCATAAATTAATTTTTTAATTTAGAATATCAATTCAGAAATTAATAAAATTAACTCTGATAATTTTTCTGATAATGTTAATTCTGATAATGTATCTGAAAAAATTAATTCTGATAATTTATCTGACAAAATTAGTTCTGATAATTTTAATTCAGACAAAATTAATCCTAAGGATAATTCAGAATTTAAATTTGAAAATCCTAAGGATAATTCCGAATTCAAATTTGAAAACCTTAAAGATAATTCTAAAGATGACCCTAAAATTATTGAAAATCCTGAGGATAAAGAAGATTTTGTTGAAAATATTCTTGAGGATAATGAAGATAATTTTTTCCTAGATAATAATTTAATTATAGATAATATTGAAGATTATTACAAAACCATAATTAGTGACCCAAATTACTCCACCTAGTGTAAGGATACTGAAAGCCCTAATATTAAGGAGGATATAGAACTATCTAAGATAAAGGCCATAGTTAATAAAAATTACAAAAATTCAAATAAATCAAAATTATTAGAAAAACTTGAAAAGAAAGATAAAGATGAAGAAGAAATTTTAGAAATAATGAAAATGATGAATTTAAACCCACAATTATTAATTAATCATTATAACCTTAACAAATTAAATCTTAATTAAATATTAATTAAATTCAAATTAAATCTTAATTAAATATTAATTAAATTCAAATGAAATCTTAATTAAATTCAAATTAAATTGTAACTAAATTCAAATTAAATTGTAATTAAATTCAAATTAAATCTTAATTAAATTCAAATTAAATCTTAATTAAATTCAAATTAAATCTTAATTAAATTCAAATTAAATTATAATTAAATTCAAATTAAATTGTAATTAAATTCAAATTAAATCATAATTAAATTCAAATTAAATTGTAATTAAATTCAAATTAAATCTTAATTAAATTCAAATTAAATTGTAATTAAATTCAAATTAAATCTTAATTAAATTCAAATTAAATATTAATTAAATTCAAACTAAATCTTAATTAAATTCAAATTAAATATTAATTAAATTCAAATTAAATCGTAATTAAATTCAAATTAAATCTTAATTAAATTCAAATTAAATCTTAATTATATTTAATAAATTCAAATTAAATCTTAATTAAATTGAATTAAATTCGAATTAATTCAAATAATTCAATTAAATTCGAATTAATTCAAATAATTCAATTAAATTCGAATTAAATTCAAATTAATTCAAATAAGTCAATTAAATTTAAATTAATTAAAATAATTCAATTAAATTCAATTAAATTCAAATTAATTCAAATAATTCAATTAAATTCAAATTAATTCAAATAATTCAATTAAATTCAAATTAATTCAAATAATTCAATTAAATTCGAATTAAATTCAAATTAATTCAAATAATTCAATTAAATTCAAATTAAACCTAAATTAAATCTTAATTAAGTCAATTTAATTCAAATTAAATTCAAAAGTAAAATTAAGTTCAAATTAAAACTTCAATTAAATTAACTTTAATCCTAATAAATTAATTTCTAATTAATTCAACCTCAATTAATTTGTAATTAACCTGAATCCAACTAAAATCTTAAATAACCTAAACTCAAACTAAAATAAAGTTTTACCCAAAGTGTAACAATTAAAATTGATAACATTAAATATGTCAAAGTCGGATGACATATTTGCCGGTTCACTCGACATGTATCAAATCGGGAATTTGATACATTTTAGAAACTTGAATAAAATTATTTGACTTGTTTGACTCATGCATAACTGCCTTGACATGCATTTGCTATTTTTTATGACATGTCATTCATATTTAAATTTTATGCATAATTTAGAACGGCTATAGGAAAAAGAATAATTGAAACTTGATCAACCTAGTATTGGGTGGAGGTGAGATGATAGTACGTTAGGGAAGCCATCTTGGCGGAACTAACCGAAGCTACCGATCCAAGACTCAAACTAGTTAGACCAAAATCTTTCAAGAATAACTTGAAAATGAATTTTCTATAAAAGGCTTTGTCAAGGAAAGGGTTGATGATCCAATAAGGCTACGGCCAAAGAAGGCCTAGTGCCTCACCAAGACCTGGAAGCCAATTACTGAAAATCAAATTCATTTTACTCTTGTCAGATTTGAATCTAACACAAGCTTTAGTTAAATCTTAGAATTAATAATAAATTAAGAAAAATGATTCAAGCATCTCACAATACACCTATAAGGCAACCATGCTTGTTGTATTGATATATCTAAAATGGGTGAGATGTTAAGGACCAATGAATTGAAAAATATTTTTCAAAATTATTTTTCAAAATTGTTAGAATATTTTCCTAAAAATATATTTTCAAAATAATGTTTCAACATAATAATATTTTTATGGAATTCATGCTTGTCTGATTGAATATACATATTATACGCTTTTCAAAAATTATACGGCAATTTACCAAAGGGCACCCCTGAGAATTGGTATTTACCAAAAAGTGTACCATGGTTTCACTTTTACCAAAGGGCGTATTCTTTTTAGTGAACTTCCGTTTATACCCCTTCCGCCAAAAAAAAGTCTTTCTCTTTCTTTTTCTCTTTCTCTTTCTCAGTAACAAATCCCGAGGTAACGGAATCTGATTTTTCAGATTTATCATTTTAAAATAATATATTTAGGAATCGGCTAAAAACGTAAGGTAAAGAAGGAAAAATTTTTCATTAACGAAAGTTATCTTCCAACTGATTTTAAAAATTTAAAGTGATGAATTTTTATATTTGATTAATATAAATTAATATTTAAATAGTATTTAATAAATATATTAATATATAACAAATATTTAAAATTTAAAAAAGTCTGAAATCTTTTATTTCATTTCAGATCAAGCGTGGGCCTGAAATCAAAAGATTTCAGGCCCATGATGGGCCTGAAATAAAAGATTTCAGGCCCACTGAAAAAAAATAGGGCCTGAAATAAAAATTTCAGGCCCAGCGTGGACCTGAAACAAAAGATTTCAGGCCCTGTGTCGGCTTGAAATCATGTGTTATGATAGGGTTTTTTATGTAGGCCTGAAACATAAAGAAACATCTCTTTATATTTTTGAAATCACAATAAAAATCACTGAGAAAGATTACTTTACGTGAGAAATTCTAATTAATATAAAACGTAGATTATATTAAAAACGAACATATATATATATATATATAATAAAATCAACTTAAGGTACAGGGCCTGAAATCAATTGATTTCAGGCCCTTAGCAGGGCCTGAAATCTTAATTTCAGGCCCTGCTTGATTATATATTATTAATAAATATAAAAAAATAATTAATAGGCATAATAATATATATTGATGGGTAAAATTAAAGATATAAGGATAATTTATTAAAATAAGCTATGATTCTATATTATTGTTATATCATTTTGTGCCAACTGATACAGTTTGAGAACATCAGTGGGTTTTGACCAAAACCCACTGATGGACCTCCCATATCTGAATTTCTGAAAACCCTATATCAATAGACAGGGTTGACCTAGGAGAAGATGTTTTAGGTGTCCAAATATCTATACACTCTATATCACCAATGCAATAGAAGTAGTTTAGAAATATCAGTGGGTTTTGACCAAAATCCACTGATTGGCCACCCATATCTGGATTTCTGAAAACTCCATATGAATAGAGAGGTTAGAGATAGGAGAAGATGTTTTAGGTGTCCAAATATCTATACACTCTATATCACCAATGCAATAGGAGTAGTTTAGAAATATCAGTGGGTTTTGACCAAAACCCACTGATATGGCTAAAGTACTCCTATTACATTGGTGATATCTAATATATAGATGTTTGGACACCTAAAACATCATCTCCTACCTCTACCCTCTCTATTCATATGGAGTTTTCAGAAATTCAGATATGGTAGGCCGATCAGTGGATTTTGATCAAAATCCACTGATATTTCTAAACTACTCATATTGCATTGGTGATATAGAGTGTATAGATGTTTGGACACCTAAAACATCTTCTCCTAGATCAACCCTGTCTATTGATATAGGGTTTTCAGAAATCCAGATATGGGAGGTCCATCAGTGTGTTTTGGTCAAAACCCACTGATGTTCTCATACTGTATCAGTTGGCACAAAATGATATAACAATAATATAGAATCATAGCTTATTTTAATAAATTATCCTTATATCTTTAATTTTACCAATCAATATATATTATTATGCCTATTAATTATTTTTTTATATTTATTAATAATATATAATCAAGCAGGGCCTGAAATTAAGATTTCAGGCCCTGCTCAGGGCCTGAAATCAATTGATTTCAGGCCCTGTACCTTAAGTTGATTTTATTATATATATATATATATATATAAGTTTGTTTTTAATATAATGTACGTTTTATATTAATTAGAATTTCTCACGTAAAGTAATCTTTCTCAGTGATTTTTATTATGATTTCAAAAATATAAAGAGATATTTCTTTATGTTTCAGGCCTACATAAAAAACTCTATCATAACACATAATTTCAAGCCGACACAGGGCCTGAAATCTTTTGTTTCAGGCCCACGCTGGGCCTGAAATATTTTTATTTCAGGCCCAACGTGGGCCTGAAATCTTTTATTTCAGGCCCACGCTTGATCTGAAATAAATTAAATCTTTGTTATATATTAATATATTTATTAAATATTATTTAATATACTAATTTATATATATACTGTTTACGTATAATATATATATAATATATATTATTATTATTATATATATATATATATATATAAATAAGAAAATCAACTTCAGGTTCAGGCCCTGAAATCAATTGATTTCAGGCCCTGAGATTTCAGGCCCTGCTTGATTATATAAAATTAATAAATATAAAAAAATAATTAATAGACATAATAATATAAATTAATTGGTAAAATTAAAGATATAAGGATGATTTACAAAAATAAACTATGATTCTACATTATTGTTATATCGTTCTGTGCCAACTGATACAGTTTGAGAACATCAGTGAGTTTTGACCAAAACCCACTGATGGACCTCCCATATCTGGATTTTTGAAAACCCTATATCAATAGACAGGGTTGACCTAGGAGAAGATGTTTTAGGTGTCCAAATATCTATACACTCTATATCACCAATGCAATAGGAGTAGTTTAGAAATATCAGTGGGTTTTGACCAAAACCCACTGATGGGCCTCCCACATCTGGATTTCTGAAAACTCCATATGAATAGAGAGGTTAGAGATAGGAGAAGATGTTTTAGGTGTCCAAATATCTATACACTCTATATCACCAATGCAATATGAGTAGTTTAGAAATATCAGTGGGTTTTGACCAAAACTCACTGATATGGCTAAACTACTCCTATTACATTGGTGATATCTAATATATAGATGTTTGGACACCTAAAACATCATCTCCTACCTCTACCCTCTCTATTCATATGGAGTTTTCAGAAATTCAGATATGGTAGGTCCATCAGTGGATTTTGATCAAAACCCACTGATATTTCTAAACTACTCATATTGCATTGGTGATATAGAGTGTATAGATGTTTGGACACCTAAAACATCTTCTCCTAGGTCAACCCTGTCTATTGATATAGGGTTTTCAGAAATCTAGATATGGGAGGTCCATCAGTGGGTTTTGGTCAAAACTCACTGATGTTCTCAAACTGTATCAGTTGGCACAGAACGATATAACAATAATGTAGAATCATAGCTTGTTTTTGTAAATCATCCTTATATCTTTAATTTTACCAATTAATTTATATTATTATGTCTATTAATTATTTTTTTATATTTATTAATTTTATATAATCAAGCAGGGCCTGAAATCAATTGATTTCAGACCCTGAGCCTGAAGTTGATTTTCCTATTTATATATATATATATATATATAATAATAATAATAATATATATTATATATATATTATACGTAAACAGTATATATATAAATTAGTATATTAAATAATATTTAATAAATATATTAATATATAACAAAGATTTAATTTATTTCAGATCAAGCGTGGGCCTGAAATCAAAAGATTTAAGGCCCACGTTGGGCCTGAAATAAAAGATTTCAGGCCCACATTGGGCCTGAAATAGAAATATTTCAGGCCCAGCGTGGGCCTGAAACAAAAGATTTCAGGCCCTGTGTCGGCTTGAAATCATGTGTTATGATAGGGATTTTTATGTAGGCCTGAAACATAAAGAAACATCTCTTTATATTTTTGAAATCACAATAAAAATCACTGAGAAAGATTACTTTACGTGAGAAATTCTAATTAATATAAAACGTACATTATATTAAAAACGAACATATATATATATATATATATATATATATAAAATAAAATCAACTTAAGGTACAGGGCCTGAAATCTTAATTTCAGGCCCTGCTTGATTATATATTATTAATAAATATAAAAAAATAATTAATAGGCATAATAATATATATTGATTGGTAAAATTAAAGATATAAGGATAATTTATTAAAATAAGCTATGATTCTATATTATTGTTATATCATTTTGTGCCAACTGATACAGTATGAGAACATCAGTGGGTTTTGACCAAAACCCATTGATGGACCTCCCATATCTTGATTTCTGAAAACCCTATATCAATAGACAGGGTTGACCTAGGAGGAGATGTTTTAGGTGTCCAAACATCTATACACTCTATATCACCAATGCAATATGAGTAGTTTAGAAATATCAGTGGGTTTTGATCAAAATCCATTGATGGACCTACCATATCTGAATTTCTGAAAACTCCATATGAATAGAGAGGGTAGAGGTAGGAGATGATGTTTTAGGTGTCCAAACATCTATATATTAGATATCACCAATGTAATAGGAGTACTTTAGCCATATCAGTGGGTTTTGGTCAAAACCCACTGATATTTCTAAACTACTCCTATTGCATTAGTGATATAGAGTGTATAGATATTTGGACACCTAAAATATCATCTCCTACCTCTACCCTCTCTATTCATATGGAGTTTTCAGAAATTCAGATATGGTAGGTCCATCAGTGGATTTTGATCAAAACCCACTGATATTTCTAAACTACTCATATTGCATTGGTGATATAGAGTGTATAGATGTTTGGACACCTAAAACATCTTCTCCTAGGTCAACCCTGTCTATTGATATAGGGTTTTCAGAAATCCAGATATGGGAGGTCCATCAGTGGGTTTTGGTCAAAACCCACTGATGTTCTCATACTGTATCAGTTGGCACAAAATGATATAACAATAATATAGAATCATAGCTTATTTTAATAAATTATCCTTATATCTTTAATTTTACCATCAATATATATTATTATGCCTATTAATTATATTTTTATATTTATTAATAATATATAATCATGTAGGGCCTGAAATTAAGATTTCAGGCCCTGCTCAGGGCCTGAAATCAATTGATTTCAGGCCCTGTACCTTAAGTTGATTTTATTATATATATATATATATATGTTCGTTTTTAATATAATCTACGTTTTATATTAATTAGAATTTCTCACGTAAAGTAATCTTTCTCAGTGATTTTTATTCTGATTTCAAAAATATAAAGAGATGTTTCTTTATGTTTCAGGCCTACATAAAAAACCCTATCATAACACATGATTTCAAGCCGACACAGGGCCTGAAATCTTTTGTTTCAGGCCCACGCTGGGCCTGAAATATTTCTATTTCAGGCCCAACGTGGGCCTGAAATCTTTTATTTCAGGCCTAACGTGGGCCTGAAATCTTTTGATTTCAGTCCCACGCTTGATCTGAAATGAAATAAAAGATTTTAGACTTTTTTAAATTTTAAATATTTGTTATATGTTAATATATTTATTAAATATTATTTAAATATTAATTTATATTAATCAAATATAAAAATTCATCACTTTAAAATTTTAAAATCAATTGGAAGATAACTTTCGTTATTGGAAAATTTTTCCTTCTTTACCTTACGTTTTTAGCCGATTCCTAAATATATTATTTTAAAATGATAAATTTGAAAAAGCAGATTCCGTTACCTCGGGATTTGTTACTGAGAAAGAGAAAGAGAAAAAGAAAGAGAAAGACTTTTTTTTGGCGGAAGGGGTATAAACGGAAGTTCACTAAAAAGAATACGCCCTTTGGTAAAAGTGAAACCATGGTACACCTTTTAGTAAATACCAATTCTCAGGGGCGCCCTTTGGTAAATTGCCGAAAATTATATCTTTTCAAAAATTGTTTGACTCACGCAATTAGACACAAGCCTCTTAGGACAACACTAAAGTTCCTTAAGGCACTTAGATAGAGTCAAACGGTATCGGATACAGGGGGAGTGATTTTTATTTTTTTTTGATTTCAAAAACTACACTGTAAAAATTACTATTATTTGAAAATACTTTTCGAAAACTGATCTTTAAATCGTTATCACTTGTGTTTTTCGAAAAAGGTTTATGTTGTAAAATTTATCTATCTTGTTTGATTTTGATAAACCCTAAAGACACAGAGGAAGGTCCACTTCATGATCTAAAAGGACTCCTAGGACGTGTCAGTTTTAGGGGGAGTCTGAGTCAATATTCTGACAAGTATTAAATTATTTATTTTAAAAACTATTAGATTATTCTTTTGATCTGAATCAAACCTTAAGACTTAGAGGAAGAGTACTTATGGTCAACAAGCTTCCTAGGACTGAGTTTAGGGGGAGGTCAAATTAGAAGAATTATTGAATATTTCAAATGTTTTCATGCGCGGTATCTTTCAAATCCTGTTGAAAACATAAGTATTAGGTTAAAATACTATCAATTAAATTTTTTTTTTTACTATTATCTGATTTTGATCAATTTGAAATCATATCTTGAGTTTGAAAAATCTTCCAAGACACTTAGGAAAATGTCCTTGTAGTCAACAAGGGTTCCCAGGATAGTGTTAGACTGGAAAATTAACCAAGTAAAGTCAAATATTATGTTTTCACAAGTACTTATGTCTTTCAAAGCCAAATATTCTTTCAAAAGTACTATCATTTTTTTCAAAATTCTATTAATATTTACTTGACCTTGAAAAATTTCCAGGACACTTAGGAAAATGTCCTTGTAGTCAACAAGGTTTCCCAAGATTGTGTCAGACTGGAAAAGAAACTTAGTCAAGTAAAATATTATATTTCATAAATCACTTATTTTCAAAAAACATCTAGTACTTGCAAAATAGGCATAACATTTATATTTTCTAAAATAACATTATTTCAAAGGTTATGCATTTTCCAAAAGTACTTAATTATTCAAAAATTCAATATATTTTCAAAGGTACTTATATTTTCAAAAAATTACATAATTTTTGTAATATATTATTCAAAATACAATGCTTTCAAAAATTTTGCACTAAGTATTTTCAAAAAGAACCAAAGGTTGTTAATGTTGGTGGAAGTATTTTATTTTTGATGTATGACAAAGGGGGAGAGATGTGTGCTTAAGTTAGGAAAATTTTTCCCCGAAGATCAAAAATGTAGTTTCAAAACCTATATCACTTTTTTTCATTTTTACCCCAAGGACAGTAAGTTAGCCCCTTTAAACCTATCTAACTTAAGTTATTGTCAAACATCAAAAAGGGGGAGATTGTTGGTGCAAGTTGCATCAATGATGTTCCTCTTTAAGTGTTTTAATGTTTGACAATTCACTTAAGTCAGTGATATATTGAATAGACAAAGGGGAGCAAAAGTGAAGTAAACTAAGCTGAAGAAAAGTCCTAGTTAATCTAGGCATCGAAACCCTAAGTCCCAGCGAAGGGCTGCTGGGCACCTAGCGAAGGGCTGCTAGGTATTAAAACCCCAAGTCCTAGCGAAGGGATGCTAGGCACCTAGCGAAGGGCTGCTAGGCACCTAGCGAAGGGCTGCTAGGCACCTAGTGAAGGACTACTAGGCATAGAAGACCTAGCGAAGGGCTGCTAGGCACCTAGTGAAGGGCTACTAGGCATAGAAGATCTAGCGAAGGGCTGCTAGGCACCTAGTGAAGGACTACTAGGCATAGAAGACCTAGCGAAGGGCTGCTAGGCACCTAGCAAAGGGCTGCTAGGCATAGAAGACCTAGCGAAGGATTGCTAGGCACCAGGCGAAGGACCGCTTGGTAACAAAGACCTAGCGAAGGGATGCTAGGCACCTAGCGAAGGATTGCTAGGTAATGAAGTCTTGGTCCAAGGGACTAAGCAACTTAGCTGAGCGATGACTAAGGACATGAGTAGAGACGGGTCGGGGTTCGGGCGTCTCGAGATCTGGAGTAATCGGAGGCTAAGCAAAAGTCCATCGGAAGGACTGGGTGGCAACCGTCTCCTGAAAGGAGTAGGTGAAGGGCGAGTTCTCGGGGATAGAAACTCATGCCGGTTTGACCTAGGGTTTCGTGCAAATCCGAAGTCCGAACCAAGTCCCTAAGGCTAACATTATATGTATCCATGCTTTGTGTTTGTGTATCTTGCAGGTATCAAGAACCGGAAACAAAGCAGTTAAACCAGGCAAAAAGTGGTTGGAGGCCCTAAGCAGGGCGCCCCCAACACTAGGGGCGCCCCCAGACTGTACTAAAGAAGCAGGAAACGTGGTGTATGCAGAACAAGTGTCAACCGGGGCGCCCGGAGCGTCCGGGGCGCCCGGATTCGTAGCTGTTTTGCTGTTTCGAAGCCAGAACACAGGATAAGCCCTCAAGGGGGCGCCCGGAGCGTCCGGGGCGCCCTAGTCAAAGAACTTATCACCTGCGGCGAAGTAGGCGCAAGGATAAGAGTTGACCGAGTCTTCCGGGGCGCCCCCAGCGTCCGGGGCGCCCCTAGGAGGCCTATATAAGGGGCTTCGACCCCTCTGGTTCAGACACAACTTCCAAGTACTGTTCTAATCATTCTGACCAACGGCAACACACTAGAAACGAGGCTCTACGATCGGGAGCCTCCAGGAGGAAGTGCGCGGCACTTCGGAGGTCCAGATTGGCCGAGCTTCATCCTTGTCTTATTAGTTTGCATTTTGTTAATTACCGTACTTAAATTTCTATATTATTGATTGTAATATTGCACTGTAAGTCGGGTTTCTCCGCCTCCGGAAAGTCCAGAAAGGAGACCAATAGTGGACGGGCGTTCCCGTGCATAGGCCTTGGATGTACTGACCCTGGGGGGTTGGGAACCAAGTAAAAATCCGCTGTCTTTTGCTCTGGTTTTCGTTCTATTTATTTTCCACTGCGCTACTAATATTTTAAGTCTAGAATGAACGAAAGCTCTACGAAGATTTCCGAAAGATTTTGAACGGTCGATATTCACCCCCCCCTCTATCGACGGCACCGGTCCTACAGGAAGTCCACATATGGATCTCTCCAATCAGCTACGGTGTTGCCACCCGTCTCCTCTCCAATCTGAGCTACAGTTTCTTCCAGGGCACTAGGCTCATCTAACTGCCAGGTTGAGATGGAGCTAGCCAACCTGGCTAGTTCATCGGCCTTGACATTATCGGCCCGGGAGATCTTCTGCAAGATAACCTCCGTGAACGAAGCTTTTAGCTGCTCATAGAGGGCTACATACTTTTGTAGGCGTTTATACCTGATTTCAAAGTCACCTTTTATTTGTCGTGCCACAAGCTGAGAGTCCGAATGTACAACAACCCGAATAGCTCCCACATGCTTGGCTTCTTGCAGGCTGCTAGGATCGCCTCATATTCAACTTCATTGTTGGTGGCTTTGAAGTGGAGCCGATTAGATAAATGTAATGTATCCCCTCAGGGGGAGACCATTAACACCCCGACTCCGCTGTGTTTGCTGTTGGAAGACCCGTCTACATAGATCTTCCACACTCCCTCGGCCTCGGGCTCTAGGACAGTCTCGAGCATGAAATCTGAGAGAGCTTGTGCCTTGATAGTGGTACGAGGCTGGTACTCAATCTCGTATTTGCTTAGCTATGTCGTCTATTTGCTCAGCCGACTTGAAGCTTCGGGATTGGTCAGGACCCGTGCTAGTGGGTTGTTGGTGAGAACCACGACAAGATGTGCTAAGAAGTAGGGCCTAAGCTTCCAGGCCATTAAAATCAGAGCATACACAAGTTTCTCCATCGTGGTGTATCACGTCTCGGCATTGATGGATGCCCACAATCACAAGTGTCACGAATGAGCCTTAAATTTAGATATTTATAAGTTGAAAACCCTTAGCTCACAAAATTAAATGTAGTATAGGGGCCTCAAGTTGTATTTTTCCAAGTACTAGTTAAGTGTGTTTAACTCAAGCTTGAATTTGTCGTTTAATGTTTTGGGATTTCAAATAAGATGGAGGTTTGTTTTGCAAGAAAGGATGAAAATACTGCTTGAAATGAAAGAGACTTAGCTAAAGCAGGAATTAACTAGGAAATTATGAAAACTAAACTTAACCCTATTTGAAACTAAGCAAAAGTAATTGAATTTCAAGGACTAAAATTGAATTGTAGGTAATTTGTAGCTAATATTCAGAATTATGAAAACTAGACAAAACTGAGAAATAGCACAAGAAAATTGTAACTAATTGTAAAATTTCAGAAAATTGAAATAAAGATACTAAGAACTTGATTGAATGTAGCTATAACCTGCCTGATCGGTCGACAGACCGATCAGATGCAAGCCTGATCGGTTGAATAGACAGATCAGATACTGTCTGGATCGGTCAAACATACCGATCAAAAACTGATACACGTGAAACAGAGGAATAAGAATGCAGAACAAAACTTTCAGAAACTAAATGTGCAAAAACTAAACAACAGATTCAATTCTTCAATCCAAGATCTATCTTGCCGTCACTCAAGATCCAGCTAGAAACCCTCTAGCTCGACAAATCAGCAGAATCTGATTCCCCCGCGGACAATTTGCGTTGGTTCAATGCATAGCTGAATACTTCTTCTGATCTCCTCCTTCTTGATGAATTGGATGGCGCTTGTGGTTCAGAAACTCTTAGAACTCTTCAGAAATCTCTTCTGAATACTCTGACAGCTCCAATCGATGAAGACGATCAAACAGGAGTCGATCGAATGAAGTGTAGCCGTTTGGCGAAACCCTCTCCTCTAGGCCTTTCAGCGACGAGATTGACTCACCAACCTCTCGGGAAATCGATCTTAGTGATTTGAGATCTTAAAACGAAGCTTGATCTGCTGTGGCCGGCGATCGGAGAAGAAACGATGAAGAACAGCGAAGAATAGAGAAGAACTGGAAAACACGCGACACGCGGCAAAGCTCAGATCTGAGGAGGAGTTCGATTTTAACTGTTAGAAATGAACGACTATGATCATCCTTGCTGCATCCAACGGTCGGATCTACTCGGATTGAGTCCAAACCTTCCAGATCTCTATCAATGGTCAGGATCAGCTTCTCCACAGCTGGTATTGATCAGTTTTGCAACGAATGGCTCAGATCTCTCTGCCTCTTGAATGGACGGTTTAGACTTCTCTTAAACTTGATCCAACAGTCAGATGGCTTCTAATTGGGACCAAAGCTTCAAATCTTGATCTATGGACTTGATTAACCCTATCTTGAGCTCGAATCAGAAGCTGACAGATGACTTAGATCTCACTGTTTCTTGATTGGACGGCTCACATTCTTCCAATGCTTGATTGTCTTGATCTGAATCCAATTCTGACTCAAACTCGATCCAATCTGATCTTGGTCCATGATCGTTCAAAGCCTACAAAATTAGATTCAAATTAAATGTCAAAACATCTCAAATATACAAAGATTTGCATCCAAAACCAAAAATAAAATTAACTCATGGAACCTAGTGTAAATACAAGATTAAGCATATAAAAGGGATCAAAACATGAATTTGAGAGCCTAATTTGATTAGCAAAAATAGTAATTATCAACTCCCCCACACTTGCTCTTGGGCGTCTCGCACAAGCTAACTAATCATGTACCCCTAGATTAGTCTCAATTATAGTTAGAAGCAATTGAAAGGAAATTACCTAGGGTTGTCAATTCTCAAAAATCTAAACTCAATGGACTAGAATCTTGTCCTTAGTCAACAACTTAGTATACTTCATCCTTCATGACTAATTGAGATGAATTAAATACACAAAGCCTCATCAAGGAAATTTAAAGTGGCTCTCTTCCTAAGTTCTAAGTTTTGATGAAAGTGGAGCTCACTCAAACACAATCATGGTTCTTGCACTACCATAAGCTTGCTTATGCTCTACTCTCCACCATTATTCTTGAGTTGGATCGACACCTACAAAGGCTTATTTGACAAAGTTAAGAAAATATAGAATGATAAAATGAAATAGAGAAATGTAGTAGATGAAAATTTTAGAAAGTGGAAGACTTGGATACTTGAGAGTGTTACTAATGTACTTTGCCCATTTCTTCGTGTATAATTCTGCATAAAAATCAGTGTTGAAGTTGAGCTGGGAGATTCAGTGTGCCAAAGTTGTATTTCTGTGCCAACCCTCTGCTGATCGGTCTGAGTGACCGATCAGTCACTGCTCTGATCGTTCTGGGCTATGTCTGATCGTTCTGGACTGCTGCTGATCGGTCTGAGTGACCGATCAGACACCTCCCTGATCGGTCTGGAGACCGATCAGGCTCTGAACAAAAACTAAAGACTGCAGAATTTTGAAACTGTCTGCCTGATTTTTTTCCTCTTCTTAATCAGTAGCTAACTCTTCCAATTCAGCTATCATCCTTGATCACTTCTTCCAATTCAGAAATCATCCAGCACTTGACTTCCACTTAATGTTTTCTTTCTTTTTTTTTCTTCTCTGTTTTTGACTGTTCTGTTTTGTTTTTTTTTTCTGTTTTCCTTTCTCTTCTTTGCAGTGCTAGCTAAACTTCCTCATCTCCATTTCAGTCTCAGTTTTTCAGACCTTCTCTTTGTTGTACTAATCCTTTGTTTTCTTGACAGCAATATTTAGCTTCTCTCGAATAGAAGCAAATTTTCCTTACAACTCATTCCACTATTATTCACGAATCCTTCCTTTCTTCAAGCACTAATCCCTTTGAACATTCTCCACTTCAAATTTCAGTCCACTATCGCATTTCTTCCAGTATGAAGAAGGATAAATGGCAAACATAAGTTAGATTAGGTGCCATATTAACCATAGTGGGGACTTCATTGACAAAATTGCAAGCAAGCTTGGTGCCACAAAACAAGCTCATGAATTTCAGTAGAAATTCTCCTCATAGAATTTGAAACATCAAATAATAATTAGGAATTAAGATGCTCCAAATGTTACCTTCACTAACCATTTCTTGCAACTAATTCTTGATACAAAACTCCTTCAAATTTGGCACCTTTTCATCTACCACAATTTTTTTCTTCTCGTCTTTTTTCCTTTTGAATTGCATCCTTGACACTTTCTCCATTCCTTTAGATACATCAAAATAGATTGACAACTATAATTCAACTAAAAATAAGCTTCCAATGCATCATTCCTTACCAAAACACTTCCAAAGCACTAACCACCTCCCCCACACTTAGCTTTTTGACCGTCTCGGGCAAAGTAACACTAAGAAACAAACCAAAGCAACCAAGTCCATGGAGAATATGGTTATGAACAGAAAAATAGGAAAAGGAAAATAGAATATAGAATAGATCAACAAGCAATATTGCAAAAATTGATATGAAAAAGGAAACAAGGTGATTTGCCTCTGTAAATGTGGTCCAATCATAGAAATATAGTTTTGTAAGAACCTAAGCAAGTTCTAGAGTACAATCACATGTGTGTATCACAAAAATTAGGCCAAATCCTCACTAGGTAAAAAGAATTCATCTCAAGTCATCAATCTAGAGTCCATAACTAAGTAGTACTCAAGCATCCAAGAATTTTCATCTATTGGCTCAAATCCTAAGTTTTAACAACCAAATTTAATTCACTTTCAAAGGACTCTAAAATGATATAGAGAAAATCTAGAGGAGTACATTTATTCCAAATCATGCAAGAAACAAGGTGCTAACATGGCTAAAATGGTATCTACAATGACTCTTTATTCATTCTATACTACCTAAGCATTTATTAACAAAAACTCACTTTAAAAGAAAGATTTACTTCTAGAAAACATAAAAATGATATATACAATGAAATAGAAATGCAAGAAAAAGAAAACTCCCCTTTAGGTTGGGTAGATAGCATCCTTGATGTCCAATCCATCCACATCTAGCTCCTTCACCTCTTCAAAATATTTCTTGAGTCGGAGGCCATTAACTCTCCAAATAAAATCATTAGCCTCATCCTTAATCTCAACAACACCATAAGGAAAAACATTAGTAACAAGAAATGGACCTTCCCATCTAGATATCAACTTACCTTTAATCAATTTGAGCCTTGATTTGTACAAAAGAACCTTGTCACCAATTTGAAACTCCTTCTTCACTATATGTTTATCATGAAAGTTCTTGGTCTTCTCTTTGTAAATCCTTGAGTTTTCATATGCTTCTAATCTTATCTCCTCAAGTTCTTGAAGTTGAAGCTTCCTTTCTTCTCCCACTTTATTAACATCAAAATTGCAAGCTTTCATCGCCCACTAAGCTCTATGCTCTATCTCCACGGGTAAGTGACAAGCTTTTCCATAAACTAGCCGGTAGGGAGACATTCCAATGAGTGTCTTATATGCCGTCTGATAGGCCCACAATGCATCATCAAGTCTCTTGCTCCAATATTTTTTACTAGGCCCAACGGTCTTCTCCAAAATTGCCTTGATCTCTCTATTTGATATTTCGGCTTGTCCATTAGTTTGGGGGTGGTAGGAAGTAGATGTTGGTGCAGAAAGCACCCAAGTCAAACCTGTGTTTTGATAATGGCAACAGGGTTCAAAAGTTAAGTCTTACTTGTTATCTAACATGTCACTCTAGTGTGCAGGGTAAAAAGTCCTAGCGAAGGACCGCTAGGCACTGGCGAAGGAATGCCAGGGTAAAAAGTCCTAGCGAAGGACTGCTAGGCACTGGCGAAGGAATGCCAGGTCACAAAGCCCTAGCGAAGGACTGCTAGGCACTGGCGAAGGAATGCCAGGGTGAAAAGCCCTAGCGAAGGACTGCTAGGCGCCAGGCGAAGGACAGCTTGGGACTGAAGCCCTAGCGAAGGAATGCTAGGCACCGGGCGAAGGACAGCTCGGTATCCAAGACCTGGCAAAGGACCGCCAGGCAAAAGTCCAATCAGAGGAGCGGTTGTCATCAGGTAAATTCTCCCGAGAGGAGTAGGTGAGGATGCGTTCCCCGTCGAGGGAACAGTAGGCGTCGGTTCGACCTAGGGCTCCATTTTGGAGGCCCAAAGTCAGAACCAAGACAGCTAAGGCTGTATAAACATAATACTCTATTGTTTTATATTGTTTTGGACTAACCCTGGATGCAGGACCGAAGGAACGTGTGTCGGCAGCTCAGAATGCCTAAAGGAGAGAGGCAAGTAGCTGAGCAGGGCGCCCTCAGTGTCCCGGGCCCCCCAAGGGGAACACAAAACAAGCAAAGCAACAAAGGCTTCGGCTGCTCACTGGTCGGGGCGCCCCCAGCAGCCAGGGCGCCCCCAGTGACCAGGGCGCCCCGCGCCTACACCAGCGAAGCCGATTACCCTTATCCAGCCGAGAAGCTCGCGCTGAAGGAGTCAAACAGGGCGCCCCCAGCATTCAGGGCGCCCCCAGTGTCAAACCTCATCCCTATTCGAGTGGGATAAAGGTTGACCGAGCAAAGCTCGGATCGCGTGACACGTGGGGGGGGGGCACCC
Source organism: Boesenbergia rotunda (assembly GCA_024364735.1). Lineage (NCBI taxonomy): Eukaryota > Viridiplantae > Streptophyta > Magnoliopsida > Zingiberales > Zingiberaceae > Boesenbergia > Boesenbergia rotunda. The sequence goes on from JAGFNQ010001647.1 coordinate 845,302, forward strand.
CCGACGTCCAGGGCGCCCCGAGGTGCTATAAATAGCACCCAACGCCCAGGCTTCTTACGACAACTTCGATTCAACGTTTCGACGCTCTTCTGCTCCCGCACTCTGCTCCAGAAACCTCCCAACACGAGCCGACGACGTCCCTCCGCTTCTAAAAGTCAATCTACCTTGGACGTCGGTAACAAAAGAGCGATCTTTTAATTTTGTGCTTATTACACTGCTATTGTAATCAATATTTGTAAACTATTTTTGCGCCTCATATAGAATTGCCCAAAGTAAACGGTCAACGACCGTGGGCCTTAGAGTAGGAGTCGACCTAGGCTCCGAACCAAGTAAAAATATCTGTGTTCGGGTGTTTTTGTTTTTAATCTTCCGCTGTGCAATTTCTCTATCTCAAATCCGAACGCTTTCCGATATTCACCCCCCTCTATCGGTTCTCTCGATCCAATAAGTGGTATCAGAGCGGGGAAGTTCAAATTTGGTGCAACCACCAGTTTCAAAATTTTTCGGATTTTTTATTTTCTTTTTCTCGTTCGAATTTCTTCTAAATTTTTCGTTCGAATTTTTTTTCCGTTAATCGAGGTTGGTGCAACACCTCTCGATATTTTATTTTCCTTATCCCGCACTACTAATCCAAGACCAAGTCTTGGGAAATTCTTTTTTGTTAGTTATTTTTTTCAGATTAAATGGCCATGCAAGAAGGATTCAGCATCGTCAGATCTCCACTTTTCAGTGGAGAAGACTTTTCCTACTCGAAAAGTCGAATGGAGGTCCACTTGAAAACTCAGGTGGACATGTGGATAATCATCCAGTCCGGACTGGAGATTCCCAAAAACGCTGAAGGACAACCTCAAAGCTACACAGAGTGGGACACCGCTCTGAAACGAAGAATTGAAGCAGATGCAAAGGCGACCCAGACCCTTCAATGCGGCTTGACAAAGGAGGAGCTGAATCGGGTGGGCCCCTTCAACAGTGCCAAAGAGCTGTGGGTAAAACTGATCGAGCTGCACGAAGGAACATCAGACACTCGGATCAGTAAAAGAGATCTACTCCTGAACAAACTGTACACCATCATGATGGCCGACAACGAAACAGCAGCACAACTTCACGCACGAATCCAAGAATTAATGAACGGTCTTCACACTATAGGTCACAAGGTCGAAAATCGTGACCTAATAAGGTATGCTCTAAATGCTTTCCCGAGAAACACCTTATGGGCATCTATGGTAGATGCATACAAGGTTTCAAGGGACCTTTCAAAAATAATGTTAGATGAATTATTCTCTGAATTAGAACTGCATGAACAGACTAACTGCAATTTGGCCGAGAAAGATATTGCCTTCATTGCAGGTAAAACTGGAAGAACAACCAAGAAGAAGCCTCAACCTGAACCCGAGTCTAACTCAGACTCAGACTCAGAAGATGAAGAAGGAGATCGACCTAAGCTGGTCCGACTGGCCCGAAGCTACTATAAAGAATTGAAGAACCAAACCAACAGACGGAAAACAAGCCGAAGAAAGGACGAACCAGCTGAACCCACAAATGACAAAAACAAGCCCAACGTGACTTGCTACGAGTGCAAGAAGAAGGGTCACTACAAGACGGAGGGTCTGAACCTAAAGGAGAACAAGAAGACAAGAAGAAAGAAAGCACTCCAAGCAACCTGGGACGAATCTTCCTCAGAAGAAGAAGAAGAAACACCCCAGTCAAACCTACTAGCCCTGACCGCCTCAGAAGAAGTCGAGACCGAGTCAGAATCAGAACAGGACGATGGCAGACTAACCTTTTCAGAAGACGGCGAAATCAAGGTAAGCGGTTTCAATAGAAGTCAGTTAAATGAACTTATTTCTTATCTTTCTCGAGATTTGGCGAAAGCCAAACTCCGAGTCGAGTTCCTCCGACAGGAAGTAAAACTCCTAAAAGAGGAAGCTGACTCTAAACCCTTAACCGAGAAAGTTCAAGAAGGAACTCCTACTCAAGTTGAAAAACTTGAGAAAGAGAACTCCTCCCTGAAAACTCAGGTTAAGGATCTTAGAGCTGCTTTAGAATGATTCACTTCTGGTTCCAAGGGTCTTGATATGATTCTTGGAAAACAGAAGTCCGTTCTAAATCGATCCGGACTTGGCTATAGAACCAAATCCCGACAAAGATCTTACTTTGCTGTACTGAATCAGTCCAGAGGTAAAATTCAGGCATGGGTGCCTAAACTGTACCTGAACAAACCAACTGGATCAAATCAGTATTGGATCCCCAGGGACAAGATTCACATCTTGCCTAATCATTACCGTGGCTTTAGTCCAGGGGGAGCCAAATTAAAAACTATATTTATTGTTAAATAGAATTTAATTCTTGCAATTTGCTTGATTGACTGTTTATTTAAATTTCTACAATTTACCATGCTTAGACTTAGGAATGGTTAGAATAAGACTGAACAAACTTAACTGAAACTTGACAACATAGTATTGGGTGGAGGTGAGATGATAGTACGTTAGGGAAACCAATTCTAATAAGATCAAGTACACTTGGTCTCTTTAGACTGGTGAAACTAGCCGAAGCTACCGATCCAAAACCCAAACTAGTTAGACCAGAACTTTTCAAAGATTAATTTTGAAAATGAAATTTCATTAAACGGCTTTGTCAAGGAAAGGGTTGATGATCTAATAAGGCTGCGGCCAAAGAAGGCCTAGTGCCTCGCCAAGACCTGGAAGCCATTTTTTTAATTTCAAATTCAAATTACTTTTTGTCAAATTCAAATCTAACATAAACTTTCAGTTTAGTATAGATTCAAATATTCTCTTTCAAAATAAACTTAACTGTTTTCAAAAATTATTTTATGTTTTCAAAATAAATAATAATTTTTCAAAATAATTTTACTTATCAAAACCTGTCTCACAAAACCTATAAGGCTAACGTGGTTGAAAACCTTAGATTTGGGTGAGACAGACTAGGCAGTGAAACTCAATTTAAGCTATTCCTGACTCTAATTGGATCCAAATCAATAAAACTCTTTATGTGTAGGAACATAAAGATTTGGACCAATGGATGTTGGATAGCGGTTGCTCCAGACACATGACTGGAGATAAATTGAAGTTCACCAAACTCAAGTTCAAGAACCTAGGCTTAGTGGCATTTGGCAACAATGCTACATTCAAGGTAATTGGGTCAGGTAATATTGAGCTTAAATATGACATTATTATTAAGAAAGTTCTTTTGGTTGAAAACTTCAAATTTAACTTGCTTAGCATAAGTCAGTTATGTGATTCTGGTTATATAGTCACCTTCAACAATTTTAACTGCCTGATTAGAAATGTACAAGACTCAGAAATCATGCTTAAGGGCACTAGGAAAAATAATGTATACACTATAAACCTTCCCTTAGTACCCAAATGTATGTTAACCCAGGTAGAACAATCAAACCTCTGGCATAGGAGACTAGGTCACACTAATCTAAGGACTATCTCAAAAGTCACCCAACTTGGCTTAATCAAAGGTATCCCCAAAATTAAAAACAATGAAAAACTAATATGTGAATCATGTAATCAAGGTAAACAAACCAAATCTAATCACAAACTAATCCAATCTAACCTAACTCAAACCACACTTGAGCTCCTGCACCTTGACCTATTTGATTCACATGGAGCCAAGTCACTAAGCGAGAACCGATATTGCTTAGTAATAGTTGATGATTACTCTAGGTTCACCTGGGTTAGGTTTCTAAAAACCAAAGATGAAACACTAAACCTATTTAATAATTTCTATAAATTAATTGAAAATCAAAACAATATTAAAATTAAAAGACTTAGGAGTGACCACTGGGAGAATTTGAAAATCAACGGTTCGAGGAATTCTCTAAGGTCAATGGGTATTTACATGAATTTTCATGTCCTAGAACCTCCCAACAAAATGGGATAGTCGAAAGAAGAAATAGAACATTACAGGAAGCCGCTAGGGCTATGCTCAACGAATTTAACTTAGCAAACCAATATTAGGCAAAAGCGATTAGTACGGCCTGTTACATCCAAAATAAGGTTCTGATTAACAAGCGACACAACAAAACACCCTATGAACTGTACTACCATAGACTCCCAAATCTACACTATCTAAGGGTCTTTGGATGCAAAGTCCATATCCTAAACACCAAAGACTATTTAGGGAAATTTCAGTCCAAGTCAACCCCAGGTATCTTCCTAGGATACTCAACCACAAGTAGAGCCTATAGAGCTTACAACAAACAAACTAAGAAAATTGAAGAAACAACAAATTTAATATTTGATGAAGAAATCAACTCAACATCTGATAATCCAGACCTAACTTCATCAAATTCTGATCAAGAAAATAATGAACAAACTATTGAACCTTTAATTGAACCCTTAAACGAACTAACTATTGAACCAATTAATGAGTCAACTGAAACAATTATCGAACCAACAAATGAACCAGCCCTAAGAGTCGAATCAAATAGTGAACCAAACCGACCAGCCGGACCTGAGGCTGAACCAAGTTCTAGAAGAACCAGGAAACCCAGACTTAGTCACCCAACCGATCAAATTGTGGGTGATCCAACTCTAGGAGTCAGGACTAGATCCTCCTATAGAAACCTTAGTCAAATAGCTATGATATCAAAAATAGAACCCAAAACTATAGATGAAGCCCTACCTGACCCTAATTGGATCATAGCTATGCAAGAAGAATTAGCCCAATTTGAGAGGAACCAAGTCTGGGAACTAGTGCCTAAACCTGAAGGCAAATCCATCATTGACACTAAGTGGGTCTTTAGGAATAAGCTAAATGATCAAGGAGAAATAGTTAGAAATAAAGCCCGCTTAGTAGCTAAGGGATTCAGCCAAGTAGAGGGATTAGATTACGATGAAACATATGCCCCAGTAGCTAGACTTGAGTCCATTAGAATGTTGTTAGCCTTTGCATCCCATAAAGGATTTAAGCTATACCAAATGGATGTAAAGTCAGCTTTCCTAAATGGATTCATTAAAGAAGAAGTTTATGTAGGACAACCCCCTGGGTTTGAGGACTTAGACAAACCTGACCACGCTTACAAATTAACTAAAGCACTATTTGGGTTAAAACAAGCACCTAGGGCTTGGTATGAACGTTTATCAACTTACTTAACTTCTAAAGAATTTAAACAAGGACAAATTGACTCAACCTTATTTATTAAAACCCTAGGAAAAAATATATTTATTGCCCAAATTTACGTAGATGACATAATCTTTGGATCCACCAACACAAACTTCCTAAAAGAGTTTGTCAAGATAATGGAAAATGAATTTGAAATGAGCTTAGTTGGTGAGCTTACCTTTTTCCTAGGACTACAAATCAAACAAACTAGAGATGGAAACTACGTCCATCAATCCAAATATGCTAAAGAGTTAATAAAGAAATTTAAAATGGATAACTCTAAAAGCATAAGTACCCCCATGGCCACTAATGTAAAAATAGATAGTGACCTGATGGTAAGCCAGTAGACCTCAAACTATATAGAAGTATGATAGGTAGTCTACTGTACCTTACAGCCAGCAGACCTGATATTCTTTTTGCTGTAGGGATATGTGCTAGATACCAAACCTGTGCTAAAGAAACGCACTTAGCAGCCTTAAAAAGAATACTAAGATATATAAAGGGCACCCTAAATGTAGGGATTTGGTATCCTAGAACCTCAACCTTCAATTTGTCAGGATACTCAGATTCTGACTATGCCGGTTGTAAATTAGATAGAAAGAGCACAAGTGGAAGCTGCCAACTGTTAGGAAATAGTCTAGTAAGTTGGTGCAGCAGAAAATAACACTGTGTAGCTCTGTCCACAACTGAAGCTGAGTATGTAGCCTTAGGAGAGTGTGTAGCACAACTTTTATGGATGATGCACACTCTTAAGGACTTCCAGCTCAACTACACCTAAACTCAAGTATTTATTGACAATATAAGTTCAATTAATCTAATTAAGAACCCAATCCAACATTCCAGAACAAAACACATAGAAGTTAAACATCACTTCGTAAGAGACCATGTAGCCAGGGGTGAGATAGTACTTAAGCATATAGACTCAAAATCCAACTTAGCTGATATATTCACAAAACCCTTACCTGAATCTGAGTTCAGCTCACTAAGAAGGCAGTTAGGATTATGCTCTGTAGAATAGATTAACTCTACTTTTGATTTTTTTTGCTTTACTTAATTTAAAAATCAGTTTCTAAAAGAATTTGAAAAACTATTTTACTTAATTTGAAAATCAGTTTTTACAATTTTTTTTCTCGAGTTAGTTTTATTTCAAAACTACCTCCTTTCAAAACTAGGGCTTTTTCACAAATGGACTTAGCCTAGGCCCTAACCCTAGAACTGCATGCACCTATAGATTTAGAAGCCAGCATCTCACAAGCACCTTAGGGTACTGTTGATTGATAACCTAGAAAGGGTTGAGATGCTTAGGTCTTTGCCTTAATTCAAGATGCTTTAAGTCAGTGCATCTGCAGTAATTGGGGCACTAAATACAACTTACACAGCAATCAAGTTAAGTGTCAAGTTTAGAAAATCTAACTTGAACAGAAACACTTAACTTGACTAACCCTAGCAAAAACTACTGCTTATAACAGTTAGTAAGTAGCTAAATGGATTAGACAGGTCCCTACAAGAGAAAATCAACTGATTTGGTTTAAGTCTTATCATGAATTGGTTTAGTACAGCAAAATCATGCAAATATTTTCCTTTATAAAAGTTATCTCCTTTATGCAATTTAATTTCTGCTATATTTATCTGTTTTTTGATATATGGCAAAGGGGGAGAGATAAGAAAGGATAGAATTTAAATTTTTTTATTTTTGTCTCTCAAAATTTCAAAATCTATCCTTTATTCAAAAAGGTACTTAACTAACCTTTTCAAAATTTTCTAAGAACCTAAGCTTTTCAAAAATTTTCTAAGTACTTAAGCTTCTCAAAAAATTTTCTAAAGTACCTAAGTTTTCTTTAAATCTTTAAGTACTTAAGTTAAAGCTTTCAAAAAAACCTTTGAGTACTTTAAAACTTAATGCTTCAAAATTTTCTAAGTACTCTAAACTCATGCTTCCAAAAACTCTTCTATGTACTTTTAAAAATTAAGTTGTCAAAAGATTTCCAAGTACCTAAACTTAAGTTTTCAAAAGTGCAAAAATTATTTTTGAAAATACAAAAGCCTTCTGTTGAAAAATTCTAAGTAAAATTTTTTTTAAACTTAGAACCCCACGAGTTTTTGAAAAATCTAGGGGGGGAGTCCTTCCAGGGGGAGGGAACAAAATTTAATGTTTTTACATGCTTTGATTAAACTTAACTTTTTGAACTAGGGTTGCCATAAATCAAAAACGGGGAGATTGTTGGTGCAGAAAGCACCCAAGTCAAACCTGTGTTTTGATAATGGCAACAGGGTTCAAAAGTTAAGTCTTACTTGTTATCTAACATGTCACTCTAGTGTGCAGGGTAAAAAGTCCTAGCGAAGGACCGCTAGGCACTGGCGAAGGAATGCCAGGGTAAAAAGTCCTAGCGAAGGACTGCTAGGCACTGGCGAAGGAATGCCAGGTCACAAAGCCCTAGCGAAGGACTGCTAGGCACTAGCGAAGGAATGCCAGGGTGAAAAGCCCTAGCGAAGGACTGCTAGGCGCCAGGCGAAGGACAGCTTGGGACTGAAACCCTAGCGAAGGAATGCTAGGCACCGGGCGAAGGATAGCTCGGTATCCAAGACCTGGCAAAGGACCGCCAGCTAAAAGTCCAACCAGAGGAGTGGTTGTCATCAGGTAAATTTTCCCGAGAGGAGTAGGTGAGGACGCGTTCCCCGTCGAGGGAACAGTAGGCGTCGGTTCGACCTAGGGCTCCATTTTGGAGGCCCAAAGTTAGAACCAAGATAGCTAAGGCTGTATAAACATAATACTCTATTGTTTTATATTGTTTTGGACTAACCCTGGATGCAGGACCGAAGGAACGTGTGTCGGCAGCTCAGAATGCCCAAAGGAGAGAGGCAAGTAGCTGAGCAGGGCGCCCTCAGTGTCCCGGGCGCCCACAAGGGGAACACAAAACAAGCAAAGTAACAAAGGCTTCGGTTGCTCACTGGCCGGGGCGCCCCCAGCAGCCAGGGCGCCCCGAACGCCCAGGGCGCCCCCAGTGACCAGGGCGCTCCGCGCCTACACCAGCGAAGCCAATTACCCTTATCCAGCCGAGAAGCCCGCGCTGAAGGAGTCAAATAGGGCGCCCCCAGCGTTCAAGGCGCCCCTAGTGTCAAACCTCATCCCTATTCGAGTGGGATAAAGGTTGACTGAGCGAAGCTCGGATCGTGTGACACGTGGGGGGGGGGGGCGCCCCCGACGTCCAGGGCACCCCGAGGTGCTATAAATAGCACCCAACGCCCAGGCTTCTTACAACAACTTCGATTCAACGTTTCGACGCTCTTCTGCTCCCGCACTCTGCTCTGGAAACCTCCCAACACGAGCCGACGACGTCCCTCCGCTTCTAAAAGTCAATCTACCTCGGACATCGGTAACAAAAGAGCGATCTTTTAATTTTGTGCTTATTACACTGCTATTGTAATCAATATTTGTAAACTGTTTTTGCGTCTCATATAGAATTGCCCAAAGTAAACGGTCAACGACCGTGGGCCTTGGAGTAGGAGTCGACCTAGGCTCCGAACCATGTAAAAATATCTGTGTTCGCGTGTTTTTGTTTTTAATCTTCCGCTGTGCAATTTCTCTATCTCAAATCCGAACGCTTTCCGATATTCACCTCTCCTCTATCGGTTCTCTCGATCCAACAGTAGACACTTTATGCACAACCCCATATTTGTTAAGCAAAGCCTTCATGTGCTTGTTGCAAAAATGTGAACCTTGATAACTTATGATAGCCCTTGGAATTCCAAATCTATAAAAAATGTGTGACCTGACAAAACTAACAACTACACAAGAATTATCAGTCCTGGAGGGAATGGCCTCCACCCATTTAGAAACATAATCAACAACAAGTAAAATATACAAATATCCACAAGATGCAGGAAAATGTCCTATAAAGTCTATCCCCCATACATCAAATATTTCACAAAAAAACATAGTTTGTTGGGGCATTTCATTCCTAGCTCCTATGTTACCTGTCCTCTGACATCTATCACAGTTTTTATAAAATAAGTAAGCATCATGAAATAATATAGGTCAATATAATCCACACTCCAAAACTTTCCTAGTAGTTCTTTGTGGTCCAAAATGTCCTCCACAGGCTGATGAATGACAAAATGTAAGAACTGAATAAAACTCATGGTCAGGTATGCATCTTCTAATTATTTGATCACTATAAAATTTTCACAAGTAAGGATCATCCCACATATAGAATTTAGCATCACTCTTAAATTTATCTTTCTGAGCCTTAGTGAATTGTGTAGGAAAAACATGAGCTACTAAATAGTTAACTAGATCTGCATACCAGGGCGACTCACCATGTATCACGAGAAGGTGCTCATCTCTAAAATCATCATCAATGATGGTAGGGTGTCCATCTCCCTCTATCCTGCTCAAATGATCCGCCATCAAGTTCTCCTTGCCACTCCTATCTCGAATCTCCAAGTCAAACTCTTGAAGTAGAAGCATCCATCTAATCAATCTGGGCTTTGCATCTGGCTTCTTCAGAAGGTACGTCAAGGCTGCATGATCAGAAAACACAATAACATGAGAACATAACAAATATGATCTAAATCAATCCAAAGCAAAAACTATAGAAAGGAGCTCTTTTTCTGTAGTGGTGTAGTTGGCCTGAGCAGTATCTAAAGTCTTGGAAGCATAGTAGATAACATGTGACGCTCCATCCACCCTCTGTGCAAGTACAACTCCTATAGCAAAATTAGAAGCATCACACATTAGTTCAAAAGGTAAATTCCAATCAGGGGGTCTAATGATAGGAGCTGAAGTAAGAGCCTCCATTAATCTCTGAAAAGCTTTTTTGCATTTTTCATTAAAATAAAAGTCCACATCTTTCTGCAAGAGTCTAGTCAAAGGGCGAGCAATCTCACTGAAGTCTCTAATAAATCTCCTATAGAATCCTGCATGGCCAAGAAAAGCTCGAACATTCCGTACGCATACGGGGTAAGATAAAGAAGATATAACACTAACTTTTGCAGGATCTACCTCAATGCCTTTCCTAGAGACTATATGACCTAAGACAATGCCATGCTCTACCATAAAGTGATATTTTTCAAAATTCAAAACAAAATTATTTTCAATGCACCTATGTAGTACCCTAGACAAATTATCCAAACAAGTATCAAATGATGTGCCAAATACAGAAAAATCATCCATGAAAATCTCCATGCAGTGTTCTAATAACTCACCAAAAATACTCACCATACACCGCTGGAAAGTCCCTGGAGCGTTGCCAAGACCGAATGGCATGCATCTATAAGCAAATGTACCAAAAGGACAAGTGAAAGTGGTCTTCTCCTGATCCTCCGGGTCTATACAAATTTGAAAAAATCCTGAGTACCCAACTAAGAAGCAATAATGAGACTTCCCTGCAACCTCTCTAGCATCTGATCAATAAAAGGCAAGGGATAGTGGTCTTTCCTCGTGACTTGGTTCAGCTTCCTGTAGTCAATACAAACTCTCCATGACTTCTTCACTCTGGTGGGTACTAACTCATTGCTCTCATTTTTCACCACTGTCACTCCTGATTTCTTAGGCACCACATGGATAGGACTAACCCACTTACTGTCAAAAATAGGGTATATGATACTTGCCTATAAGAGTTGAGTCACCTCTTTCTTTACAACATCTAAAATCAGTGGATTTAGCCTTCTCTGTGGCTGCCTGACTGGTTTGACATTTTCCTCTAAAAATATACTGTGCATGCAAACGGCTGGGCTAATACCAGGTATGTCAGCTAATGTCCACCCAATGGCTCTCTTGTCCTGCCTCAAAACTTGCAATAATTTGTCTTCTTGCTCTGAATCCAAGTTCTGGGCGATGATGACAGGTAAATTCTGCTCCTCTCCTAAATAAGCATACCTCAAATGATCTGGCAATTAGTTTAACTCAATCTGTGACTGCTCAGTAGGTATGGGTGATCCCTGAGGCTAAGTGCAATCCCCTACACTCTCACACCTATCCTCTGAATCTCCTGAAATATCAATCAAAATAGGTGATCCCTGGGGCTCAATGCAATCCCCTACACCTATAAAATCTTCTCCATCTGAAAGTGAATCTGAAAAAACCTTCAACTCAGCCTCCTCTGTAGCTAAAGCATCCTCAGCCTCCTCTGAGCTAAAATATCCTCTGCCAATACTGATAAGTACCATTTTGTTGATTATTTTAATTGCTAAAATCCATGTTTGACCCATGTTTTGCTTGCTTAATTGTGAATTTACCCTAGGTTTTAGAACTTCCTTTTATTTTGGACTTAATTGCAAATTTACACATATTTGGATTATTTGGCCACTAAATTTTTGATCTATTATTGTAGGCATGAAAGGTTCATGGACCTAAGGCATACTGGGTCAAACTTGAGTCGGAAGTGGACCCGGATCGAGTTATCAAGCTTTGGATTAATCTGGGCCGTCCGATTCAAAAGCGGCTAGATCTGAGCCATCCGGGACCATCTGAAGCAATCCGAGCTAGGGTTAGGGTTGATCAAGCACTCTGATCAAGATCTGAAGGTTTCATCCCAATCAGAGCTCATTCAACCGTTGGATCAAGCTTGGAGGGCTCTAGATCGTCCATTCAAAGATTAAGTTGATCTGGACCATCCGTTGCACATCTGGAGGATCCGAGCTACCATGAGGTAGATCCTGACCTCTGATCAACATCCTCAAAGTTTGGCTCAAATTAGAGCAAGATCAGCCGTTGGATTTCCTCAAATCAATCTGAGCCGTCCAATGCTAATTACTTAAGGAAAATTCACCCGCAGCTTAGCCTTGTCGCTTCTCCGCCATTCCTCGTGTTCTTCTTCTTCGTTTCTTCATCGTTCTTCAGTAGTTCTTCAATCCAAGGGGCGCGACCACCTCAACTCTTCATCTAGATCAAGATTTGGATAATTGGAGATAGCTTGGGTGGAGAATTCAGCTCAAATTTCATCCGGACAGAGTTTGTTTGAGGGTTTCGGCATCTCTGCTACCCAATCGCTTGTTTCTCATCCACAAGCCATTTCCGATCATTTGAGCTGCTTGTAGGGGTTCTCAGGTGAGCTCAGATGTTCCTCAAATCATCATCGCAATCCATCCGTTGAGATAGAAGAGATTGGACTGGAAAATTCCAACCACGTGTAGTTTGAGCAGAGTTCATCAATCCAAGCTGCGCTCCACTGATTTGCTGAGCTTAGGGGTTTGAGGCCAGCCCTTGCTTGACGACCAAGGAGATTTTGAGCTCGAGAAGGGTTGAGGATTAGTTTTCTGTAGTTAATTTCAGTCAATTAGTTGTAATCTCGTTTCTGCAGTTAAATTTCCTGTTTCTGATTCTGTTTCAGCAGCTATAATTTTGTTTTCTGATTGTTTTCTTTTTAATTAGGTTTCATTCAGAAGTTAGTTAGCTAGTGAGTGTGTTTAGTGATAATAGTCTCAATTTCAGTTTATTTTGAGTTAGTTTCTTGTGTATCAGTTTTGTGTTTGCGTGCCAACTGTATTTCTGCATTTCCACTTTATTTCTGCATTCTTCAATTGTATTTCTTCAGTTTCGATTTCAGCACATCAAAAGGTTTTTGTTTGGTAAACCATTGCATCATATTCAACTTAATATATTAGTTCCTGCATTCAGCTGTTGCATTTCTGCAATAGCTTCAACATTCAGTCCCTTCATTTCTGAATTTTGCTTCTTCTCTGCAATTCCTGAACAGCTTGCGTGCCAGATTTCCTCCTTGCGTATCGAGCCCATGCCTGCAAGTTAATTCATTTTTTGCCATTCTCAGTTGTAGTGCCGAAGTTTGTATCAGTGAAGCTTAATAAATGGACTTCCATTGCATTCAAATCAGTGCTTGTTTGTCTTTGCATCCAAGTGTAGTCTAAACTGCCATTTCTGCATCTGTTTTAGATCATTGCTGCATTTGCTTCAGCTTGTTCTAAATTCGATTTGTCCCACACTGATCTGAATTGCTTTGATTCTGAATTTCGGTATTCTTCAGTTACATGGCTGTGTTCTTGATTTCAGATCAGTAGAGAGGTTACTTGATTAGTTAACTACTGCACATTGAGCTCAGCTTGCTTCATTTCTAAAATTCTGCATTTATCTCTTCATTAGGTAGCTCTGGTTACTGAATATTGCAGTTTTCTTGTGTTCAAGTTGTCCTGATTTCGATTCCTGATGTGAACAGAACAATTCAGTGTACTTTTGTGCTTGATTTCTGAGCTTAAGTTTTCATATTTGCCTTAGGTTTATGATTTTTGCATTTAACATCAGTTTTGGCACATAGGCATCCTTCATTTGCGTATCAAGTCTATTTAAAACTTTGACCTTGTATCAAGCTAAGTTCGGCTTTGAGGGATAACTTCTGAAGGTTCAAAACCAACTGTAGTGCGCTTTTCCATTTGAGTTGAAGTTTGATTTCCTGAATTTTTCAAATTCGTCTTAATTGATTAAGTTGTTAATTGGATGAGTTGTTAAGTGTCATTACTTGGTTAGTTCATGAGTTAGGTTTCCTTTATTTTTCATTGTGATTTCATCTCTGAATTACAACCCGAAACCCAATTTCTTATTTGAAACCCAACAACATTAACGACACATAAACTCAAGCAGGAATCGAACAAACTCTCAACTAGTCCCCAGGAAAAATACGACCTGTGGCCCCTTTACTACGTTTTCATATTTTGATTGCAAAAAGGGTTTCCAGCATTTATTCATATTCTAAATTTGGAGAACACACATTCGTGACAGTCTATTTTGGGTCCATCAAATTTTTGGCGCCGTTGCCGGGGTTGATTATTTTGATTGCTAAAATCCATGTTTGACCCATGTTTTGCTTGCTTAATTATGAATTTACCCTAGGTTTTAGAACTTCCTTTTATTTTGGACTTAATTACAAATTTACACATATTTGGATTATTTGACCACTAAATTTTTGATCTATTTTTATAGGCATGAATTGGTTTCCCTAGGGCATGAATTTGAAGCTCACGGCAGGTTGGAGTGGAGCCAGTTTCTGAATAAGGATTTGGGGAGCTTAGCACATTATTGAATCTGCAAAGAAAGAAAAAAAAAACAGTATGAGAAAAAAAAATTCAGTTAAGGAACTCTCAAGTGGAGCACTCAATTCTCCTCTATGATGTGATGCCAATTGTTTGAGAAATCAGATTCTTGATTTTGAAAATGAATTGCCGTGGAGCTGGGATCTGAAAAAAGGAAAGAAAAAAAAAAGAAAGAGGAGAGTGAATGAGCGTGCCAATTAGAGAAGTGGAGTATTTCAAAAAGGAGATTGTAAGAGATGGTTAGTGGAGATTACATTTGGAGCATCTTACTTCCTAATTGTCATTCAATGTTTCAAGTTGCTAGGATGTGAATTCAAAACCGAAGAGCTCCAATGGTCCATTCGAAGATTTAAGAGCAGAAAAAAAAGAGAAAAGCAGTTTGAAAGAAAAAAAAAAGAAAAAGAGAAGAAGAAGAACAAAGTGGGCACACAATGAGTTGTTGGCATTATGATACTAGTGAAGATAATTTTATCCACGTTGAAGATTTGTTCCATCATCATTCTGATTTCACAAGAATGAAAGAAAGAAGAAAAAGAAGAATGAAAAAAAAAGAAAGCAAAATTGGCACGCAATAGGCAAAACTTGGCACATTTGAACAAATGGGTTTTCTTCATCCAAATCAAAGGCCTTATTCAAATGTGACTTCACCACATTTTTATAGCACTAGAGGACTGTAAAGAGAAGCAAAGAGCATCAAAAATATCCTCGAGCACTCAAGTCTTCCACTCATTCAATTTTCTATTTCCTTGACTTTTATTCCACTCTTTACCTTTTTCTATGTTTTCATTTATTTTTGTAGATGTTGATCCTAATAATGAATGATGGTGGAGAGTAGATAATAAGCAAGCCTATGGTAGTGCAAGAAGCATGTGTGTTTGAGTGAGCTCCACTTCCATCAACTTAGAATTTAAGGAGAGAGCCACCAAAATTTCCCTTGAAAGGCTAGTGAGTTAAATTCATCTCAATGACTCATAATGGATGAAAAGGCTAAGTTGTTTATTTAAGGACAAGATACTAATCCATAGAGCTTAGATTTTTGAGAATTGACGACCCTAGGTAATTTCTTTTCATTTGTTTCTAATTATGCTTAAGAAAATCTAGGGGATCCATACTTATTGGTTTCGCGAGACGCTCAAGCTTAAGTGTGGGGGAGTTGATAAATACCATTTTGTTGATTATTTTAATTGCTAAAATCCATGTTTGACCCATGTTTTGCTTGCTTAATTGTGAATTTACCCTAGGTTTTAGAACTTCCTTTTATTTTGGACTTAATTGCAAATTTACACATATTTGGATTATTTGGCCACTAAATTTTTGATCTATTTTTGTAGGCATGAAAGGTTCATGGACCTAGGGCATACTGGGTCAAACATGAGTCGGAAGTGGACCCGGATCGAGTTATCAAGCTTTGGATTAATCTGGGCCGTCCGATTCAAAAGCGGCTAGATCTGAGCCATCCGGGACCATCTGAAGCAATCCGAGCTAGGATTAGGGTTGATCAAGCACTCTGATCAAGATCTGAAGGTTTCATCCCAATCAGAGCTCATTCAACCGTTGGATCAAGCTCGGAGGGCTCTAGATCGTCCATTCAAAGATTAAGTTGATCTGGACCATCCGTTGCACATCTGGAGGATCCGAGCTACCACGAGGCAGATCCTGACCTCTGATCAACATCCTCAAAGTTTGGCTCAAATCAGAGCAAGATCAGTCGTTGGATTTCCTCAAATCAATCTGAGCCATCCAATGCTAATTACTTAAGGAAAATTCACCCGCAGCTTAGCCTTGTCGCATCTCCGCCGTTCTTCGTGTTCTTCTTCTTCGTTTCTTCATCGTTCTTCAGTAGTTCTTCAATGCAAGGGGCGCGACCACCTCAACTCTTCATCTAGATCAAGATTTGGATAATTGGAGATAGCTTGGGTGGAGAATTCAGCTCAAATTGCATCCGGACAGAGTTTGTTTGAGGGTTTCGGCATCTCTGCTACCCAATCGCTTGTTTCTCGTCCACAAGCCATTTTCGATCATTTGAGCTGCTTGTAGGGGTTCTCAGGTGAGCTCAGATGTTCCTCAAATCATCATCACAATCCATCCGTTGAGATAGAAGAGATTGGACTGGAAAATTCCAGCCGCGTGTAGTTTGAGCAGAGTTCATCAATCCAAGCTGCGCTCCACTGATTTGCTGAGCTTAGGGGTTCGAGGCCAGCCCTTGCTTGACAACCAAGGAGATTTTGAGCTCGAGAAGGGTTGAGGATTAGTTTTCCGTAGTTAATTTCAGTCAATTAGTTGTAATCTCCTTTCTGCAGTTAAATTTCCTGTTTCTGATTCTGTTTCAGCAGCTATAATTTCGTTTTCTGATTGTTTTCTGTTTAATTAGATTTTATTCAGCAGTTAGTTAGCTAGTGAGTGTGTTTAGTGATAATAGTCTCAATTTCAGTTTATTTTGTGAGTTAGTTTCTTGTGTATCAGTTTTGTGTTTGCGTGCCAACTGTATTTCTGCATTTCCACATTATTTCTGCATTCTTCAATTGTATTTCTTCAGTTTCGATTTCAGCACATCAAAAGGTTTTTGTTTGGTAAACCATTGCATCATATTCAACTTAATCTATTAGTTCCTGCATTCAACTGTTGCATTTCTGCAATAGCTTCAACATTCAGTCCCTTCATTTCTGAATTTTGCTTCTTCTCTGCAATTCCTGAACAGCTTGCGTGCCAGATTTCCTCCTTGCGTATCGAGCCCATGCCTGCAAGTTAATTCATTTTTTGTCATTCTCAGTTGTAGTGCCGAAGTTTGTATCAGTGAAGCTTAGGAAATGGACTTCCATTGCATTCAAATCAGTGCTTGTTTGTCTTTGCATCCAAGTGTAGTCTAAACTGCCATTTCTGCATCAGTTTTAGATCATTGCTGCATTTGCTTCAGCTTGTTCTGCATTCGATTTGTCCCACACTGATCTGAATTGCTTTGATTCTGAATTTCGGTATTCTTCAGTTACATGGCTGTGTTCTTGATTTCAGATCAGTAGAGAGGTTACTTGATTAGTTAACTACTGCACATTGAGCTCAGCTTGCTTCATTTCTAAAATTCTGCATTTATCTCTTCATTAGGTAGCTCTGGTTACTGAATATTGCAGTTTTCTTGTGTTCAGGTTGTCCTGATTTCGATTCCTGATGTGAACAGAACAATTCAGTGTACTTTTGTGCTTGATTTCTGAGCTTAAGTTTTCATATCTGCCTTAGGTTTATGATTTTTGCGTTTAACATCAGTTTTGGCACATAGGCATCTTTCATTTGCGTATCAAGTCTATTTAAAACTTTCACCTTGTATCAAGCTAAGTTCGGCTTTGAGGGATAACTTCTGAAGGTTCAAAACCAACTGTAGTGCGCTTTTCCATTTGAGTTGAAGTTTGATTTCCTGAATTTTGCAAATTCGTCTTAATTGATTATGTTGTTAATTGGATGAGTTGTTAAGTGCCATTACTTGGTTAGTTCATGAGTTAGGTTTCCTTTATTTTTCATTGTGATTTCATCTCTGAATTACAACCCGAAACTCAATTTCTTATTTGAAACCCAACAACATTAACGACACATAAACTCAAGCAGGAATCGAACAAACTCTCAACTAGTCCTCAGGAAAAATACGACCTGTGGCCCCTTTACTACGTTTTCATATTTTGATTGCAAAATGAGTTTCCAGCATTTATTCATATTCTAAATTTGGAGGACCCACATTCGTGACTGTCTATTTTGGGTCCATCAAATACCAAGTGAAGCTCCCTCAGCAAACAATTCTGCATCAACCAACTTATCTAGAATATCCATGCTTATAACAGAATGATCCTCTCTGGGGTGCTTCATAGCATCAAAAATACTGAACTGTACTACTGTGTCTCCTATCTCCATAGAAAGTGTGTCTGTATATACATCAATCTTCGTCCTTGCAGTCTTCAAGAATAGTCTCCCAGAATGAGTGGAGATCTGTTTGCTAAATAATCCCCCTCCATGTCCAAGATATAGAAATCCGCAGGAAAAATCAGCTCCTTCACCTTCACTAATACATTTGAAAGATTCCAGCTGGGTGAGTCTGACTCCTGTCTGCTAACTGAATAACCACTCCTGTAGGCTGCAAAGGTCCAATACCAAGCATTTGAAAAACTGATCTAGGCATCACATTAATAGAGGCTCCCAAGTCCAACATAGCATCATGAAAAACTCACAAGACATAGTAAATACCCCTGGATCTTCACATTTATGAGGTATAGAATGGATAAGGGGTGAGACATTCTTTTCTAAACTGATCAATTCATTCTCCTTAAGCTTCTTCTTGTGCACACACAAGTCCTTGAGAAATTTTGCATACTTAGGAATTTGCTTGATCATAGTCAACAAAGGCACATTTATCTCCACCTTACTGAAAAGTTTTACAAGCTCTTGATACTCCTTTGCTTTCTCCTCCTCTACATGCTTTTTGGCTTGAACCTTACGCTATGAAAAAGGCAAAGGGACTCTTGATTCCTCCACTTGAGCTAAAATTTTTGGAAAAGGATCTTGAGCAGGAATTCCACTAGATGTAGCTGTTGTAGGTTCACTTTTTCCACTGATTTCTCCTACATTTTCCACCAAAATCACAGGATCAATTGAAGAAGGAGTTAGATCGATCTAGGATCACTTCCAACTGATTTAGAATCGGTTATGGGGCTAAAATAAGCTAGAAAACTAGCTGCTGGAATTTCTTCAGAAAAATCAGCCCTTGGAGTGTTTAAACGTGAAGCAACCTTCCCACTCCTCAATGTGATGGCACTAACATTCCCCTTTGGATTAGGAGTAGCTTGAGAAGGTAATTGACTTGATCCTTGGGCTTGCATTTGATTCATCCCACTAGCAAGTTGACCAATGTGTCTCTCAATGTTTTGAAGGGTGGAATCATTCTTTTGTTGACCTTGTTGTTGTTGCAAAATTTGTTGCATCATCTCCTCTAGCTTTTGTTGTTGAGCATTAAAACCACTAGAACTTCCATAACCTCCTTGACTAGCATGGGATTTTTGTTGGCCTTGAAATGAAGGTTGAGGTTGCTGAAAATTGTGACCTTGCTGTGAACTTTGAAATGGAGGTTGTTGGGGCTGATGAAATGGTTGAAATTGCTGGGTATTAGGCTGGGAATTAGGTAGATGTTGCTGAAAATTATTTCTCTGACAATTTTGATTTTGGGGTTGAAATTGTTGGTTGAATGACTGAAATTGTTGGGGCTGAAATTGTTGACTTGAAGGCTAAAAATTCTGATTGTATAGTTGAAAAGCTTGCTGTGAAGGTTGAAATCCTTGCTGACTTTGATGTTGGAAGGTCTGAAAAGGCTGATTCCCTTGATGAATTGGTTGATATTGAGGCTGGAATGGCTGAGTACCTTGCTGAAAATTCGAATAAGGCTGCTAGAAATGTTGATTTTGCTGCTGAAAACTTTGAAGATTCGGCTGGAATTGTTGTAGGGGCTGTTGTGAAGGGTTTTGGTGATAGAATGAGTTTCCATACTTCAAATTTGGATGATCCCTCTATCCTGGATTGTAGGTAGATGAATAAGAGTCATTCCTTGATTGAAATTGTCCCCTAGTCAAAGCGGCTAATGATTCATCTTGTTGTAGGTTTGGGCACAAACCCGAGTTATGTTCTTGACTTGAACAAATGCTATACAACCTCATCACTTGATTTGTAGGTGGAGCTACTGAAAAATTTTGATTTTGGCTCACATTGTTCAATGTCATTTGCTTCACCAAAGAAGTAAGCTCCATCAAAGAACTCTTGATCTCCTTTTGTTCATTAGAAACCATTTGGACTTCATTCACCCCTCTAGTGGAAAGAGCTCTACTTCCAAATTGTTGTGAATTTTCTGTCATATTTGAAATTAATTCCCTAGCTTGATCTGGTGTCTTGTTCACTAAAGCTCCTCCAGCTGCTGCATCAATCATAATTCTATCCATCTAAAGTAGACCTTCATAAAAATACTGAATAAGAAGCTGCTCACTTATTTGATGTTGTGGACAACTTGAGAATAGCTTGTTGAATCTCTCCCAATAATCATACAAGGTCTCTCCCACTACTTGCTGAATACCATAGATGCTTTTCCTGATGATAGCAGTTCTTGAGGCTGGGAAGTACTTCTCTAAAAATGCCTTCTTCATGGCAATCCAACTTGAAACATGTCCAGTAGGCAAATAATAGAACCAATCCGTAGCTGCTCCAGTCAAAGAAAATGGAAATGCCCTCAACTTGATATCCTCTTCAAAAATCCCTTGAGGCTTCATGGTGGAGAATACCACATGGAACTAGTGCAAATGTCTGTTTGGATCTTCTCCAGATTGTCCTTGAAATTTGGGCAGTAAATGAATAAGGTCTGATCTCAACTCAAAATCACCAGCTAACTCTAGATAGGCAATGCAAGAATACTGAAAAACATCATCAGGGGCTGCAAGCTCCTTCATAGTTTTCTGATGTTTTGCTATAGGACTGCTTAATTGAGTAGAAATGGACTGAGTAGAAATAATCTCAATAGCTTCTGAAACTCTGCCTTGGTTTCTCCTTGCTCTAAAAGTTCTCTCAATTTCAGGATCAAATTTCTCAAGATCACCACTTGTAGTCCTGGTCATAAACCAAACAAAAATGGCAGCAAATGTATATAGCAAGATAAAGCAAATAAAATAGATCAACTAAAATGAAACAGAGCACAAGCTAAAATCAAACAAACTCAACTAGTGTATTCCTCGGCAATGACGCCAAAAATTCGATGGATGCCCACAATCACAAGTGTCACGAATGAGCCTCAAATTTAGATATTTATAAGTTGAAAACCCTTAGCTCACAAAATTAAATGTAGTATAGGGGCCTCAAGTCATATTTTTCCAAGTACTAGTTAAGTGTGTTTAACTCAAGCTTGAATTTGTCGTTTAATGTTTTGGGTTTTCAAATAAAATAGGGGTTTGTTTTGCAAGAAAGGATGAAAATACTGCTTGAAATGAAAGAGATTTAGCTAAAGCAGGAATTAACTAGGAAATTACGAAAAATAAACTTAACCCTATTTGAAACTAAGCAAAACTAATTGAATTTCAAGGACTAAAATTGAATTGCAGGTAATTTGTAGCTAATATTCAGAATTATGAAAACCAGACAAAACTGAGAAATAGCACAAGAAAATTGTAACTAATTACAGAATTTCAGAAAATTGAAACAAAGATACTAAGAACTTGATTGAATGTAGCTATAACCTGCCTGATCGGTCGACAGACCGATCAGATGCAAGCCTGATCGGTCGAATAAACCGATCAGATACTGTTTGGATTGGTCAAACATACCGATCAAAAACTGATACACGTGAAACAGAGGAATAAGAATGCAGAACAAAATTTCAGAAACTAAATGTGCAAAAACTAAACAACAGATTCAATTCTTCAATCCAAGATCTATCTTGTCGTCACTCAAGATCCAGCTAGAAACCCTCTAGCTCGACAAATCAGCAGAATCCGATTCCCCCGCGGACGATTTGTGTTGGTTCAATGTGTAGCTGAATACTTATTCTGATCTCCTCCTTCTTGATGAATTGGATGGCGCTTGTGGTTCAGAAACTCCAAAACTCTTCAGAAAACCCTTCTGAATAGTCTGACAGCTCCAATCGATGAAGACGATCAAATAGGAGTCGATCGAATAAAGTGTAGCCCTTTGGCGAAACCCTCTCCTCTGGGCCTTTCAGCGACGAGATTGACTTACCAAGCTCTTGGGAAATCGATCTCAGTGATTTGAGATCTTAAAATGAAGCTTGATCTACTGTGGCCGTGCAATCGGAGAAGAAACGATGAAGAACAGCGAAGAACAAAGAAGAACTGGAAAACACGCGACATGCGACAGAGCTCAGATCTAAGGGGGAGTTCGGTTTTAACTGTTAGAAATGAATGACTATGATCATCCTTGCTGCATCCAATGGTCGGATCTACTCGGATTGAGTCCAAACCTTCCAGATCTCCATCAATGGTCAGGATCTGCTTCTCCACAGCTGGGATCGATCAGATTTGCAACGGATGGCTCAGATCTCTATGCCTCTTGAATGGACGGTTTAGACTTCTCTTAAACTTGATTCAATGGTTAGATGACTTCTAATTGGGACCAAAGCTTTAGATCTTGATCTACGGACTTGATTAACCCTATCTTGTGCTCAGATTGATTAGAAGCTGACAGATGGCTCAGATCTCACCGTTTCTTGATTGGACGACCCACATTCTTCCAATGCTTGATCGTCTTGATCCGAATCCAATTCTGACTCAAACTCGATCCAATCTGATCTAGGTCCATGATCGTTCAAAGCCTACAAAATTAGATTCAAATTTAATGTCAAAACATCTCAAATATACAAAGATTTGCATCCAAAATCAAAAATAGAATTAACTCATGGAACCTAGTGTAAATACAAGATTAAGCATATAAAAGGGATCAAAACTTGAATTTGAGAGCCTAATTTGATTAGCAAAAATGGTAATTATCAGGCATCCTTTAGGAGATGTCTAAAGAAGTATATAGGATATTGCACCATGCCTTCTTCTCAGACGAGCGCAGTGCCCACCACTTGTTCTGCTGTAGATTGGTAGACAAATAATGTCTCCCCCTCCACTGGCTTGTAGAGGATAGGCAGCTCAGCGAGATAGGCCTTCAGATCGGCAAATGCCTTCTCACACTGGTTATTCTAGTCAAACTTGGTTGTCTTTCTCAGAATTTTGAAGAATGATAGGGTCCTATCTGTAGACTTGGAGATGAACCTGGACAGAGCCGTGATTCTACCATTCAGTCGTTATACTTCCTTAAAGTTGCGAGGGATGACATATTCAGAATAGCCTTTACTTTTTCTGAATTAACCTCGATTCCCCTCTCTGTCACCATGTATCCCAAGAACTGGCCACTCTTCACCCCGAACAAGCACTTAGCAGGGTTCAACTTCAACATGTTGACCCTCAAGGTGGCGAACGTTTCTTCTTATTGAGGCAATCTATGGTCTGGAGTGACCATGAGTTTTGATATTTGGGCAAAGGGTTTAAGTTAGGTTTTCCCTTGTGATCTAATATGTGTATGTTGAGTGTGCAGGTTGTGCAGGTTACACATATTGACTTAGCTGGATGGCTTCGATACAGTGAAGGGTGGCATGGAGACAAGCTGGAGGCTTGTGTGCACTCGAGGGACCTTGGATGGCAGGGATGATGAGCCGAGGGGCGCGGACTTCGAGGCATGTGTGAAGGATGACATGGAGACAAGCTGGAGGCTTGTGTGCATTCGAGGGACGAGAGCCGAAGTTGAAGAGGGCGCGAAGGCAACAGTCAAACCTGCTGGTGAAGAGTCAGCTAAAGTCACGAAGGGACGAGAGCTGAGGGAGGAGGACTCCAAGGGCAAGCCGGGAAGTGGACTTCAAAGGGCACACGTGAAGGGTGGCATGGAGGCAAGCCAAGGGAAGGCTTGTGTGCGCATCCGAGGGACGATAGTCGGTGGAAGAGGACTTCAAGGGGCAAGCCAAGGGAGTGTACCTAAAGGCACGCGTGGAAGAGGGTCGTGGAAGTGAGGAAGAGTGTTTGTAAAAGCTGGGAAGTCGACTGGTGATATAATAGTCGACTGCCAGCGCAAACAGAATCTCACAGAATGAAATCGACTCGAGACCAGTCGACTGCTCTAGGAGCTGTCGACTAGTAAGTGGCCAGAATTTGAACGTTGGGGTGTCAACGGTCAAATCTAAGTGGGGGCAGTCGACTACTAGCGTGAGTTTCAGCCTTGAGTTCTATTTAAGAGAACTCGGTTTGGGCTGGGAGCTCTTGACGAAATGAGCTTGGTTAGAGCTCATTAGTAGTCTAAGGTGCTCAGAGGTGTACTCAAGGTTGTGGCGAGGTTTCTCCACCCACAAGGAGCTACGCGAGCTAGCCGGAGGGCATCCGGGGAGTGATCCGCCGAAGGATCGAGGGATCGTCCACCTCATGGACTGTCGTGGAGTAGGAGTCTTCATCTCCGAACCATGTAAATAGGTATTGTTAGCGTTGTTTGTATTTATTATTATTGTTTTCTCTTCAGACTAACAACGTAGGAAGAAAACGAAGAAATTGTTATCCCCCCCCTCCAGCAACCATCAACGATCTAACACTTCTAAGTCAGCTATCATGTCCTTTCCCTTATTGATCTTGATCAGAATATCATCCACGTACACTTCGATGTTCCTCTCGATCTGATGCCTAAAGACCATGTCCATCATCCGTTGGTAAGTTGCCCCAACGTTGGGCAATCCGAAAGGCACGACATTATAGCAATATGTGTCATCTACTGTCACAAAGTTGACATTCTCCTGGTCTTCGGGAGCGAGAGGAACTTGATGGTAGCCTTGATAAGCATCCAACATCGAAATGAAATCACAACCAGCTGTAGAATCTACTAACCGGTCTATTCGAGGCAAGGGGTAAAATCCTTAGGGCAGACTTTATTCAAATTTCGAAAATCAATACAGACCCGCCATTTACCCCCTAGCTTAGGGACAAGGACTACATTAGCTAACCAGGTCGGGAATTGAACTTCCCTTATATGCCCGGCTCCTAACAGCTTGCT
This sequence comes from Boesenbergia rotunda, assembly GCA_024364735.1. Lineage (NCBI taxonomy): Eukaryota > Viridiplantae > Streptophyta > Magnoliopsida > Zingiberales > Zingiberaceae > Boesenbergia > Boesenbergia rotunda. The sequence goes on from JAGFNQ010001647.1 coordinate 870,076, forward strand.
GACTTCTTCTCTGATAGCCTTGTCCTGCTCGGGTGCAAAATACCTTCACCTCTGTTTCACCAGCCAAGCTCTAGGGATCACATGCAAGTGATGCATGGCTAGAGCTGGGGGTAGTACTCCTTTGATTTCCTTAGCGGCCCAAGCGAAGACATCTCGATGGCTCTACAGGTAGTCGATCAGACAGCTTCTCAGCTCCAGTGCAAGGTTGGTGGCAATCCTCGTGACTTTCTCCGTCTGTTGAGGGTGGATCTGAACCTCTTCTCTCCCGGCCTCCCTCTATTCTTCTTTGAGTCCTTCCTCCTCTCGTGGGTCGGCGAGATCAATCTGCAAAGCTTTGTAAGACTTCGGATTTGTTAGATGTGTATACTGAAAGATTTGCTTCTTTTATATATATGATCATCTATATTTTTGAAAAGCGAATCATAACAACACTAGATGCTTGTTTATATTAGTACATGCATAAAAGTCCTTTACTTTGCATTGTAGATAACATGGTGTGTGGTGACACACGGAAGATCATGTTATCGGTTCCTTACATAGTATAAGTAGAAGCTCACAGCCAAGATGGAATTGGACAAACCATCGGGATGGTTGTAGTGTAATTAGGTGTGGTTGGTCTTGACCATAGAATTACACTAGTGTACTTTGTGTGCATTGAGCAGGACCAAAACCATAGATCATCCAATTTGTACTGACTTGATAATTAGATTTGATCTTAGATATTATTATGGAGTATGATCCTTAAATCCCGATATAATATCGGGCACATATGATTAATTATTATTTCTTTAATTTACCAATAGGCGAGATCTATTCTGTTAGATCTATAGGCCCGGTAAGTTAGGAAATAATATTAATTATATAGTGTGCTATTGATTATTAATGAAATCCGTGTCCTAGTGAGTCGGGATGATGATTCCCCCTTGATGAGCTCAAAAGGTTCATCATGTTAAACCCTGCAGGTGGATTTGATCCAACGTGATGATAAGGTTGAGTGGTACTAATCAAGGATCCAGAAGTTAATTAATTTAAATTATCAATAATTTAAATTAATTGACGGACATTCGATATCTTAAACACGGGGGATGGACGACTCAAAATATATGGAGCCCATATGAAAATATGGGGGTTGGTGAGGAAGTTCAATTAAGATCCTTTAGTGGAATGAATCTTAATTATATGGATTGGTTTTAGATCCATTAGTGGGCCAAGATCCAACTCCTCCTCTTGGTCCCTACCTTAGCCCTATAAATACCCCATGAGATCATGAAACCAAGGCTTAATCGAATAGTTGACACCCTAGGCCTCTCTCCTCTCCACCCTTAGGGTTTTGGCCGACGCACAAGAGAAGGAAGCTTTTCCTTCTCTTTTCTCCATTCCTCCTTCATCATCTCTTGGCTGAGGCTAGCATAGATAAGGGAGAGACCTTCTCTTCCTTTTGTAGTGTTTGGCGGCGAGAGGGAGGTGGCCGGTGGCCGATGGGAGGTGGCGCAAGGAGACCTTGCAGCGACACCGCAAGTCTAGAGTAGAAGGAGGTCTCGACCATCTTTGGGTGAGAAAGGAAGCTTCTCCTTCCTTTCTTCTTCTTCTTCTTTGCCCTCTCGAGGCTGCTGGTGGCCGGCGGCGTTGTGGTGCCTGGGCTTGGCCGGCGACGCAAGGGAGAGGGAAGAAGGTGTCGGTGCAAGGGAAACCCTAGGTTCTAGGGTTTCTTGTTTTGGCTAGGGCAAGAAGAAGAGTGCTTTTGGAATGCCTCGGTGGTCTTGGTTCTCGGTAGTGTTGGACCTTGGATGGCTAGAGAGGGGGGGGTGTGAATAGCCAGCCACAAAAACTGACTCCTTTTGCTTTCTGCACTTAGACTTAGCAGCGGAAATAAAACAACACGGAAAGCAAACAAAACAGAAAGAAAACAAATGCTAACAAAGGGATTTACAAGGTTCGGGGATAAGACGTGCCCGTGAGGTGGGCGATCCCTTGATCGTCGGCAGATCAAGCCCCGAAAATCTGGATAGAAAAGACTCCTTCTCGATGGAGTAACCTCTCCACAAATCTCACAGATGAATAAGCTTGAGTACAGGAGATCACGAGAAGAAACTTACAGACTTAGGAGCAAGCACAGAAAACACAACTCAGAGCACAACACAGAACAACCCTAACGCAAGAATCTTCACTCATCTCTTCGTTCTCACGTGTCTATTTGATCTCCGATCAGTTGCTCTCCCCTTGTCTCTGCTTCGCCAGCCTTCTCTTAAGCTTCCCTTCTGATCATCGCCAGGCTTCGTCAGCACCCACTGAACCACAGCCTCATCACCACTGACCCACTGACCTCCACTGAGCGCTCAGTCCACTGAAGACCTCTTCAGCTGAGCCTCAGGTCAGTTGCTAGCTGCGCCAGAAGCCTTTGAAACCTGCGAACAGAAAACAAACAAACTTGCCGAAGCGAAAGTTGTTGGGACTGGGTGCATGCCGACGCGGACACGTATTGTAATTGTTACATAATTACATGCAGCGGAAACAAAAACATGAATAATTTCCTAAATTATTCTAACACATATCCTAAGCATGCAATGTTTTCACATAATCGTAATATAAAATTTTTACAGAAAAGGAAATTACTCTACGAATTACCTTGCGTAACTTGGAAGAAGGGACGAGATCCAACCGTTAGCGTCCCTTGAAAGCTCCGCCTCTATTCGTATCCACGCCGAGTATCGTCGGGATGACTTCGCTAAGCCACGAGTTTCGTGTTCACGAGAACTACTAGATTCTCCGTGAACATGACGAAAACCGAGAGAGTAATCAAATCGAAAGACTCACCACCAAGGTTGGCCGAAGAGGAAGATCGTCGCAAGGAAGAACTTCGTCGCCTTGATGCTTCTCCTTATGCTCATGGCATGAAGAAAGAAGGAAGGCCTATGGCTGGCCAAGAAAGAGGGAGAGAAGAAGAGGAGAGAGCCCAAGCAATTCTTGGATGGATCCTCTTCCATGGTACCCCTTGGGTCCTTTATATAGGGAGAGGTTTCTTAATTCCCAAGCAAACCTCTCCTGGATTATGGAATAATTTCTCAATCAATCCTTAATCAAGGCTCTCATGATCAAGCTTCTTCTTCTTGATTATGGAATAATTTCTAAATCAATCCATAATCAAGGCTCTCTTTCTTTTGGCATGATTATATAAAATTTATAAAACAAACCAACCATTGGTTCATTATATAAAAATTTATAAAACAAACCAACCATTGGTTCATTATATAAATTTTATTAAACAAACCAACTCATGGTTCATTATATAAAAATTTATATAAAATTTATATAACCTTTTATAAAATAAACCAACCTTTGGTCTATTTTATAAAACAAACCAAAATAGCCTTATCCTCTTATGGTGGTGGTCGGCCATGACAAGAAGAGAGGAGGCCCCCTTCCTTGGCCGGCCCATTTAACCCCAATTGGATCAAATCCCTTAATGAATTAAACTTATTTAATTCACCCATTAAGTCTTTAAAAGACTTGGCCATTCTATGCTTCCGATGCGTTTGAAATAAATTCAGTTTTGACTATTGTTTGGACTTACCAAAAATAGTCTATCTCGATTGGAGAATCCAATTCTCAACTCGTTTTAAATCCTTCGAATTACTCGTTATGCGTGTGACCAAATAGGCTTTCAATTTATGTTCGCCGTCCATAATTAATTAATTAATTATAGAACAATCACAAGTGGCACCTAGTAGTACATCATGATCCCCAATTAATTGAAAGATCAACGGTTGATCTCAGAAATGATTCTGAAACCCTTCAGTAGCTATAATGAATCGTGCCTCATTCCCTTCACCATCTTATACCCACTTGGTTCAGGACATGGTCTATGTGTGTCAGTCCCCACTAGGCTGACTACGTCACACCTAGCCCAAGTAACGTTTCCTCGTCCTATGGATTCTAATTACTCTCATGTATTTAAGAGATTCATACTCTGATCATGTCATGCTCTGGCCAGAGGCTTCGAGTAACAATCCGACGATAGGCCTCGGGTATACATCTCCTTGCAAGGAGTGGTGAATCCTTTGTAGGCTGTTCAAACTTCTTCGGGCACTTCGGCATATACCCAATCATCCTGGGTCCACACCTCCTTGGAGATGCTTGCTTATGATGTCAAAGTATAAGTCTCCATGACCAAGATGACTTGAACACCGCAAGTCAAAGGAACATCGCACTTAAGCTGCAGTAAGAACTTCACTGACATATCTATATGTAGACTACCATATGAAGTTTTACAGCCAGTCACTCCAATGAACTAGTTCCATTAACTAGCATTCATAATTATCTCCGGACATCTCAATGTCACCAGCCAATGAGAATTAACTGATTAGAGAATAACCCATGCTAGTCTCAATAGAATTGATAGTGTCCGTATTTATCAATTCATCGACTAGGGACAATTTCAATACTTCACAATTGCACATGTAGAGATAATCACTAGTTGTGAATTCATCACAAATTCTCTCATGCTATGAATTGTATTGCGGACATTTAGTAAACGAGTTTAAGATATCAATCAAATACACAAACATGTATACTCAAATAGTGAATATTCATTTATTAGAATAACTGATTATGATCATAAGGCGATTGCCTTAGGACACTTCTCTCATATCACTAACAAACTCCCACTTGGCCTAATGCCAATCGCTACGGTACCCAATACCACAGGCTCTAACATGACCCTCAAACTTAGATTGAGGCAAGGCCTTAGTTAATGGATCCGCTAAATTCCTTTCAGTGGGAATTTTCTCAATTTGTATGTCATTCCTACTTATAATCTCTCGATTAGATGATAGCGGCGAAGCACATGTTTGGATCGCTGATGAGACCTTGGTTCTTTTGCTTGTGCAATAGCTCCATTGTTGTCGCAGTAAATCGGTATTGCTTCATCAATGGTTGGAACCACACCAAGTTCTGAGACAAACTTTTTGATCCAGACTGCTTCCTTTGCTGCTTCCGAAGCTGCAATATATCCGCTTCCATGGTAGAATCCGCACGGTGTCTTGCTTGGATCTCTTCCAACTTATTGCGCCTCCATTCAAAATAAATACGTATTTGGACTGAGATTTAGAGTCATCCTTATCTGTCTGAAAACTGGCATCTGTATACCTACATATTACCATATCACCTTCTCCATATATTAGGAACACATCCTTAGTGTTTCTTAAGTACTTGAGGATTGTCTTGACAGCCGCCCAATGATCCATTCATGGATCAGACTGGTATCTGCTTGTGACGCTCAGAGCATATGATACATCGGGCCTAGTACATAACATAGCATACTTTGATAGATCCTATCGCGGATGCATAAGGAATCTTATTAATGCAAATCCTCTCGTCTTCTGTGCGCGGACACATAAACTTCGAAAGGTTGATCCCATGCCTAATGGGAAGGTAACCTTTCTTGGATTTTGACATGGTAAACCTTTCTAGCACTTGGTTTATATATGTAGACTGCGAAAGACCAAGCAACCGTTTTGATCTATCTCTATAGATTCTAATCCCAAGGATATAGGTTGCTTCTCCCAGGTCTTTCATAGAGAAAGTTTTGGACAACCAAATTTTAACTGACTGTAAGATTGATATATCGTTTCCTATAAGTAATATGTCATCGACATATAACACTAGGAATACGACTGCACTCCCACTAACCTTCTTGTACACACAAGGTTCGTCAGGATTTTGTGAGAAATCAAACTCTTTGATTGTCTCATCAAAACAGATGTTCCAGCTCCTGGATGCTTGCTTTAGTCCATATATGGATCGTCGAAGCTTGCATACTTTGGTTTTATTAATCGATGTGAAACCTTCAGGTTGTATCATGTATACATCCTCAAGCAGGTTTCCATTAAGAAAAGTTGTTTTCACATCCATTTGCCATATCTCATAATCATAATGAGCTTCTATGGCCAGGAGCATCCGAATGGATTTAAGCATAGCTACTGGCGAATAGGTTTCGTCATAATCAATTCCTTGTTTCTGACGATATCCTTTTGCCACTAATCTAGCCTTAAAGTTAACAACATTACCTTCCATGTCGGTTTTCTTCTTGAAAACCCACTTGCACCCTATGGGCTTAATCCCTTCAGGCAGGTTAACCAAGTCCCATACTTGATTTTCGTACATGGAATCCATTTCCAACTTCATGGCTTCAAGCCATTTATCCCTTTCTGAATTTATCAGAACTTCTTCATAACTGATAGGTTCGTCATTGTTAACGAGTAACATGTTGTTCGATTCACTTATGAGAAATCCGTATCTCTCTGGAATATTGCGTATCCTATCAGACCTACTAAGAAGTGGTGTTGTTTTAGCTTCAACTGATAGCTTATCATTATGAGTTATTGGTTGTGGGTCTAGACTAGGTATCTCTGTAATGTCTATTAGAGTTTCTTGAACTTCTTCAAGTTCAATGCTACTCCCACTGTTTTCTTGTAAAAGAAATTCTTTTTCTAGAAATACAGCATGTCATGAAACTAACACCTTTTGTTCCAAGCGATGATAGAATTGGTAACCCTTCGTTTCCTTAGGGTATCCAATAAATATACATTTATCAGACTTACCATCCAATTTGTCTGATACAGTCCGCTTTACATAAGCAGGACAACCCCATATTTTAAGGTGAGTTAAATGAGGTTTCTTACTATTCCATGTCTCATATGGAGTAGTAGAGACTACCTTAATCGGGACTCTGTTTAGTAAGTAAACATCTGTCTTAAGCGCATAGCCCCAAAAGGATTTTGGAAGAGTTGCATGATTCATCATAGATCTAACCATGTCCATCAAGGTTCGGTTACGCCTCTCAGATACACCATTATGCTGTGGTGTATATGGCGGAGTCCATTGAGACAATATCCCATTGTCCTTAAGATAATCTTGAAACTCTTGACTCAAGTATTCACCACCCCGATCGGATCGAAGTATCTTAATACTTTTGCCAAGCTGTTTCTCTACTTCACTTCTGAACTCTTTGAATTTCTCAAAAGCTTCAGATTTATGTTTCATTAAGAATACATACCCGAATCGTGAGTGATCATCGATAAAGGTAATGAAGTAGCTATAACCTCCTTGTGCAAGAGTTGACATTGGTCCACATACATCAGTATGTAGACCAAGCAATTCTCCACTGGTTTACCTTTTCCGGAAAAGGGTAATTTGGTCATCTTGCCTTTTAAGCATGATCGCA